>OX463855.1:18521461-19013273 GCA_949825065.1 Odontocerum albicorne
ATTAGTTAGACATCCCCTCAATTGTCTGCTAGATATTTCCTCAATTAAGCTGTGCAAGATATACTTGTTCGGATGAAAACTTTTCATCCTTGAAATCTTTCTAAGGGTACTGTGAGAAACCACCAATTCGAAGAATATTCAAAAAGTTGAATTCTTGGGGCTACCTATTATAATAGTAATAATAAAATGACACTTAAATTATCACTGTTTGGAGACCAAGCTCTCCCAATGATACTCGAACTCGAAATTTGAACTGACATTATTGATAAATGAAAAAATATTAAAAAATAAATATAAACAAGTTGAGTGTACGGAAAGAAAGGTAGTGGTTATTTTAACTATCGCGTCATTACTTAAAAAACTGGTCCTACTCTGGTATTGTTTGTTTAGTAGCATTGCCAACACAAGCGATGACGAACTACGAGTTCCGTACCTACTTCAGTGGTTTTAAATCCCAAAGGCTCAATTAACGTGGCCGAAGTCAATATTATATTCCGGGCATGCTCTTTATTATGTCGAAATCTACGATTAAAGTAAGTTAAAGGTACCATGCGAATTAATTAATGAACATGGCGGCCGGACGGCGAAAAGTTAAGCAGGGTAACCATAAAAGTGTTGATATATCACAAAACGGCCAAATCAGACATAGCAACTTTCTTTGATCTTAATTTAGTAACTAATATAACCTCGTGGAGGGAAGTAGTGTTGAGGAATTCGATCAGGAGGTGTAGTTGTAACTTATATCGTCAACACCTCAGCAAGTAATACTTTAACCGTGAAGGGCAACTACTGGCGTGCCATGTTCATGAGTTTTGTAGCACATCAAATTAATTAACTAAGTTTGATTACATGTAGTTTCAGCAATATAGCACTATATGTCGCACAGAACAAACCACAATCGAAAGTTCGAAGAAAATATATCCAGACTAGTTCATATCCAAAAGCTGTTACCTCGGCTGGTTAGATAAGACTCCAGATATAGCATTTTAAGACTTTTTTTGTGAAATCATTTTAAAGTACATATTAAGGCCATAAGCTCACGTCAATAAAATAAATTAAAAACAATTGATGAAATATTGCCTGAAATTTCCGTTATGATAAATACTATTGAAATAACTCGCGTTTATGTGGGAGCAAGAAATAGCCATTTGAATAAAATTATCTTTCATAAATAATTACTATGTAGGTTAAAATAGACCATTTACGTAAAATATTTGTTGATTTGTATCATGTGGTGTCATCACTTAATTTACTATGCATATAAAACATTCGCGTGAAATAGAGCATTTACATAAAATATTTGTTAGTTTGTATTTATAATACATATCATTAAGTGCAAGAGGTGGACCGAGCTTGGCTTGACCAAATGGACCAGATTTGAAAAAACGTAAAGTCAGAAATATGAATAAAAGAAGATTATTCATAACGAGATGTATGAATGTGGAGGAGATGAAAGTTGTATGATTGGATTGAAAAGTTAGTAGATCGGTTCTCTCTGCCTACCCACAAGGGACACGGCGTGATGATATGTGTGTATTTATAATTTGAAATGAAAGTAGATTTTTAGTTCTCTATATGTATTATTATGTAACGTTCAATCTACTTCCGCGAAAAATATTTCGCGAAAAAGGCTTTTTTTAGCAAATTTTGAAAATAAACAATTTTCTTTATTCTTTTTAAAATTTATCCTTTTCAAATAACTCTCCAATTTCAATTCATGTTCTCCGTACTTCAAATAGACGTATCAAGCGAATAATTTTGATTAATATTTTTTAAACATCAATACACCAGAGATGTGCGAAAAAAATTATTTGAAAATATTCATAAAGTTTTTGTGTTAATTTTCAAATTGTCTCTTTTTTAAGGATTTAAAGCTTCGTACTGAACAGCTGGTATCTGAACTCGTTGAATGTGCAGGCTTTTTATTTCGTACAAACTAAAGCATTGGGGCATATGATTCGATTAAGTACATGAAGAAATCTATGTGAGCTGTTTTCAAAAGAATCCAATATTCATGAGCTTGTACATATATCAGTTACGTTTTAATACCATTGATATCTTCTCGGGGGGAGATAATTTTGTTTCTGTCTCAGTAAGTTTTTTATATGCCATCTACATATTTAACATTAAACAAATTTGAATTATACGGGCGCGCGTTGTTGAGACTTCTCGTTTTTTTAGATCAGTGTATGGTGAGCAAAACTCTTGAAATATATTTTAGCTGTTAAATGATGCTTTGTTAATTATCTTCAATCATGATTATTACCTTTTAAATGTTTCGTTCTCTCCCTACAAATTCTGTTTCCAATTTCGGGAAGATAACGTCTACGGCAGAACTTTGCCGAGACATGGAGGTGTGTGAAAATTAACTGTCTTTTTTTAGAATGTACATTTCTTAAATAACAGCACGTGTCAATTTACTATAATCTTTCCTCGTTAACCCATACGTCACATTTATTTTTAATTTCACACTTTACTATCAAGATGACTTCGGATTACGCAGCTATCATTCTCAGGTTATAATCTTTATATATTTCAACAATTTACTTATCATACTATGTAATTCATCCACATTCTCCGCTAATACTACCATGTCATCAGAAAACAGCGATCCACATACATTCCCCTTTGACATTTCTTTGCCACCCATTGATTTCTGTACTACTTTTACACATGAATCTCTTGAGATATTAAACGACCAGGGTGACATGATACATCCTTGCCTTGCTCGTTATGCTATATTAAAAAACACTCAGTCAAGAGACATTTTTTTGTCATATACACAAGAGAAAATTTGATCCACATTATCTTCAACTTAAAAAAACACCTTCAGCATCCCATACTTTCTTTTTAATATGTTTTCTTATTCTTTGAGAATGTTTCCATACAGTACGTACGTATTCTTTCCAAATTCCTATTTTTTCGCATCACGTTGCAATATCTCACGATGAATTATCACTGCCGACACTTCTTTGCGTATGTCAGATCACAACTATATTTATTTTGCTTAACACAATATAATAGTCTCTACCGATATCTACTCCTTTAAACACGTTTGTATCGAGAATGCTCTTTTACAGTGAAGAATCCACTAACACAAAGTCAATTAATGACATTTAATTTCCTCTTTCCCGTGTACACGTATGATTTATTTTATCGTAGAGAAACGTAATTGACACAAGAAAATCATATTCCAAACATACTTCTAGCATTCTATCCCCATTATCATTGGTCCGTCTATCACCAAACTTACCCAACACCGATTCGAACCCATCCCTTTTAGCGCCAGTCTAAGCATTAACTTGGCCTGGAATCTTGTTAGTCTTTTCCTTTATGACACTTTTTTTGTAGAGTTTAAATTAATATTTGCTTTAATTAATTTTACTGTTGACCAGAATATATTATATCACAAACAAAACACGTGTTATCACTACTTTAAATATTAAATCCATGTTATTCTACGGTTTAAAAATTTATATTCTTTCATACATTTCTACAACCGCTGGAATATTATTTCTCCCATATCCTGCTTTGCTCTTATGTTATCGTTCACGCCCCTACATACCTAACATTCCTCGTTTATCTTCGAACCAACATCCTATTATCTTAGTCTCACTCAAGCACATTATGTTTAAAGCTTTTACCTTTCATTAAATATCACTGTTTATTCATATTCTGATTTATTTCTTCCCAAGTATTCCATATATGAGTAACTACATATCAAAAGTCAATAAAATGAAATACTTAGAACTGAAAATTCTTTAATTGTTAATAAATATGAAAAGATATATTTTTTAAGGAAAAAAATGTTTATATTTGATAACAAAATTAAATTTAAAATTTGTTTGAAAGAACGTACATATATTTTGTGTGTACTTGGTTAAAACATCTATTTCGTATGGATATAGCGTTGCTAAGATTGAATTCCATTTATAGTAAAATATCAAGGGGAATGATGTAGCTATCATAACTAATTAAATTAATGAATTTGAGCTACACTGATGCATGTCATCAAAAAATGATTGAGTGAAACACACTGATGTGATATTTTTAACCATTTTTATATGGTTACTTAATTGGGGCTTCAAACAGTGTTTCTTTTAGAAAGAATTATAATGAAACAAAAAACATTTTGGAAAGTATCTGCATGAAAAGTATTTTTTCTGATTTGTTGAATGATATTGTATTATACTTTCGTTGTAAACAGTAAAACTAGTAGATTTATCGCCAAGTGGCAATATCTTCCAACCAAAAACCATAAATGTGTTAAGAGGCCTTGAGGGAAAACCAGACTGATATCCTTTTAAAAAAATCTGTGTTACAACGGGGTTTGAACCCGGAACCTCCTGGCTGGGAGACAAGCATCTTACCAACTGACAAATATAATATTTAAAATATTGTTATTTGTTTAGTTAATTACTGTTTATTCAACTGTATATAACGGTATTACCCTACCAGTATCAAGGTGTTCACCTCATCATCAGGGAATCACAAACAAGACTGAACTATGTTCAAACTGGTATTGATATATACATGTCTAAAACAATAAAAAATTGGGTTGGGAGTTGTAGGGGGAAGCTGGTAGGAGATAACAAGACAGCTAGCAGCGGTGAGATCTTGAGAATGTATGTATGTATTTACCAAATGTGTATCCCAATGCACTGATTGGGATATTTCCAGGACTTCTAATCCGTACGATTTATTCCGTTATTATACACATGCAATCATTTAGCATATTCGGGGGAAAATTCGGGATTTTTTCATTAACAATGATTAGACATTTCAGAATAAATCAAAGGATTCGTTTTGGCCGATTTGTGTCCACGATGTGTTTTCACAAAGGATCTTCCTGTCTTTTCTACATAGAAGTTGTCGCAGTCAGCACATCAAAATTTATACACACCACTGTTACTTAGTTATAACTACATTTTAGTCTTTCCTGTTAAATTGGACTGCCTGGAGATTAAAAAGAGTTTAAGTAACTGGCTTTGTGTGACTTGAATTTTTTTTCATTAGTTCGTATGTTTTGATGACCTTTAATTATTTTAAAAATTATCCTCGGTTAAGGGACTGTTTTTTTAATATTCTACAAGCTGAAGTTGAAACTGTACTGAAAAATTGTAATTCCACCAAATCAATTCCAAAACTGTTTTTCCGTCACCAAAAATGTATTAGCTTGTAGAGAATTTAGAAGGCTAGTTTTTAAATTCTCTACAACCTAAAGTTAAATTTGAACTTAAAAATGCAATTCCACCATAGATCAAAATTTGAAAAAGACCTTGTGTTTAATGAATCCACAAATACCTCGATTATACGACTTAGCCAAATTACACAAAACTGATATACCCGTAAGACCGGCGATTTTATACAACCAGGTACCAACCTATAAACTACTTAAGTTTGTCCAAGTTTTTTTTATAATTAAACCAATTTTAAAGCTGAACACGCAATTGAAAACTTCTTAAAATTAATCAAAAAGTTAAAGAACATAGAATTACCTCATAATGCTAAACTTGTATGTTTTGATGTCACTAATCTGTAACCAAGTATACCAGGACAGAGATCGTTAGAACGTGCAGAGTATTTTAATGTACAATATTAAGGACTGAATTAAAAACTGGGAAGAATTAATTTATCTAATAAACTCAAGTTTTAAACAGAATTATTTCAACTCCAATAATGCAATATAAAAATAGACAAATGGCTAAGCTATTGGCTCATTTTGTTTCCACTTCTCAGTGAAATATTTATGAACCATTTTGAAAGGTGCATTTTTAGAAGTCAGTTTAACTTAATAAAAAATGTTTTGTGCTTATTACGGAATGCTGATGGCATTATTTGTTATTTGGATGGGTACCGATAAACTACTACACCAATTATTTTAAAATTTATTCAATACAGAGTTTTATACAATTCACACTTGAAATAATAGAACAGGATGGAACATAAAAATGGTTGGACTTGACATCATTCCGAAAAATTGCACATTTGATTTTGACATATATAGAAAGACACCTACTCCGACACTAGAATTCCAGCAACTTCCAAACATCCTAGTATATATAAATTCGTCGTCTTCAATCGCATGCTTTAAAGATTTTTCAGTGTTCTCTTAACCGAAGACAATTTAAAAAATAATGAAAAGTCATAAAAAAAAGTTGATATAAATAATGGCTGCTCTTAAAGCCTGATTCACTCTTAAAAAAACAAACTAAAAAGAAACTAATTAAAAACATATGTATTTAACGATATCTATGGGGCGTACCTATTAGTAAAGCAAAGTTATATTTATAAAAAACATAACATATGAACTAAAAAAATTGCAAATTACGTAAAGCCAGCTTTTAACACTAATTTTAATCTCCGAAAACTCCAATATTCATAAAATTAAACGTGAGATTCATATATAATTTGTTACCTCCTTCCATTATAATGATTTAAAAAAATCATTCAATTGAGAATTCCATATATTTTACTTGAACAAATTTTAATCATTTAAGGCTAATGGTACTTTATTTGAACATAAAAAGATAAAATATTTTATTTTCTTAGCTTAACGCAGTCACTGTTTTTTGTATACAATGGAAACACCATTCTATATTTATGTAATTGTCTTTTTCTTAGAATAAAATAAATGGAATCAGTAAGTTAATCATTCAAAAATATTTTAAGGTTTCCACCTTGACGACCAGTCCATTCTAAAAATAATTTATACTTTGACAGCTACGAGTAACTTGGATTATTTTCGACACCATATACGTTTGCCATAATGTTCAAGGTAAATCATACAACTATATTAATAGCAAATCTTCAACTTAATATTGTTTCGATACCTCAAAGCAGAATACCACCGATAAAAACATATCAGACAGTATTTTAACCTCTAATGAATGGTAAAAGCCGTAGTTTTATCGTAAATTACCAAGAAACTTTTCGCAAACTCTAAGCCAATCTTTAAGTTTAATCAAAATCTTAGGATGATCTCGTACATCGTGAAGGATTTAAGAGAGCCCTTAATTAGTGAATTAACCATAGAGAATAATCTGCGGCCGCTCACGACCGAGTAAATACACTTTGTGGCAGATAGCAAACAGATCTTGCCGAGGCTTATTGCCTTCAAAGGAAAACTTTGTCGTCAAATTACGCTGTTGTTTGACGATTTCCATATTACGCCGGCAAATTTGCGGCGAATCGAAAAGTTTTCCAGCTCACACACATTCTATGAAATATATTGAGGGAAGATGCCACTTATTATCAGATATTCAGATGAAATATGAAAATTAACTTATTTTGTAAATATGCTTTTCCAAGAATTTTTAAATTGATATTGTCTTCATGTTAATAGAAAGAGTTCAAGAAAAAAAATATTTCTTAAAAACAAGCTACTTTTAATTTAAAGCAATCAGTAATCTTATTTATAAGATAAATTGATAAGATGGCCTTTTTGACCCAGTTGGAAAGACGCTTGTTACGAGCTCGAATCCCGTTGATATCCAATTTATTAAATGAGTCCTACTCTGATTTCCACGTTCCAAGACTTGTGGAATAGCTTTCTGGTTGAATACAACATATTTGAATGAAGTATGTGCTCTATATATCTTCTTAGTCGTATCGCTTATGGCTGACCGTTGAAGTTCCCTGGCGATTTAGAACATTACGGATAACTCGCCACCACTCCTCTCATCGCTGAACCATGATGAATGCTGCACCTAATGAGGAACTAGTAAAAACTTTGATTTAGTAACATATAACCACCTTGCTAGATATCGTCTTCTTGCTCATCAGTTTTCAACATTTCCAATAACTAGCAACTTCTCAATAACTACCAAAATTTCCAATAACTACCAAAATCTTATCTAACAACATGTGCAATGAACGAGCCATCTATTATATAATTTGTCTAATGCAGTTAAGGCCAAAATTAAACAAAACATACAGTGAACCGAGAAGTGAAAATGAAATAAAAAACACATTAGCAAAAGCATTGTTCTAATTTTGAAATACAATACATTATGCAGTCCAAGTAAAAACTTCGCAGAAATACTGTTTTCTAACATATTTACAGAACAAATAACATTGATTTTTTCCATTGTTGAAATTTATCTTTACAATTGTAATAAACCCTTTCAACTGTTAACGTTGAAATTGGAATATTCCAAGTCACATAAAGCCAGCTTTTTACACTAATTTTAATCTCCGGAAACTCTTATTTAATGGAAAAGGCAAAAATGGAATACTTAGCAACAGTGGTGTGTATAAACATTTATGTGCTGACTGTGATAATTTCTATATAGGAAAGACAGGAAGATCTTTTGAAAAGAGATTTTGCGAACACAAATCCGCCTTAACAAATCCTCTAATTTATTCTGAAATGGCTAATCATTGTCACCGTGAAAATCATACTTTTTCTATCGATGATGCCAAATTCTTACATATCAGTAGTAACGGAAATAAAATGGACAGATTAGAGGCCCTAGAAATTTCTAAGTCAGTACACCGATCCGAACATCTGTTGAACAGTTATTTCCCAAAAATCTCTCCGCTCTTGGCCGAAATTGTCCCATGCCTCCCTCATCCCTCAGTCCCCAGCCGTTGAAGCGTGTATATCGGTACCAGTTCGAACAGCATTTAGTCTTGTTTGCGCTCCCCTAAAGATGAGGGGAAAGCCTTGAAACCGGTAGGGTTATACCGTCACAAAAAAGTGGAATAAACAGTGTTTGATAAAAATTTATTACAATGTCTTTAAACCTCCACAACGTTAATGCCTTAACTATAAACAACATATTTGTATTTATTATTTTTCGTAATATATTCATTCTATATAGCCGGTCCACCTAAGTTACTTTTACACATCGGAAGATCTATAAAGTTTTTTTTGTAGTTCATTTTTGCGCGGTAAGAATTCTGCGGGTTTTTACCAATATCTGCTCTTTAAACGGCGCTTTATGTACCTTTTTTTTCCAATGTCTGCTCTTTAAATGGCGCTTTATATATCTTTTTTATTATCACTATTGAATTTTTAGTGAAAGTATTATGAAATTTAAAAGTTATATATTATTCTGAAACGAACTACTCAGTTGTATTTAACCTTCGCACTGGGTTAATTGACGTAAAAATAAATACATAAAAGCTTTATATAAATTGACATATTCTCTCTATTCATACATTTTTAACTCTAAACGAAAACGCAATACATTTTGTGAATTGAAAGTAAAATAGATTCATACACATTTGTGAATGGTATTTCAATTCGTTATTTTAACGAGGTTAGTTCAGGATTAATTGGAGCGGGGATCCATCCTGACAAACAACAGGACGTGTGGAACAAATAAATAATTGCTGCCTTTGTAAAACTGTAGCATGCTGGAAAACTGGTTTTGGCATGCACTTACAAATGACGCTATCTGGTTTGGTCGTAATTGCACAAAAATATGTATTTTAAAGAGAAATTGATACATTCACACGCGAAAAAAAGGAAAACATTTTACAGTCGGTTTTTTCTCGTTTTCAGAGTTGGCTAGAATTAAAAAACCTCATTATTTTTAGTTAATTGTCCGGTAATTACGAATTTTTAGGTTGAATTCAAACGCGAAATTGCAACAAATGCTCGTGGATGATAGTTTATGTTATTTTTGATAACTCGGCAATTTCTCGTATTGTAAAACATTGGTTATTCTCGAGTCTTCCAGAGTAAACAGCATCTTCAAGTATCGTATCATCATTCCGATTTTTTTAAACCACATTTGACACACACGCGCTCACTTACGGCATTGTCGCCATATACTGCACATATTTATTTTTTTATTGCATCGTATAGTTTCCTTTGCGGTAATAAAAAGCACCAAACACTGAAAAACAATTTATTTGATTCCACCTTGAAAATAACGCTAAGAAATCGCTCAAGATATTTGGGTCAGTAACAGCCAAAAAATGCGCTAAACCTTTCATAAGATACATTAAGCAAGTTTGGAATGAAGTTAACATTTTTTTTATCCTCATGACGGGAAATAGTCTGCTTCCTAGTTTTAGATATGGGTAGCGTGTGCAGCTTTAGTAAGCATTTGAAGGCAACCCTTTTTGGGAGGTCTTATCATAATTTGTGAGTGAGTTCGAATCGTAATTTTATTATTATAATTAAAGTTTTAAATTATATGTTTTTATGCAATTTTTTTTTATCAAAGCCAGAGTAAGAATTTTATTTTCATAAACCATTGCAATAAAATGAAATTTTTGATACCTGAGAGTAAGCCAAGAAAATAACTGTATTGAGCTAACTGCTGGACTTGTTTGACTTTCAAAACTTATTTCGTCAGAATTTATGTCCTTTCGTTAATTATAACTTGATTTCAAAATTAACGAAGCGTCATAAATGATACTTCTGAAACCTGTTCAAAGAAATGATGAAGTCAATTTAACCTACCAATACTAAAATTTCTTTATCATTCAAACTTTGCGTATGATTTGTGAAGACTACAGACTTAGGTAAATTTAACGTGAAAAGCTTAATCCTGCTTTTACGAGTACACTGATCGGGTGCCGGAGGCTTTTTGTTAGCCTTCATTGATTGGTGTAGAAGTTTTCTTATAAGAAAGGCAAAAATATCAATTGACAGCCTTCGTAGTCAAGTAAAATTACCATCTTGGGGTCACGATTTCATATTTCCTGTGATACCCAGATTTTTGTTGATCAGACGTCCACAACATGCGTTTGATTCTTCTTCTTCCTAGTGTCATGTCAGGTCCCCCCAACTTTGGCTATCATCTAAGAGTAAGCATCTTTGTCCCCGGCGGCCCGAAAAAGATCCCCAACGCTTCTTATACCAGTCCAATCACGTATATTGCGGAGCCAGGAAATTTGCCTCCTACCAACACTTCATCGACCCTCTATTTTGCCTTGGATGATCAGGTGCAGTAATTTGTACTTTTCTTTTCTAGGTGCATGACCCAAATAGGACACCTTTTGGATTTTAATATTAGTCTGATTTTTTGGAAGAAATTGTTGCCTCACAAGAAATCCATTAAGTTGGGCTGTATACAATGAATATGTAATAACCAAGAATACAAATAAAAAAACATGAAAAAAAAATTTTTTTTATTCAATATGGGATATATTCAAACTGTAGTGACCGTGCGTGCGGTCACTGAACCCACCAAGGCGACCCTTGTCCGCGCGGTCATTGAACTCGCCTGTGGACAGTGCCAGACGGCGCCGGGCGAAGGTCGCCCGCGCAGTCATTGAACTCACTAGTAGCGAAGAGCGATAGCGAGACATCGATATCTCTTGCCTCTCCTGCAGACCGTAGTATGAAATGTATATAGAACGTGCAACAATAACCATGTGTCCAGCGAAGCTACATTATAAATACAGACGCTTACAATAAACTTTCTCTCTTTACTTATTTCGATCTCGACGACTTTCATTCAAACAACCTCATCCTCCTATACGAAACACAAGTCCCTAAAAAACTATTTGAAAACAAAAATACTTGGTCCATAACCCAATACGAGATGATTTTAGAGACCGTGTGTGTTGGAAATACTACCACAAGTGGAGAATCAACACTCCCTCACACGTATCTAGCGCGTGCTAATATTATTGCCAGACCAATCTCTTAACCAGACTAGAACGTTTTTTTTAACTAAATGCCGGATACATGATGAATAGATGCCGGATACTTCTGTGGTCTAGTTGGTAAGACTTTTCCCTTGAAAACAGGGTCCCGGCTAGGTTAAAGACTTAGGCAATCAAAAAATCACGCATGCGTTTAATAAAGGTGCGAGTTTTGCCTCTTCACATATGGTAGAATTACTTGCAGGTGAAACGACGAACAGCGAATTGCGTGATTACTTCAGTGGTACTTAAACTCAAAGGGTCGATTACTAGACTCTTCAAAATATTCCACTTGTCAATAAGGATAGGTTGTAGGTGTTTCGTATAATACGAAAGAAAAAAAGTTATAATTAATTGAAACCAAAATCTCCTAGTAGAAGATTTTTACCAACTAGGGCACAGACGCCACTAAGTTGTTGAATATAGTTATTGTTCGTAATAACGCATTCTAGAATCAAATACGGGTAAAATGTCAGAAGGTATTTTTTTATACACCTGTGAAATATTTTTCGATACTTATTTTATTCGCCATTTAATATATAATGGAGAAATTGATTGATCAGGAGCAATATAGAATAAAAAACCTTTTAATTTTTTTAATGGAGTGTCTTTTCATGTTTCTTAATCTTAGTTAGGGCAAACTTGTTAAAAGTATCAATATTTATATTTGTTTACAATACAGCCTAAGGTATCCATCCTATTTGTATTTGCACAGGATGGAACATAACATTTGTTGGACTTGACATCATTCCGAATAATTGCACATTTGATTTTGACATCTATAGAAAGACACCTACTCCAACTTTATAATTCCAACAACTTCCAAACATCCTAGTATATATAAATTCGTCATCTTCAATCGCATGCTTTATAGATTTTACAGTGTTCTCTTAACCGAAGACAATTTAAAAAATAATGAAAAGTCATAAAAAAAGTTGAAATTAATAATGGCTGCTCTTAAAGCCTGATTCATTCTTAAAAAACCAAACTAAAAAGGAACTAATTTACGGGTAAAACAAATATTTAACGATATTTATCGATCAGGAGCAATATAGAATAAAAAACCTTTTAATTTTTTTAATGGAGTGTCTTTTCATGTTTCTTAATTTTAGTTAGGGGAAAACTTGTTAAAAGTATCAATATTTATATTTGTTTACAATACAGCCTAAGGCATCCTATTTGTATTTTCACAGTTTTTTTTATGTATATAAACATAGTTTTTTGATAATTCCTGTAAACTCTTAAATATAATATGTCTTTGATAAATAAATGTATGAAATAAAATTATTAGGCAAGTTATTAATTTATTTGAATTGATACATTATTTCAAGGGTTGACTCATGTGGTACATACTCGTGATTATATCTCAAACTTATCAAATTTTGATTATTTGTGAAAAAAGAAATTACATTTTAATAAAAATCAGTTAAAAACGCCAGCCAATTATTTCATATAAGTGGGTCTTCAGCAAAACACAAGCAAAAGCATAGTTTACTGGAGATACAACAAAATGGCATGTTTCAAACCCAGACCCAATAATGATATTTATTGATAGTGCCCGCTTTCGATGACTTGTTTTTGCTTATCTTGTTTATCGTATACCACGTATAATTAATATTTATACTTGTGATATAAATATACAAATTACAGAAAAAAAATTGCTTCTATAGAAGTACTCATATTAAAGCTTAATGCTGTGGAACAAGATTCGCAAATATGTTATCTGTGCGGGATATATATTATGTTTTATTTAATGGTATAATTTGTATATTTCAAGAAATGCGAGCAATAACATCCCAATTTTGTACTTTGATGTATTGAAATAAATTTATTATTGTGATTCCACCCACAAACCCTCTCAGATCCGACTGTAAATAATATATTTACAATAATCATGGGTACGAAGAAAAAATTACAATACTGAAGAAAAAACAATACACAGAGATAAAAACATAGAGATAAAAATAAATGCAAATTCTAAACTGTCATCAATTGGTTGACCTCCGTGGCCTAGTTGGTAAGACATTTGTCTTAAATTTCGGGATAGAGGGTTTAATTTATTTTAGTACATATTTAAAATAAAGAGTTCCAGTTTTGTTTTCACTTAAGACATATTTAACATATTTCTTGTTGATTTTAAGAGGTAGGTTTGTGAAAATTACCATACATGACGCATAAAACAAAAGTGTAACACAATACAATGGACAGGATGATAGGAAACTATGAAAAACGTCACTGAAGAAAGACAGTATGCGTTAATTTACTACTTAAATCACGTTGATGATGCTGCAAGTCATACGTTAGTTATTGGTAGATAGTTTTGAAGTCTTATACATGGACATTAAAAATGACGCAATAATGAGGAGCGATTAACTGGTCAACCCATATAATAAAATTATCCTGTAGATTTTCTTCGAACACGATTTGACAAATGACGAAAATATCAAGAAAGATATTGGAAAAACATTACTAAATCTTGTTTTCCCTAAACACTATTTTACCAACTTTGTCCTACAACTGTCAAAATATTTACTATTTTTACAGTTAAAAGACAAAGTTGCAATATTCCAATAAAACCAGCAACATCCCTTTAAAAAGGCTGCAAAATTTAACAAAACTTATTGGGTACGCTTAATGGATAATTAACAATTTGAAAGTGTTACGGTCTAGATTCTCAGGGCGATATCAAAAAAATAATACAGAAGAATATTTTTGCTTGTGGAAAACAACTGTTAAAATAAGAACTTATTTAAAGAAATCGAAGTTAAACAAAATAAATTCATAAAAAAAACATTGAATTTATTTATACTTTCTTAATTAATCAGAAAAATATCCATACCGATCGATGTTAAAATATCCACACCGATCGATGTTAAAATATCCATACCGATCGATGTTAAAAGTTTAAAGGTTAAAGAGAACGAATGTTTTTATTAAATAAGGTTACAAATTTCTTTATTTTTGAAGAAATTAATATCTTAAAGGTTTTCAGGACATTGCATTCATCGCATTTTTCGGTCACATTTCATGCAGTGAAGTCATGGAAAAATTCATAGTCCCTAGCCATTTCAGGATGTTTTATTTTAAATTAAACTGTAAAACTTAACAAAACAAGGTTAAACAAAATTCTTCTTCTTTGTCGTGACCCAAATTGAAATTGCTGTAGGCTGCACACATTATTCTTCAGTCCTCTCGATATTTCTTTATCCGATGACCTGTGGCAAAGGTAGACCCGTAGCGCTTCTCACCTGGTCTCTCCAGCGCATAGGTGTTCACAATTTTTTGAATAAAAAAATACGATTGATTTTATTGAAGGAATAAAGACTTACTAAACAAATAAACAGTGCAAATGTGGGATGGAAAACGTGATAGAGGAAGATCAAAGAAAGTATGGTTGGATTAAGCAAGTGATATTTTGAAAGAATATGTAATAAGTAAGAGATATCGTAAGAGCTGTATAATTACGTGTATGTATGTGGAAGAGACGTAACATGTGTGTCAAGATATGAAAGTCTGGCATTATATATTCTCTACTTATCCCAGCACAGAAATGGCGTGATGGTACGAGTATGTATGTATTTATTAATACCTTTTGAATGAAAAAAATATTTTAATACTTTTAATACCGTACTTTCCTCTTTGTTGTGTTATGTATTTAATATTAGCTAGCGTTTTGTTTTCCTTGTGTGAATATTTAACATCGTTTGGTATTGTGTTTTTTTCTTATTCATAAAAAAAACACAATACAAACTATGTTAAATATTCAAACAAGGAAAACAAAACGCTAGCTAATATTAAATACACAACATAACAAAGAGGAAAGTACGGAATCCTTGAATATTGTTTATAATACTATTTCAATTTGATGGGGATGCGATAAAATTTCAATTCATATACCCGCATTAAAACTTTGGGACCACTAAAAGCTTCAGTCGACCGACATTTGTGAAATTAACCGGCACACTCTTGTTTCGGATACAGCTTGACAAAAGACAATAATATAATTGAATCAGAGTGAATGTTATCTGTAACTGAAACTTTTCCTTTCAGCAGCTGAAACTTGACAGCGTAGTTCGCATCATAACAATATTATCAAGTAATCAAGCCGGCCTACGGTTATCCATATACAAGACACAGGCGCAGGGGCGATTCTATAGTTCAGGTTGACAAAGCAACTACAGACAAGATACACGACAAAAGACTAAAACAATCTCTTTTCAAAAACAACAATATTGCTTTAATGAATCAATGCATTTAACAAAAAAATTACTTTGTCATTCAACTAATTGCACTCAATCACCGCGCTACCTTAAGGTTGTCTTTAACATAATTAGTATTTTATGTGTCGCAAGCGATAAAAAAAATATATTCTGAAATAGTTTTCATTTTCAGGTCTTCATAATTAATAACAAACTGAATTCATATTAAGCTTATAAACATTTTTCTCAAATAAAACATTACTTTGATTGCTTTTTTCAAATCTCCATAGACGGTTTGATTGATATATTTCAATTTGAATGATGTCCACCTTTTTATAACTCAATTACGTTTATTTTCAATTTAAATTTGAAGACTGTAATATGTTTGATATCACCTAAAATTATTTTTAAACAGCAAACTTAACAAATAAACTGGCGACGAGTAGGATCTAGATCTTGACTTCATTATAGCACCAAAGATACATAGATCGTTAATAAAAAATCAACATATATGCCATAAAAAATAAGTTACCCACGTAAAAAATAATATAACACTTACGAGGGGTGCTCAATAATTGGCGGCATGAAGGAGGAAAATAACTCGAAATTGAAGTTTAACCTTCTTCATCGTCCTTAAATTACTTCCCTCGAAGTTCTTTTTTTCATATTTGGAAACAGTCAGACGAAACCAGGTCTAGGTTGCAGGGATGGTGATTTAATGTTTGGAAGTCACAGTTGTGAAGAGCAGCCAATGAAAAATTACAGCCAATGAAAAATCATTGACAACATGCAGTAAAAAGATCTAAACATAATTAAGTATTTCTTAGAAAATACAACGGCATTCTTAAGTACCTGGCAATATAGGCTAGTTGAGGAAAATGTGCAAGAGAAAAGCTACCTACAAGTTGAACGCACCAAATGAAAAAGTTGGTTGGATCATTTTTAAACGCTGCATTTAACTTGGCCTTGCCACAAATGGTGCACCAAGTTTCAGATATAACACACGACCACCACGCTCAACAAGACGTTAGTTTATTCATTCTTATGTGACTCTCAACATATTCAAAATGATAATACTGATTTTTTTTAAATGTGGGCAGGAGACAACATTACGTACCCAAAATTATTCGAGGTCAATAATACAACAACCCGTAGAAGACAAACATCTCACCCACTATGCCACAAAGGCTGCAAAATTATCTCGAAAAGGAAAAACCTCATTCCATATTTGGCCCACGGCCCAATTGGTCCTAAGGCAAGTTCTGCAAAGAACCTACAACCCTTCAACCCCCATCGGTGTAAAACAGGGTTGACAACTCAATAATCATCCAAACTTTGCGGATAGAATTATTTTAATTCTCTTCCTCAATTCCAGGCCCATTATCAGAACCCCTTATATATGAATATATAACATTTAATTTTATTCAAGTTTTCGTATAAAAAACTTCTCCTGCGTGGGGTTTATTGAAAAGCAATTGATAGAAAATAAATAAAAAGTTTTATACTAACTCTAAGGAAAATTTCAAGTGTTTGGATATTCTCAATTTTTTTTAGAAAAAATCGGTTGAATAATTTATTGAGAGTTACAAAGTAAAAATACTTTGTTTTCATAAAATACAACTAGTTTACATTAAATATTTTTCAAATTTTTCAAAATGCTTATTCAACACAAAAGTGATGACCTCAATAAAAGACGTTGTTTTTCAAAATTTAATTTTAAAACAATTTTTCCAGACTTTTTCAGTACATGCCACTTCTTAAGAGTATTGGTCATTCAGTTAAAAAGAAAATTTTGAAATATTCACTAACAAAAATAAAATGAAGAGTTACAGTGATCAAAAATATTTTCAAGTAAGATGTCAAAATATCATTACATTTTTTCATATTTCAATACTTTTGTGCCGTAAAATTAATTAGATTGATTATTTCTTTGACGCAATTCTTAACAACCATCTCGTCAACTAGCTTATATTATATATTGTTATCGTTATTCACTATGGTGCACAATATAGGGATTTAAAAAAGTGCCAGATAAATAAAAATATTAAAACAAAAAAAAATATATGAGTAAGAATTTTTTAGATACTATGGAAAAAGATATGGACTAACCGATTAATACTCATACGGACCAAAATCTTCATAGACTATATCGAGCGGGAATATGAACGATGAGAGGAAAAGAAAAACATGATAGATATCGTCGAGATGTGTTGAACGCGGATATTTCTAATTCACGGACTACGAGGCGCAAAACGTTTCCATCATACAAGAATTGCAGATTGCTAAAAAAACTTTCAACATCATGCATCAAAATAATCCTTGCATACTTTGGACATGTAGCTAGAAAAAATTGGAAAGTCTAGAAAAACAAAGTCAGTTGAGCGAAGGCGAGCACAAGGAAAGGGGCCTATGAGATGGACGGGTCAAATTAAGAAGATAATTAGACATATTTAAACACTGCGTTCAATATGGCCTAGAACCGGGAGGTATCGAGACAGGTAGTGTAACTACGACACTCAGTATTAAGGGGGTATTCTACTCTAGAGGCGTGAATTTCAGGCGTTTTTTCAGACTTAATTTAAAAAATCTAAAAACATTTTTCATGTGCATTTTTTAGTTTGTTTATTGATAGTTTGAGAATGTACAAAAATATTTTTGAATAAAAATTCAAAATTCAAGATGTTATCAGCTGTTATATCTTGTCGTAAAACGGAGGTAAGCTGGTCGTCATGATTTAATCCCTTTCGTAAATTTGAAACAAAAATCATACATAGTTTCTTAATAAGAAATGATGTCATTACTATATAGTTGGTACCAAAGAACAAAAAAGAAAAATAACGTAAAAAAACAGCTGTCTAAAAAAAAATTTATTTTTTTACCCTTTTTTCAGATATTTTAATTTTTAAAATATAGTAAAAAAAATAGTTTAGAATTTTTCAAGGTAGGAACGATGTAAAAATATTTATTAAAGTTTTATACTAAATTTGAAGGCAAACAATTGGATAAAACTTGAGATTTTATGTCGACCAGGTTGAAAAAAGTAGTTTCGGTAAAAACGCATTTAAAGTTTTGAGATTATTGTCTGAGTCATACCGGTGTGGCGTAATTATTGCCTCATTTATAGCTATAACTTAAATATTGAGAGTTTTTAAATTTCCTTCTGAGAACATATTTTTAAAGATCTAAACTTAAAAAATATGCAAAAATATAAATTTTCTCAAATTTCTAGAGTAGAATACCTCCTTAAGTGCGCGATGAAGACGAAGAAAAACCAAATATTCTGAGAGCAAATTTTAAAACCAAATAAAAAAATAAGGAAAATAGAAATGAGGATAAGAAACGTTCAGTAATTGAGAACGAGGAATGCACTAAGAGAATGAGGAAAATTTGTAAGTTTTTTTAAAATACAACATCACTTTGTAATTGTTATAAAAGAATTCCAGTTGACTATGATTATTATGACAAAATGAAAAAAAAAGCGAATAAAAATATGCTCTCGAACAAATCGCCTAATTTTATTGGAAATCTTTCATTGTACGTCGATAATAAATAAATATATAGATAAACTTTTTAACGGTGGGTAGTTCCTTGGTCTCTTTGCCATGGTCTGCTTATTTTATTAATGAAAAAACAAATTCAATGCAACATACCTTATGCTCCTATTTAGTTGTTACAGGTCGGAAGATATACAAAGTGCACCGTTTTCAAGAGCTGGAATAATATTAGCATTGCAAGCTTCGCTTTTCAAATCAACAGCAATATCCCGTTCATAACTACAAATATTTATATTACGCTTAAAAACATTTCAAGAATTTTTCCAATGTTTCATGAAACCCACAGATGAATCGTGAGAGTAAAAAATATTTTTTTAATGTCCAAGTGTACACTTATATTTGTTTTTAGAGTTTGAACTTGCAAATTCGAACAATAATTTTATTGAAATTTATTTTTTTAATGTATTCTAGCAGGTGTTGAAGGATATACACTGCAAAACTAACTTAGCTACAAAATCATTAGCTAAAAATGAAACAAAACATATTGTGACCGTGAAGTGAAAATAAATCTAAACATTTAAAAACGAGTACAAAAGTTATTGGGTTACGTAAGGAGTATTCCAATTTTCCAAAAACCGTTATTTATATAGCTCGGACTCAATTGACGATGCAAACGAAGATAATAAAAAAACTACCCAATTCGTATACAATTCCTCAATAAATTAATACTTTTAAAAATGCCGCTTGAAAAGTTTAAATAAACAAAATACTCTGTGACCGTGAAGTGAAAATGAAACGCAAAATACGTATGCAGAAGCAGTGTTCGAATTTTCAAATACGTTATGCTTTCAAAGTAATCAGATTAATAAAACAAATAAAAATTGATTTGATGTTATTGTGGAAATTGACCTTTGGAATTACAATTAATACTTTTAAACAAAGTGGTGTGGGGCCCATCAATGGAGTGGGGTGATGGGATAGAGACAGTTCAGATTCATTGAAGCTTCGAAAATCCTTTTTTCCGTGATGGGTGGTTGACTTCATTTTATTGAGGCGCCGCCTGTGTCTCCTCAATTGATAGTTGTTAGGAGTATATTTATTTTTTCATAAAAGACGGGTGAGAAGTTTGGGATTTATCCAAAAGGGAAATAAGGCGCGAAATTGATTGTTACGAGCGGGATTAAAACGTACTTCCCCTTGTTCTGATTTTGACGGGTAAATAATGACGCATAAAATCGAGTCCGAGCGTGACGCAGTTGTAATTAGGACAGGGAATGATGCAATCATCCGTTGTTTCTGGAAGATTCTATTCCAAAACGCGCGGTATAAAGAATTTCATCTAGCACCGAGCAATTGCGTCACTTATAATAAATAATTGAATGCAAGGGCTTGATTGGTCAAATTACGGCCCGACCAAAGAATTGACGAATCAGGAGATCGCTTACAAACATGATGGACGGGCGAAATGGCATCACGTGCGGATGGACAGGTGAGGCGGCAAGAAGGTCGGTGCTTCATTACGAGCGGTACCGTGAGTAGGACTGGTTCTGTGATTGAGACAGATCCCGGTCGGGGGAATACGAATTAATAATTAATTAATTCGTTCAAGTTATCGGTCAGTTACCTTGTGTTCCGAGTTATAATATCCTGTTGGGAAATACGAATTAATAATTAGTTTTTTTGTGAAAGTTCTTCTCGCACTTCCATCCAGACTTGACGCGGGGATTTATCTGCGGAATAGTATTTCCAAAGAAATAATCTTGGATTATTATTGGCTCCATCGGGCGTGAAGCAAGTAAAGTTTCGAGAAACTAAGAAAAGCGGTTCTTTAAATAACTGCGGGTCGGAAATCGTTCTCCCAGGCCGAAGGCCAAGGAAGAAGTTTGGAATCGGCGCAGCGCGAAGCTTCAAAGGACGCTTGCGGCATCATCATCATCAGAGTCATCGTTCCGGTTTCGTTTTCGGGGGAAATCTTCTGGTTCCTCCACAGTTCCGAGAGTATAGACATTACGCGTATCGTTCCTTATCGATATTCATGGTATTGTGGGGTGAGTGATCTCTTTTTATTGTAACCTATCATTGTTGATTTCTCCTTACCTCATAACCTTTATGTTTGTGCTGAATATTGAGCGGGAATCGGTCTTTAATGCAAGCCCAAATTATTAGTCTGCCTACTTCGATATTTTTGTAATATAAATAATTTTTTCTCGGCATTATTGCGGAGTTTTTTTTTATTAAGATCTCATTGGATTAAACGGAGTATTATTATAAATTCATGTCTTTATTTTGTTGTTCCCCTTGTCCCGGAGATAATATCTTGGAAGCATGGTACAAATTATTATTGAGCCCATCGCGATCTGAGACGAAAGAGTACTTGTTCAGTATTTTCTCCATATGCCGCTGAGACCCGGGTAAGTCGTATTGAGAGAGAAATAGTGTCAGAAGTGTTTAAACTATTGCTTTATTGTTGCATGGAGGCAACGCTCTCTATTAATTTCGTAAATATAGGTATAAGTCTAACAATGTCGCCCGTACGTGGGGCCATTTTAGAAAAATGCTGGCTTCCAGGGTATTTGACTGAGTGACGGGGTTATAAAGTGTATAAAAATATAATTTGTTCCTTTTTCAGAAAATTTAGCGCGAAATTCGTAAGACAAGCATAGGTCTCCATTTTGTTGTTCGAGAAGCATCTGTGGTTGAGGTGGTTGCGAATAATCAGGAGTATAGTTTTGCCGCGTAAAGTGATTAGACACGCATTGAGCGATAGTTTAGTTCAAACAAAATAAGCGACTGAATAAATAAAAGAGTGCCTAGTTAATTGTGGTTAGAGAAGTGATTAGTGGTTACGTTCGTGAAGTATTCCAGTGTTTTTGGAATTTCAAGACCATTTGTTTGAAACCAATCTCGCCTTATAGCTTGCGCGGGGATAGGCAAGAGGAGAGTGCGTATAACTTACAGTAGTTCGGTTTGCGTCGCTGTTGATGCGGTAAAGGGAAATAGTGTTACTACATTTAGATAAAATCACTTGGTGCTTATACTCAATTGTTTTCGGAACAAATCTTTGTAATATAAGAGAGTGAATAATATTGAATTGAATTACTTTGAGATTTAAGTTGTAGATTCGTAGCAAGCGGTGTGGTGGAAGTGTGTTTTAGGAAATTTGATAATAATACATATTGGTTATAATTGCTAGTTCTTAATTTCGGAACATTTCAACTAAGGGGGGGGTTTGTGTTAAATTAAAGTTACGTTTTAGTTAAATTCTTGTTCCTGTTGAACGGTGTAGGTAAAGCATTGTTTAACAAGGTGAAGTAAGATTTCGTTGGGTATAAATTTTGATACCTAC
Organism: Odontocerum albicorne; assembly: GCA_949825065.1. Classification (NCBI taxonomy): domain Eukaryota; kingdom Metazoa; phylum Arthropoda; class Insecta; order Trichoptera; family Odontoceridae; genus Odontocerum; species Odontocerum albicorne. Next base: position 18,544,111 of record OX463855.1, read on the forward strand.
TGTTACGAATAGGATTGAGGATGGAGAGCGCAATGGATCCAATAGTTAATATAATGAAGGCCTCGAAGGAAAGGCTAATCGGGGAATTAATTGAAAGGGGATTAGTTCCTGGTAATAATTTTTATGAGTTGCGGCGTCAGGCCTCTTTGTATAACAAGAGTCTCGTATCATCGTCATCAGAGGCGGTGGCCTTACCGGTTAGGTGCGGACCTTACCGGAATCTTATGAGAGCTCCGCAGTTTTTGGAGGGAACGGACCCGGGTGTGACAGTTTCGGGAACCCTGGCACCTTCGCCTGTAGCAAGTTCATCTCCGTATAGTGGGCAGGGGGCGGTGCGTGTAGGTATTCCACGTTCGTCCCCTCAGTGGAATTTAGATTTTTCGGTGTGGCCAGTGGAGCCTTTTTCTGGAGGAGGTTGCGTGAGGGAATTTTTGTCGCGTCTAGAGGAATTGGGTTGTGCGCGAGGGGTCGAGGAGAATGCGCTCTCGGCGGTCTTACCGGAGTTTTTGAGAGGCGGAGCCTTAACGTTCTTTAGGAGTAAGAAGAGGGAAATGGTGGATTGGAACACGGTTAGGAGACTCTTCCTAGAGAAATATGAGTCTGAAGATTTTATGACGGAGCGGAGAATGGATATCTGGTCTTCTATACAAAAACCAGACGAGTCCTCTACGGACTATGTTTCTAGGGTACAAAATATGAATCAGTCTTTAGATTCGCCCTTGACTGATATGGAATTGGTGAACGTATTTAGGCGCGGGTTACATCGCCGATATAGTTCAGTTCTTGTCAGCTCTCAACCGGCATCAGTCAGTGTGTTGGAAAAGCTGTGCTTGTCTTTCGAGCTGATGAATAGAGATGAGGGAAGGTTGCCTCGTCCTACTCCTTTCGTTTCAAGAACAGGTGCTAGCCTGTCTCCAGTATCTCATGCCCCTAATATTCGGGATCCGTATCCCCGCGGATGTTTTCGGTGTAGTCTTCCTGGTCATGTGGCGCGTCATTGCCCCGAACAGCCGCGTACCCGAAGGGAGCCCGCGAGGACGGCTGACAATCTTTGGAGGGCTAGAGCCATCCCAGCGCGTCCATTGGCTATATTACCCGATATGTCTGGACCGCCTCCAGATGTTCAGTTTCCAAAGAACCGGTGGGGCACTTACCCGTATTAAGTACGTCGGAGTTACCGGATTTGTCGCATTACTCAGCGACCGGGAGAGTTTTCCTTTTTTGTAAAAGGCTTGATTGAGAGTACGAGTTCAGGGGAAGAGCGGCCCTACCTACGTTGTAGTATTCAAGATTTGCCGTTTTCGGCTTGGCTCGATTTGAGTGCGTCAGTGGACGCAGTAGCTGATCAGCAGTTCGTCGTCTCGCGTCGTACTGACAAATTGATACCGTTAGACCGCGAGGCGCAGATTACTTCTTCAATTCCGTTGCCATTGCGATCGGCTTTGTTTCCGTTAAGATAGAACCACCTTCACCGCAGATTAATCTCTTGTGCAGTTCGTCGTCTCGCGTCGTGCGGACAAATTGATACCGTCCGTCCGCGAGGCGCGGAATACTTTTTCAATTCCGTTGCAGTTGCGATTCAATCCTCTTTAACTTTGTATACCTTAATGGTGTGAAGTACGTCCTCTCGCGTTGCCCTGACAAATACCGTCAGGCCGCGGGAGACGTATTATATTATTATCAATTCCGTTTCCGTCATACTAGTATCTCCTTATCGAGGAATATTCTATTTAGCAGTTCGTCGTCTTGCGTCATGCGGACAAATTGATACCGTCCGTCCGCGAGGCGCGGCATACTTTTTCAATTCCGTTGCAATTGCGATTCAATCTTCTTTAACATTGTATTCCTTAATGTATTAAGTACGTCGGGGTTAACGGATTTGTCGCATTACACAGCGACCGGGAGAGTATCTTTTTCTTGTAAGGGGTTAGGTTGAGACTACAGGTTCAGGGGACAAGCGGCCCTTCCAGCACGATAGTATTCAAGAATTGCCGTTTAGGCCTTGGCTCGATTCGAGTGCGTCAGTGGACGCAGTAGCTAATGAGCATTTCGTAATCTCACGTTTGTCCTGACCAATTGTCCCGGCAGGCCGTGAGACGCGGAACATATATTTGGTTCCGTTCTATTCGCAGTTGAATTTCTTTTACCATTGAGAGTAGTAGCCATCGAGAATTAGTTCCGTTTCGTATACGGTTATAGATCGTTTGGCATGGTGTAGGTAGTTGAATCACGTTGTCTCACGTTGTCTTGACCCATCGTTGCAAATGATATACCAAGCATCCGTGGTCTCGATCCGCCGTCGCATGCAGTAGGCAGTAAGCCGTCGTCGCACGAGAAGGGATGCGCACGCATAGGTTAGATCCAGTCCGGTGTCCACTATTTAGTGACCCGGTGGAGTATAAGAAGGTTAATAGCATATGGAGTAGTGATAGGCTCATCGGTGCCTAATTGGGAGTCATTCATGGTCGGGAAAGTACAGGTTCTTAAATTAAATTTTCGTTATATTCTTGTTAATGTTTAAATCATACCTTGAAAGTATGCACTGTCGGATTCTTTGATGAATGGCAGTAGAGTTTTTTTTTTATAAATAACATCACCAGTGAGAGTTCATAGTTCCGCTAGGGTGATTAAACAGTGAGCTAGTCGTGAGGCAATCTCGTATGGAGTCATGTCCATATGTTCTATGTACGGGTTTGGTACTCTGCCCCGTGATTAGTGTGGTTATTATTTTTAAAGAGTATCTGGCGCTCAGAGCCTGGGCCTGGACCATGAGTGACGGAATGCTGAGAGCCTCGAGTAGAGTGTACTAAATTTCTTGTGTACTGAGGGGTAGGCTTCCTTCAGTATCGGGTGTTCATAAGGTTGAACATTGCTTTAGTGCAAGACCCGTGGAGGATGGGTGCTGTTTATAAACTACCTTCGGATGATAATCCGTAGGGTAACGAATCTGTATAGTATACAGAATTTCTTATGTACTGAGGGGTAGGCTTCCTTCAGTATCGGGTGTTCATAAGGTTGAACATTGCTTTAGTGCAAGACCCATTGAGGATGGTTGATGTTTGAAAATTACCTTCGGATAATAGTCCGTATGGTAAAGAATCTGTAGAATCCACAGAAATACGAACGAAGGGAGGGGTTGGCTTCCTTCCGTGTTGGATGTTCTTAAGGTTGAACCTTAATCTAGTCAGACATCCATTGAAAATAATTGCTTGAAACGTTGGAAAACCTTGTTAGGCTAGTTGCTCGTTATAATGGAAATGGAGATGGAGTCACCTCGCTACAAGGATTCTCAAGGAGTTAGAAAATTGTTATTAGTTCGGTGATTGCATATCTGAGTTATTGGCTTGGGCTGTTGGACCCGAGGATTTAAGGAAATTGGAGCTGCTCCTAGTATAATTTTTTGGAGAGTAGTAGTATCCTGCATCGGTGGGACGGATGGTTAATACTGGTGTAACCAGTTCATGGGATTATTGCCTTATAGAGAGGAATGGCATCGCTGGATGAGAACCTGGGATTTACTGTTCTGTTTTGTTATAGCACTATATTGAGAAGTTTAGATCTGTTGCCTTGTAGGTTGGCTCACATTCTCTGTTTGGAAGTAGTTTTGTTCCTTTCTGTAATTCGTTACATACTGTGAGTTTTCTTTTCGGGTGGTTAACTATGAACCACCCCCTCATCGAAGAGTTGTTGTCCCGCACACGGGAATAAATTTGTTTAGGTAGGGCTTCTTGTTATTCCTGTTTACTGCATAGCGTATTAATATCATGTGTTTGTGTTTTTGTGTTTATTTTCCTTTTGTTTCCTTTTTCTTTTCTTCCCTAATAATTGTGATTAAATTATTTTTCTTCAAGGCTTACGGACGGCCTATAATACATCCAGTAAAAGGCTTACGGACGGCCTAAATACATCCAGCCAAGGGTTTACGGATGGCCTGTACACATCCAGCAAGAGGTTTACGGATGGCCGGTATACATCCAGCAAGAGGTTTACGGATGGCCGGTTTACATCCAGCATGAGGTTTACGGATGGCCGGTACACATCCAGTATTTTGTCTGTATTATTAATTTGTTTTGTATTAAATGTTGTGTTTAAAATCATTCGTTTTAAGGTTTACGGATGGCCTAATACATCCAGCATGAGGCTTACGGATGGCCGGAACTCATCCAGTATCTTGTCTGTATTATTTTTTTTTGTAATCATCGTCTTTCTCGTGCTCAAGGTAGCATGCAGAAACCCTGAACTGCCTCTAGGAGTTCGGATTGAGAGAGGCTAGCCTCTCGACCGGTTAATATTTTGGTGAGGGCCGTTCGGTGCATCAGCGATGTATTGAATTGTCTCCACCACGGGCGTCATGAACCCGCATTAGCAGAGTTGCCGCTCCAGCATGTTCTGGTGGGCACGCGCTTCTGGCTTGGAAGGGTTCGATTGGTGCAACCGCGTGTTCTGACCCTCAGATCCTGGTTATCCTCAGGCGTCATACGCGGATTCGCGTGATTCTTGGTTCCGGTCTGGGGGCCGGGGGACGTGTCTTGCTTAAGATCGGGCCTAACCGCGAGTGTTTCAATAACATTGTTTATTCTTTTCAGAGAGAGAATAGGAATGGATTAAAATTGCAGGGAGAGGGTTAGGTGTGAGCCTTGTGGTAGGACAGTCGTTGAACAGCCGGTTCTGCTTCGTTCTAGCTATGTTAGATTTCCTAATAGTTTAGAAGGGTTCTTTTAAAATTCAGTCTCGAAAGAGTTTTCGGTCCTTATCTGATTATATTGGCTTGCGTAACAATTACCACTTATTATACCAAGTAGGCGGACTTCAGGGATTATAGAAATGTGTAATGCAGTCCTTACCGTAAGGGCTGGATTTGGGCTTGTATTGATTGATCTCTGTTCACAGTGAGGGGGAGAGGTTGACAGTGGAGGAGTAGAGTCACCCGTATAAAACCTGTAAGTGTATAATTAAGTAAGTGTCCAGTGTTATCTTTAAGGTCAGCCGCGAAACAGGCTACAGTGTTAGTGAGAGGATGAATGGTGTTTAATTAATTTGGTTGTAAACCTTTTCTCAGCATGATGTCCTGAGAGGAGGGGTGGGTGAATTATCTATTAACGGTCTACCTTTTTGTGATATAGGGTGACCATGTTTAATATAATTCTGTTTTTTTTCTTTTTTTTTTTGTTTTTTTTCCTTTTGTTGTTTCTGCTCTGTACTTTGATGTATCACCAGCCGGGCTTTATGTAAAATCATTATCTCCTTGTTATTATTGACGGCCTACCTTTTTGTGATATAGGGTGACCATGTATAATATAATTTTGTTTTTTTTATTTAATGTGGATTCCTTTTTGTTGTTTCTGCTCTGTACTTTGATGTATCACCAGCCGGGCTTATGTAAAAATCATTATCTCCTTGTTATTATTGACGGCTTGCCTTTTTGTGATATAGGGTGACCATGTATAGTATAATTTTGTTTTCTATTTTTTTTTTTAATGTGGATTCCTTTTTGTTTTGTTTCTGACCTACCCTTTGATGTATCACAAGCCGTGCTTATGTAGAATCATTATCTATTTGTTCTTAAGGACGGCCTACCTTTAGTGATATAGGGTGACCATCCATAATACTTTGTGTTATTTTAATTTTATTTGAAATTCTTTTGTTTGTATCTGATCACCTTTGAAGTATCCGGTGACCATGCCCCAGGTGAATTTGTCTATAATCTATTGTCTTTGTTTTTTTTTGTTGTTTTATTGGTTTTGTTATTAAAATTATTTTAGGAATTGTACTCCCTGTATTATGCAATTGTTTCAGTGCTGGTTGCCCTGTGGTTAAACCAGTATTGGAAAGATAATCTTCTGTATTATTGTAAGGAGTTACCGGAGGATTGTTCCGTGCTCCTTAGTATAAGGTTATGGGCTATAGTAGATTCAGTAGTGGGTTGTCATCGCAAGGTTTCCGTGGTTTCCTTGCGGCTAGGTTCCCTTACACCAATTAGGGGTGTCCTGCAGGCAAATGCTGACAACCGGTAAATCGGCCACGAGACCGTATCCAGTAGGGGGGACATACACCCCTTGCTCCTTATAATTGCCTACAGCTGATGTGTCTATACTCTGGGAATGATAATTTTTTTTTTTGTTGTTTTTTTTGTTTTCTTTTATAACATAAGATGGAGTGTTAGGAGTATATTTATTTTTTCATAAAAGACGGGTGAGAAGTTTGGGATTTATCCAAAAGGGAAATAAGGCGCGAAATTGATTGTTACGAGCGGGATTAAAACGTACTTCCCCTTGTTCTGATTTTGACGGGTAAATAATGACGCATAAAATCGAGTCCGAGCGTGACGCAGTTGTAATTAGGACAGGGAATGATGCAATCATCCGTTGTTTCTGGAAGATTCTATTCCAAAACGCGCGGTATAAAGAATTTCATCTAGCACCGAGCAATTGCGTCACTTATAATAAATAATTGAATGCAAGGGCTTGATTGGTCAAATTACGGCCCGACCAAAGAATTGACGAATCAGGAGATCGCTTACAAACATGATGGACGGGCGAAATGGCATCACGTGCGGATGGACAGGTGAGGCGGCAAGAAGGTCGGTGCTTCATTACGAGCGGTACCGTGAGTAGGACTGGTTCTGTGATTGAGACAGATCCCGGTCGGGGGAATACGAATTAATAATTAATTAATTCGTTCAAGTTATCGGTCAGTTACCTTGTGTTCCGAGTTATAATATCCTGTTGGGAAATACGAATTAATAATTAGTTTTTTTGTGAAAGTTCTTCTCGCACTTCCATCCAGACTTGACGCGGGGATTTATCTGCGGAATAGTATTTCCAAAGAAATAATCTTGGATTATTATTGGCTCCATCGGGCGTGAAGCAAGTAAAGTTTCGAGAAACTAAGAAAAGCGGTTCTTTAAATAACTGCGGGTCGGAAATCGTTCTCCCAGGCCGAAGGCCAAGGAAGAAGTTTGGAATCGGCGCAGCGCGAAGCTTCAAAGGACGCTTGCGGCATCATCATCATCAGAGTCATCGTTCCGGTTTCGTTTTCGGGGGAAATCTTCTGGTTCCTCCACAGTTCCGAGAGTATAGACATTACGCGTATCGTTCCTTATCGATATTCATGGTATTGTGGGGTGAGTGATCTCTTTTTATTGTAACCTATCATTGTTGATTTCTCCTTACCTCATAACCTTTATGTTTGTGCTGAATATTGAGCGGGAATCGGTCTTTAATGCAAGCCCAAATTATTAGTCTGCCTACTTCGATATTTTTGTAATATAAATAATTTTTTCTCGGCATTATTGCGGAGTTTTTTTTTATTAAGATCTCATTGGATTAAACGGAGTATTATTATAAATTCATGTCTTTATTTTGTTGTTCCCCTTGTCCCGGAGATAATATCTTGGAAGCATGGTACAAATTATTATTGAGCCCATCGCGATCTGAGACGAAAGAGTACTTGTTCAGTATTTTCTCCATATGCCGCTGAGACCCGGGTAAGTCGTATTGAGAGAGAAATAGTGTCAGAAGTGTTTAAACTATTGCTTTATTGTTGCATGGAGGCAACGCTCTCTATTAATTTCGTAAATATAGGTATAAGTCTAACATAGTGTTGTTGTTGAAGCGGGAAAAGGCTATCTGGTGCGATGGTCAAAGATTTTTGACATAATTTTCCGAAATTTGTTATAAATAAATAATCATGAGTCTCAACAACAGACAGGGTAAAGTAATAACAATTTACAGCACGAAAACATAATCCATATTGCCAGGTTTGTACTTTTCTCCCAATACGGAGAGAGATCAATTATTTATATAAAATGGCAGCGAACCCTCTCGGCGGTAAAACAACCTCACCATGATAAATTTTAAAAACCTTGCCTGTCGCGCTTGATTTTGCACCAGAACTTATATTTGCTTCAACAATAACACCACCCAGTGAGAATATACTCGTATATGCGATGCCTCTACAAAAACAAAAATCAACCACCTAATACGAAAAAAAGGATTTTCAAAGATTCAATGAAAACGTCATACTGTTTCCCCTTTAGGCACCCAGACACTTAAATTTAATAGTAGGCGTGGGTGAATGGATTTTAAAAAATATGTATTTTTTTTTCAAAAGTTCGAAGACGAGCTGACATAAAAATTAATTGATCCTGGGCCCAATCCAGTAAAATTTCAAGAAGAATCTGATTCCATCTGCGCCAAAAAATATTGTTTACCAAGAAATATACTACAATAAATTTGAATACTTTTATTCTAGATTGATACTTATGTAAGTATAACAATTAGCAAGAATTCAGGTACTGTTTTCACACGTCGTTGGATGGGTTATTCAGCTTGTATACAATAATAAAATAGCAATTATCTAAAAATAAATATAATAAAAAAATCACAACTGAATAATATTTTCAGACTTTTCTCTTCTTGTGACAATAAGCATTTATTCAATATCACAATCTTCAATAACGCGATATAATACATTGTCGATATGCGATAAGGCTAATTTATGATTTATCCTAATAGTGTACCAAATCCTGGCAAACGACCCAGAGTTTACGACTGAGAAGTGCTACAATATTTTGAGAGTCAAAATTTAATTATATTTGCATTTTTATTCTAAACTTAATTTTTTTTTCTAGACATCTAATGTACCCAAAGGTTCCTTGATTACAATGGCAAGCAATATGACTGTAATATTTGCTTACTCCATCTATCACACTTCTTTCTTAAAGCTTTTATTTTTATAATAATCGTTTGTAAAAAACATTAAGAAAATATCAATGACTATAACCGTTCTGTGAATATTCATCGATAGAACGACTGTCTGTCAAAATCGAGGGTGGCGGGTTGGTTTCCCGTTCTTATACCGTTTTTTTTTAAATCCAGTCAATGTTTTACCAATAGCCACAAGATAATAATCATGCGTAATTATACAACAAAAGCTTTATACAATACAATCAACGTGGTAAAGAAGTAAGGAAAAGGAAATGTATTCCTTTGAATTTCAATCATGTTACATGACAATAAGTACACTAAGTTTATTTAACAACCTGACAATAAGTACACTTAGTTTGTTTAACTTAAAAACAAAGGGGTAATATAATATAATTAAAAAAAAAGTTTAAAATATCTATTTGATTTTGCCAAGCCTGTGAGTAAAAATAAATTAATCAAAAATAAAAGTGAAAATAAATGGTTTTTTTTTTAACCAAACATAACTTAATCTTATTTTTTTAATGTGTCAGTTACTTCCCATCGAAGAAAAATGTGTTATAAATAAAGATGATAAATACATAAAAATTATTCTGGTATTCTTAAACTCGTACATACTAACTATCATATAAGGAATCAATTTCCAATATTTGGGACAGGCTTTGGAGGAGTACTTAAAAGTTTGATTCAGTAAAATAATCATTTTTGGTACCCGGTTCCGGTTTCCAACGAGTTTTAAACAAGTTTTCTTTCTGACCTTTTCCTGTTTAAATTAATTATTGTATTGAACCTGAGAAGCTACTTATTAAATTCCAAAAGCGTTTTCGAAGAAAAATGTGTTACGGAACAGCGCTTTGGTAGTCCTCTTTTTTTAGGATTATCTTTGAAAAAATGCTAATTTTCCTGATCGGAATTATAGCATTTTTTTCTGACAAACCAAATCTTTGTCTGACTTTGCTTAAATTGAAACAATTATTTTCAAAGTAATTTTGAATAAACTTGAGGATGCACTTAAAGAAAATTATTATAGGGAGCTTTTATCACAATGTATGCTTATATAACATATGAACACTATTCATGTACACTACACTTCCCCTGAAGCCAAATATGTTATTTTCATACTCGTATATCGGAAGATCTACAAAGGTTTCTTTGTAGTTCGTCTTCCTTAAGAAAGTTTTCTACGGCTTGCTTACTGAAAATGTTTTCCCAAGCATATGCAGATACGGAAAGTATCTTATCTACCTGACTGCAGTCACCATCTTAACAAACTAACACTCAACTAATATATATTTCCTGGTAAAAATAACCGAATGTTTTTTATTCATCCTGTCCCACATTTTTCACTTCTTTTAATGTTCCAACATGCAGTAACTTTTCTCTATGCGTGAAGTTATGTAGCATTGATCAGCTCCAATCTTCTCCACGACCACGTTTCACTCCCATATATCGAAGTTGGGATCGAATTACTATTTTAACCTACCAACTTAGTGGATTTGGCCATTTTTATGTTTGATCTTTCGTTTAACTTAAAAAAAAAACTTTTGAATTTAGCTAACGAATTTTATGAAAAAAAAAATTCGATAACATTTTAATGAGGTTTTTGTTACGACTTTATGCAAATGCTGATTATTGCGAATTTGTGTTTTTTTCCCCTAGAAATGCATATAAATTGCATTCAATGTAAACCAAAAAGGGCAATTAAAACTGTCATAGCCCGCTGGAAACGAGTATTTCGTACAAAATTTATGCATCAGTGAAGATAAGCAAACATGCTTTAACGTTGAAATATTTCTGTACTTATTCACAAATGCTATAAAACTGTTGAAAAGTCATGATATTTATTTCATTTTGGACAGTGTACAACGGCAGAATTAAATAAATCATATATAAATAAAAAGAACATAAAAAAATACAAAAAATTATATTTCATATAAAAAACCAACTGGTCATTACCAACAATATGATCAAATTAAAAAAAAACATATTTTTGACTGCTACCTATGCCCTTTCAATGTTTTTCTAAAACATACTCTATCTAAGATTTAAGATCTGTCTGTGGCTCAGAACTCCATTAATATTTTCTTAGACGAGATAACATTTATTAAACATTTTTATCTCCAATATATCTGAAATAATCAATAATATTCGCATTTCGTCGAATTTTCGAGAAACTACAACAGGACGCAGAGAATGAGGAATTTAGAATGATTTAAAAAAATGTTATGAAATACTGTGATGGATTGGATTAAATACTGAAGAAGAATGATGGGTTTTAAAAAAAATTGTGGTCACAGCATAAGATGGCTGTAAAAATTTAAGAGGAAAGGGGGGTGCATGGTTGTATAAATAAGTTACTAACAACGTGAAAGCGAGAAATAAAGCATGGAGAATATTTATCGAACCAAGAACAGGAAATATAATAAAGCAATAAATATTAAGAGGATTCAAAGGATGCAAAAAACACGAGTTGAGGAAAATAAGGTAGAAAACTGAATATGAATGCGGAGGGAAATATTAAAAAAAATTAAAAAATGCAAGCAAAAAATTATACGGGGGGCATGAGTGAAGTAAGAGATAATAATTATACGGGTGGCATGAAAGAAGTGAGAGATTATGATTATACGGGTGGCATGAGTGAAGTGAGAGATAATTATTATACGAATGGCATAAGTGAAGTGAGAGATAATAATTAAGTGGTTTGTTCCAGATGGAAATAATATTTTGAAAAACTGTACAAGAGTGGTGATCGTTATAGAAACAACGGTTATTCTAGTACATATGAAAATGACAAGCGTTTGGAGAATGGGAATGAGATAACTCTAAAAGAAGTAAGAATGGCTGTGAAAGGATGTGGAAGAGGCGAAGGATGAGTTTCAAGATAGTAAAGTCTGGCACTCTGCCTCCTCTGCGTACCCCGACAGGGAAATGGGGCGAAGGTTTGTATATGTATGTATGTACATCCAATATTTCCGAAGAATGAAAATCTATAAATATCATCAAATAATGTAGTAACGTTCCAAAATGTAAACGGAGTTTCAAAATATCGTAAATTTATGTGCTGCCCGAAAATATTGAGTTTTCAACGAGAGCGAAAATAGATAAAATACATCCAAAACAAAACAAAACGGTCCAAAGACAACAAAAAAGTTCCAACGGGTATATTATTTTTACAGGTATATCAATATAATACATACCTTAAATAAATTTGTAAATAAATATTATTCAAATAATGCATATCGAATCATTTTACTGTAGTCTAGACACTGGATTTAGCGTCACGAATGGATTTATTTCAAACATTGTCGCTTTGTATTTAAGTTCCTTAACTGAATGTCTTTATTGTATCTCTCGAATCTACGTTTGAGGATTCCTTCGGAGAGAAGTAGAACTTTGAGGACGATTTATTTTTGTTCTTATAAATTGACTGTACCAAATCAATACAATAGGGGAGGGGGGTATTATAATACAGCTCTTGCCGTTGCTGATCCTGTGGTGTGAAAGATGAGAAGATATTGATCTCTAAACAGCGCTTTATAAATTTTCATTTTATAATTACAAGTCCATTAATAGTATATGTTGTGCCACTAGGTAACACAGTAAGTATAGTTCCTTTTTCTTGAACAATCGCCGTGAACTCCTATATATGAAGGAGTATGCGCCGGTGTGTTAAGTGATGTTCACTTCATAGGACCTCGTTTGTTCTATTTACATGGGCGACATCGGTGTATTTATGATACTTGGTTCTTCTTCTTCTCAGTATCATGTCAGGTCCCCCAACGTTGAATATCACTTGAGTAGATATATTTGTCCCCGGCAGCCCGAAAAAAGATCTCCAACGCCCCTTATGCCAATCCAATCACGTATATTGCGGAGTCAGGAGATTTACCTCCTGCCAACACCTCTTCGGCCTTCTATTTTGCCTAGGATGATCAGGTGCAGTAATTTGTACTTTGCTCCTTTAAGTACATGACCCAAGTAGGACACCTTTCAAATTTTAATATTAGGTCCCCACATACGAAACCGGCGTTTTGCCGTACTGGCAACTTTGATCTCAAATATCTTCTCTTTGGTTAGGAATTTCAAATTCAAATTTATACAGCTATTTACTCAAGTATTTGTGTTTCGAAAATTATAATTCATTTGTTTTTTCCTCAATTGTTTTTTTTCTTTGCGTCACTCAGTTTACAAAATGAAAAACTTGAAATATCGCGTTATTTACGAGTACGAGTTCCACCGTGGCACCAGTGCTGCAGAAACGGCTCGAAGGATTAATGATGTGTATGGCGACGGTGCCGCAAAAGAAAACACAGTGCGTTTTTGGTTCCAACGTTTTCGTTCTGGAAATTTCGACCTGCAGAACAAGCCCGGTGGACGGCCGGAGACCAAAGTTGATAATGAAGAATTGAAGGCTATTGTGGAAGCGGATCCATCGCAAACCACGTCCGAGTTAGCTGCAGGCTGCGGTGTTAGTGATAAAACTGTTTTAATCCACTTGAAGCAAATTGGGAAGGTGAAAAAGCTTGAAAGGTGGGTACCTCACGAATTGAGTGAAGCAAATCAACAAACGCGCGTTGACTGCTGCGTTGCATTACTCAACCGGCACAATAATGAAGGGATTTTGAATCGAATCATTACCTGTGATGAAAAGTGGATCGTGTATGATAATCGGAAGCGCTCATCGCAATGGCTGAACCCTGCCGAACCAGCCAAACCATGCCCCAAGCGAAAATTGACTCCAAAAAAGTTACTTGTGAGCGTTTGGTGGACTAGTGCTGGTGTCGTTCACTACAGCTTTCTTAAATCTGGCCAGACGATTACGGCAGATGTCTATTGTCAGCAACTGCAAACCATGATGGAAAAGCTAGCTGCTAAACAACCGAAGCTGGTTAATCGCTCTAGGCCACTGCTGCTTCATGATAACGCTAGACCACACACTGCACAACAGACGGCTACCAAATTAGAAGAGCTTCAATTGGAATGTCTAAGACATCCACCGTACTCTCCGGACCTTGCCCCAACAGATTACTATTTTTTTCGAAATTTGGATAACTTCTTGCAAGGGAAAAAATTTAACTCCGATGGGGCAGTCCAAACCGACTTCAAACATTTTATTGATTCCCGTCCGAATGGTTTTTTTAGTAAAGGGATCGATGAACTACCTATGAGAGGGCAAAAGTGCATAGATAGCAATGGTACATACTTTGATTAAATAAATATATTATATTAAAAAAAAATCAACTTTATGTTCCTCCCAAACAAAACGCCAATTTCACATGTAAGGACCCAATATTAGTCAGCAACTCTCTATCAACTTTGGCTCTTTGAAGAACCCTCGTGTTGCTGAAGATATCCGTCCAGGGTATCCGTAGCATTCTCCGGTGCATCCACATTTCGAATGCTTCCAGTTGGTTCATACTACTTACTTTGAGGGTCCATGATTCTACTCCATACAATAACACTGACGAAACGTAGCATTTGACTAACCGTTGTCGAAGCTTCAAGTTTAGATTATCATCGCAGAACACGCTTCTCATTTTATTAAAAGCCGGATACTTGGTTGCTGGAATAAATTGATTATTAATATTAATGTTAAACACATTGTATTAAAAATTATTTACGGAATAACCCTACCGGTTTCAAGGTTTTCCCCTCATCATCAGGGGAGCACAAACAAGGAGTCTTGTTTGTGCTCGCCTCATAATGAGGAGAAACCCTTAAAACCGATAGGAGTATACCGTTACATAAAGTGGAATAAACAGTGTTTGATAAAACAAATTACAACGTATTTAAACCTCCACATAAATCTATATAAATAAAAATGTAAATGTTCGTTAATTGAAGATAGCTAATCTCCGGAAGTTCTCTACCGATCGCTTTGAAATTTTGAGTAAAGTTGATATTCGTGAACGGAAATGTTTTTTCATTTTTATTTATATATATATATATATATATATATATCAGTGTATATAATAAAATTTTTAATTAAGAGATGAATATTTACGCGAACCTGTCTTTCGACATGTAAATTTGAGCTGTCAAATTTTATTTTCGGCGTTTCGGAATTTACGATCATTTAATCTTCTTAAATAAATCTATATAAATTATAAATAAATTATAGATAAATTATTTAATAATTTTATGTTTAATAAAAATTGAATCATTAATTTTATAAATAATAGAATTTTTTTATGTATTACGTACCTTTATAAGTCGAGACACGAAACAATTGCGATCTGTTTTACCGACGGTGATCTCACTGAGCAATTAAATTACGTATTGCTCACTGAGATCGCCATTTTGGAGAAGTATTGACTTGTGATCATATTTACGTTTAATATATATAAAATTTTAGTTATATAGATAAGATAATAGATAATTGACTTCAATAAATGTGGTAAGTTATTGATATTATATTTAAATTACAAAATATTAAGTAAAATCGTTCATTTAAAAAAAAAAATAATTACGAATATTTAATTAAAACGTCAATAAATATTATTTGGAAGAATTTGATTGTATCTCTGTTTATATTTCAAAATCTATCAAATCGTATGTAGTAATGGAGTTTGCAGCCCACACCCTAGCTTTTTCAGCCCAGCAAATCGTATTGGGGCAAATTTGTGAACTGTAAAATGGTAAGCTGTTGATTTTTTTTATAAATTGAAAAATTGTTTTCTCTAAACTGACGTTTTAATTACTAATTTTTATTATACTGACTTTCTAATGTATTGTATGAATGAAAATTAAAACAAACTTTTACGCTGCTCAGTTTCTTTTTTAATGTTTCACAATTTTATATGTTTTAACTTTCTTTTTTCTTACTGAACGTTGTTACATAAATAAATAAATAAATAATAGGTTTATTGATAGCAGCATAGTATGTCCAGATTATATTTAAATAACACTTTTCGAAACACATAAATTGCAGATAATACATTATATACAGAAGCTATCAAAAGGTCTGGGCTCATCTAATAGCATCCCTTCGGCCAAGATACACCCCACCAATATAGGGCGAACTCAGGCACGGGGACACCAGATGTTTTGCAGCCCACACCCTAGCTTTTTCAGCCCAGCACATCGTATTGGGGCAAATTTGTCAACTGTAAAATGGTAAGCTGTTGATTTTTTTTATAAATCGAAAAATTGTTTTCTCTAAACTGACGTTTTAATTACTAATTTTTATTATACTGACTTTCTAATGTATTGTATGAATGAAAATTAAAACAAACTTTTACGCTGCTCAGTTCCTTTTTTAATGTTTCACAATTTTATATGTTTTAACTTTCTTTTTTCTTACTGAACGTTGTTACATAAATAAATAATAGGTTTATTGATAGCAGCATAGTATGTCCAGATTATATTTAAATAACACTTTTAAAACACATAAATTGCAGATAATACATTATATACAGAAGCTATCAAAAGGTCTGGGCTCATCTAATAGCATCCCTTCGGCCAAGATACACCCCACCAATATAGGGCGAACCCATCCACGGGGACAACAGATGTTTTGCAGCCCACGGCCTAGATGCACTGTGAATTAATACTAATTACGAACATTTTATTAAAACGTCACCAAATATTATTTGACAATTTTATTGTATCTTTGTTTATATTTCAAAATCTATCAAATCGTATGTAGTAATGGAGATTTGTAACAATGTCAATATTGTTAGTTTTTTGTAATGTTTTTACCTAAATAACTTGCTATTTATTAGAATCGATCCCCTTATATTAAAGTCGATAAAATAATTAAAATTACTGAACGTCGTTAGATCGTTGTATTGGTGCAAATTTGTCAACTGTCTTAGGACTCATTTGCGAGATGCAGTTGTAAATGACGGTAATAGAACTAAGGTTGGAAGATTATAACTTCTGCAATTTAGTGACGTTAAAAGAGGAATTGTTTGAAAAAGTATTTCCGTATATTAAAATCAATTATAAGAATCACGATTGGCTAAGTGAGCTATTGTTGGCGGCAAGAACAAAGATGTATCCGAACTAAACAATATTATTGAGTTCGTTTTTTAATGTTTCGCAATTTTATATTTTTTTTTTATAACTATTTTTCTTCTTTTTCAGTGCAATCGATCTTTGATTTGAATTCAAATCATATCGTGAATTGACCTCTTGGAGTGACGCGATCATTTGCAAGCACGGTGATAAACGCGACAGACTGAGAGTGCCTGAAAGACATCAAAAATATTGTATACCCAGATTGTATACAAGACATCAAAAATATTGTATACAAGACATCAAAAATATTGTATACGCATTGTGACAAATTAAACACAATTGAAACGTGTGGTTTCTATTTTCTTTCTTTTCCATTTAACCAGACTGAGCCACAGCAACGCGTGGCTGGGTACAGCTAGTATTATATAAAAAACTATTTGATTTATCTCACATTCCTTGTATAAAATCTCGTTTTACGTAAAATTCATTAACAATTTGAATTTTATACATTCAATTAATTTAGATTTTACAATTTTATTAAAAATAGGAAATTCGACTAAAAATAAGTTGTACAGTTCAATTGGTGATTAAAAGGGACATTTTGCCGGTATCATCATCATCATCATCAATGGCACTACAGCCCATTGTGGGCCCCGGCCTCCTCCAGCAGTCGTTGCCATTCCCCCCTATCCTGGGATGCACTCCTCCAGCCCCTGATGCCAATCACGTTTGCATCATTCTGCACCCCATCCATCCACCTAAGCTTTGGTCTGCCCAAAAGCTTTGGTCTTTGCCGGTATGCAGGGACAAAATACATTTCTGTCATCATATAATTGTTATTTATTTTATGTACAATATTTTATATACTAACCATCAATCGTACATTATTTATTATATACATTTACTTTCAATTGGTACACAATTTACTTTATATACAGCATTTTATAATTTAACCTTCATTATTAACGTACGAGCCTGACAGACGTCTTGCACCATAATTTGGTTTGTTTATTTGTGCACTCTCCTGCCATCCCCTCTAATTATTGTAGTTATCACACACACATAACGAGAACACAACATACGTGAATTATTTATTATTTCTGGGTGATTTAATGTAAATATACATATTTTTTTACTACAATATTGTAGGAGTACTAGCTACAAAATCTTTACCAATAATTTTATTTTTGTACGTCGTTTACCTTGATTAATATTCAAAATGAATTTAAAAATATTGTATCAGAGTGCCTGAACGACTACATTGACTACGGAGGCGGTCCATTTGATGAAGAGTTTGTTTACAGAAATTTTAAGCCGTGATCCTTTATCTAAACACAGCACTGACGACGAACATAATGTGCTCTTAATTTTTTAATTCAAAAAGCAAGTTTTTCGCTTATTAAAATTAGGGGAACTGGAGAGTTAACATACTCGTATAAGAAGATTTGATCATTTGCAAAACATTTCTTTAAAATAAATAATAACTTAAATCTAATGTATAAAATAATTGTACTCGTATATTTCTTTTTCCACCGTTCGGGCAATTTTTCCATCCCCTTTTTATAAAAAAAAAACTAAAAATTTTCTTTAAAAAATGTGTCTATATGATTTTTTATCTCACTAATATTATTTAAATTGAATAATCTAAGATGCAACATTCTATCCCGATTTGGAAAAAAAAGTCTGGTAAATATGTGTCATTAACGTGATTGCGATCATTAGTACCACTCGAGGGCTGAAATACAAAATATGTTATATTTAAACCACTGATTCAAACTTATTTGGTTTTTTATATATTAAAATTTGAATGTTACAAATTTTGACTAAAAATCCCAACAATGAATCCTATAGTATAGAATATCCAGAAAAATGAAAAGAGATTTGTCGAAACACCGTGTCTTGTTTATTTCTATATGGAGCCGAAGCGTGGACAGTTAAGTGCATCCAAAGACAAAAGATCGATGTGTTTGAGATGTAGTGCTTGAGACGAATGTTGTGAATATCTTGTATTTAAAATAGAACAAACGAGTCTTTCTAACTAGAATTCCATTGGTAAACACTTGTCTCTTCACAATATGTCAACAAAGAGTATTGCCTTTCTTCGGACACATATCGAGACACGATGATACAAGTCTCGAAAAGACTGTCATGCAGAAAAATGTTACTGATAGGAGACCAAGAGGGCGTCCGTGATCTTGTCGGACCCATACGTTAGATTTACAAGATCACGGACATTACCAACTCCACTCTGTACTAGGCTTCGCATCTTACGTTAGATTAACAAGATCACGGACATTACCAACTCCACTCTGTACTAGGCTTCGCATCTTACGTTAGATTAATAAGATCACGGACATTACCAACTCCACTCTGTACTAGGCTTTGCATCTTACGTTAGATTAACAAGATCACGGACATTACCAACTCCACTCTGTACTAGGCTTCGCATCTTACATTAGATTAACAAGATCACGGATATTACCAACTCCACTCTGTACTAGGCTTCGCATCTTACGTTAGATTAACAAGATCACGGACATTACCAACTCCACTCTGTTACTAGGCTTTGCATATTACGATAGATTAACAAGATCACAGACATTACCAACTCCACTCTGTACTAGGCTTCGCACCTGACCAAAAACAAAAACATCCGTTAATATTGTACTTGAAAGCCATAATTTAACTATTTTAAGCTCGTTTAAAGTATAATGTTATTGTTATTTGAAATTCACATACATACCGTCAGGCCATTCCCAGTCTAAGTAGATAGAATGAAGACAGTGTCAGACTTTCCTATCCCGACACACATCATTCACTCATTCTACTTCCATAAAACTTCTCATGCAGCTCCAAATAATTCTTTGTTTTTTTTACGGTTCCTTATTTCATAATATCGTTCACTTAATCCAAACAAATTTTGCTTTATCTTTCTCTACTACGCCTTTTACTTACAACTGTACTATATAACATATTTGTTTTTTTACTCCAACTTCATTCTTTTTTCTGCATGCCCAAAGCCTTTCATAGTGCTCTTTTTCATTTTTCCTAAAACATCAGCCTTAACTTCACATTCCTCCCTAATCATTCAGTTTTGACTATCTTAGCAGATGATAGTCAAGACTATTATATTATCATTTATGAGTATATATGTTTTAGTATGCCATTGACTGTTTCTTTTCGCTACAAGCCATTCCATATTTGTTAAATGTTATTTACACTATCGTGAATTATATTCATTTTTCCCCTGTCACCAGAAATTGGTTTTTTATATTGTTTTACAAAATCAGCAAAAAGCACAATGTAAAATAAAAATCATTATAAGAAAAAAAAAAAACAATAATAATGTTTCAGTTAGTTGGAAATACGAGTAAATAGTTCATAATATTATATTATTTAGCACTGTAGAATAAAAAATATGTTAACTAAAAAAAACATTTTAATTGCTTAATTAGCTCGTAAAACATCTTTAAGAGGTCTTAATCACTTGCAAAACATCTGAAGTGTAACCAGATTAGAGTTATTTAAAAAAAAACTGGATTCCAATCGTAGAAGACAAGCTAGATTGGAGCTACATATTTAAAACTAAGCCATGGAAGTCGTCATGTCATAATCACCTGTCATCTTTCACAGTGACTAAATCATTTCAGTGTTCTTTCATCTGGAGCAATATTTTTAAATTTAAACAGTATCCTTTTCTAATATCTTCATTTCTTATTAGAATTAATAATATTTTCGCGTATACATAATACCTCAGTATTAAAAAAAGGCGATCGGGATTAAATTTAAAATAAATCTTAACTGACCAATCAACTGACGGCGTCAGATGCAAAACATAATACTTTAGCTGGAAAGTAGTGTCGGATAGATGTTGTTGTAACCTAATTTTCTTATTTTTATTTTTTCTAAACGTTTTGAATGTATTTCATTATGAGAGGTAAAAGTATAGCGCATTGTTTCGGTCATTGGTTACCCAAATTATTTGATAAATATTGTGAATGTCATTTTGAATATGGAACAAAATAACAGTCCTTGATGCTTTTTTTACTATCATCAATGAAAAAAATGCGACACAAACCAAATAAAAGTTATGTACTGTATATGGTGATATTGCAGTAAGCGATCTTGTATGTCAAATGGTGTTAAAAAATCGCAAGGATGCTACGTCACTCGAATATGGTATCCGGTATGGAAGGTCGATATTCCTTGACGATGACCAAATTAAGGCTCTGATTAACAACAACCAGCATTACATAGTATGACAGATTGCTAAGTTACTAAAATTATCGGAAACCAGTGTCCACAAATATTTGGTGCAATTTTACATTTGAGTTTGTATTTAAAATTACGAAAATTATTTTCCAGACATCCCAATAATAAACGCCAGTGGTCAACACAATTAGTGAAAAACTATAAACATGTGTTACCCTATTTTCATTTCAAATTAGAAACATTTTTTTATCTAACAAAATGAGAATTTTAATTAACATCGTGGTTAAAGTCAAACTGCAAATAAAATTCAGTATATAAACAGTATTCACATTCGCATGAAACGAAACGCTCTCATTTGAATTCGTTTGCAGCAATACGGCTCTCAGTTTCGAATCAGTGTTCGTGTATTGGTGCATGAATTCACCAATGCATGGTGGATAGGCTAAGGGATGATGAGGGGGCTTGATGACCTGCGTACAACCAATTCAAAGGACTTTTAATTTATTTAATCATTTAAAAAATACAACATGATATCTTAAATAATAAGTAATATCCATCTATATATGAAAATGTGTAGCCAAGAGACAGCCATCAGATATTTAGTTCTCATTAAGTGCAATATCCAAGACAATATCCTGATTTCTGATTACGAATTTCTAATGTGTGCAGTATCCTTCATATTGAAAATATGAATGAATTTATTAATTGATGGAAATATGCAGTGTCGTCATAAATGTGCAGTAAAATGCCAGTGAGAAGTGCATTACAATATTACTAATATTCACTTAGATATAGCAATTTTAATAAACCCACCACAAAAATCAGAATTCTTCAAAAACAAGCCGGGAACTGGGAAATGTCTTGATTTTGATCGAATCTTAAATGATGATGCTCCAATGTTTAGACTATGGCCGTGAGATAATATTGTCTACTGCATCAATAATTAATCACTCAACTAATGAGTCACTGAAAAAGTCAGAAACTCATAGATATCCATTTAAATAATACCTATTCAAGAGGTTACAACGAGACGTTTTTTTTTGGGACCATTCTTATTTTCAGTACCATTATTAATCAAACTTAATACCTTCTGACGGCAGATCAGCTTCTTATGAAATTTATCATAGAAAAAACAACTAAAAATAATATGATTTCCTCCAAGCTATAAATATTAAACAATATTTCATCATGTTTGCAAAAGCACATAATTTGTTCATGATAAAACAAATCTATAAAGATTTGAGAATTGAACCCATAAAGCCTGGGTTGTTTTTAAGCATGGACTGACTCCAGCACTGGCTTAAATTAAAACCTATGGATCTGTAAGTTCTTAAGGGAGTGCAATAGAAAAATAATTGGCATTAGGAGATGAAACATGAAAGAAAAGTCTCTGCGCATTCTGAAACTGCAAATACTGTGTGTTTAGAACGAGGAAAACAGGAAAAATCCCTACATTGGGACAATATCTAAGTGCATTGAAACCTACACTGGTGCATTTCCAAGAAAGTGCATTTCCGAAAAAGTGCTTTTCCAAAAAATAAACATTTGTAACGAACGGCACAAACGTAGTTTTTCTTATAATTTTTGAAAATATTGTGTAATCAAGAAAATAATTTCGTATTTTTCCGATAGATTTATTTAAGACTAAATTTTCTTTGCTTATCTCAATCCAAATGTACTAAATGCATATTATTATACAAACTAATATTGTAGTGCAATTTTTCGGCCATTCTATACCCAAATTGATTTAGCAATACTTTTATGTAATTTTGAATATGATATAATATAAACTGTTTTTTCCGAGGTCTTTTACTATCGCAAAGGAAAAATGCGACTCAAATAAAAAAACACATGTTCAGTGTATGGCTTTGATGCAGTTAGTGATTGTGTGTATCAAATGGGGTTTGAAAACTTACGCAATGATAATACGACACTCGAATATGGTGTCCACTTGCTGGTAGGTCAGTTACTACTGATGACGATCAAATCTAGACTTTGTTGAAGAAAAACTACCGTTTTACAACACAATATATTGCCATATACTGAAAATATAAAAAAAACTGTGTTCACAAGCATTTGGTGCAATAAAGTTAAAATTTTACCTTAAAATACAAAATTACTCTCCGGATAATCCAATACTTGGTTGATTGGTAGAATTTGCCATAAGGCAATTATGTTGCAAGGTTGTACTGTTTACAACAAAAGTGTTATTCAATGCTGGGGATACGACAAATGAAAGGCAACAAACCCAAATCCATTAAAATTATATGTCCAAATCAAATAACCTGTTGTTTTTTCTCAAATTGTGTATATTTCTTGTCATGTGTAATAATAAATAAATAAATAAAAAATGCAATACAATAATACTTCCGATCCCACAAGAAAGGATTTACTGTATTCTTTGTACTCCGTTAAAATAAATTTAAAAAAACCTGTTGTTTAAAGATTATTGGTATATACTCGTACATTTCAAAAACCAAATAATCATTAAATATAAAAATTACTTAGCGTCACCTACGAGTACTTATGTCTTACTATGTATTTTCCTAACATTTTTCCAATATGCCGGGATCAGCTTTTCAAGTCCTCTATTTTCTGAGCTCCCTATTGGGGATCAGATATTAAATTATTCCCAGTGCTCAGAGTTATACCGATTTAGCGGAATGCCTTATATTTCTCTTCATCACGACATCAACTCTCTCGTTTTCATCGTATCTTCTTTGAAAGTGTCAAAATCATCACATTTCGCTCTCCTTGAGCTTGTCATTGATAGGTGATAGGTGATACTTGATAAAAACTGATCTTAATTTACTGCTAGTATCAAAATGTGTCATGAGGCTGGTACATGGAAAATATACACTAGTATAAATTTACATTTCAAAGTAAATTTTCATAATTACACTTGTAATTTATTCTTTAAATTTCGTGCCAAGGTAAATGTTAACATTCAACTTAATTAAATCTTTAGGGGTTTCGAAGAAGGCCATAGTATATGTATAAAGCTATTAAATATATTTAATTTCTATCAAGTCTTGATCTCGTGAATTCTCCCTTATCTTAACTAGGTCGTTGGAATTCAACAAAATTTGCGAGCATTTCTGTTTAATTTTTAGAGGGTTAACAGGTAAATTATCTAAAAGGATAATTTCAAAGCGAATCCTTGAGAGATACGAATTTTTTATGAAATCGTATAAATGGCTGGGATTCTAATGTTCACTTTTGAGTAATTAATGAAACATGTACTTTAAAACTGTTTAAAATTCTTATTCTCAAGAGTATAATTAAGTATCAATAATTTGAATCAATGAATGAATTCTCATTACTAGTGACGAGTATAATAGAAGACAAAGTACAAAATTAAGAATCATAGTACTTGACGTTGGTACCACCGGAAACGATTATGTAAGCTAATTTGTGATAGGCATATCCTATTGCACATGGGGCAAGAAACTTTCAACTTTTATTCGTCTTCTTTTTCAATTGAGTTCCTAATAACAAGCAAAAGTTCTACACCATTTGGATTTATTTGTTACTGTTTGCTCCCAGTCGTGCTGAGCATTACTATTTTTAAGCGTCTAATGCAGTACATCCTTGTATCTCTTGTGTTGCCCACCATACTTTATTTTTCTTTCTGTCAGCTCACTTAATAAAATATTTCTTAAGAGTCTGTATTCAAGCATATGATCTACGTATCCAGGCAAACTTAGGCGAGCTCTTAATACTAGAATTTTGATAATGCAGCAGTTTGACGTTCTGAAAACTTCTTCAGTCGACACTCTTTGGTACCATCGAATCTTCATTACTTGCCTGAGGTACCTCTGCTGACATTTTTCGAGTACCCTTATGTGTCGTCTATAGGAAACACATGGTTAGATCCCATGTATTATAGATGATACAATTCAGCAATTTACAAGATAGGCTGATATCAATTTCACTAAAAAAGATAATTAACTTTGATATTATTCGTATTATGTTTATCGGAATCAGAAAATTCGTACAATCGTGAATAACTTGTTGTTTCCCATACCACACCAAATTAAAAGTAGTGTCTTCAAACAATATGTCATGCGCACAACAGCATATAACTATAAAACTTGAAAGTCGCTCAATAATTTACCTATAAAATCTAAATGACGAATCGGGCAATGGAATTTTTATCGGTCAATTTCTATCCGAGTACAAAAAACGGACTCAGAAGAAAAAAAACGTTTATTTGCAAGTATCAGAGCAAAAAAATAAGAAGCCAAGAGTTGTTTAAGGGGATGTTTCTAAAGGGGTAAGGATGATATGTGGTTGCTGAATTGGTAAAGCGGCTGTCATGAGAACAAAGGTTGCTGGTTCTACTCCAGCCAGCATCCTTTCTTTTTTCTTTCCAATCTTAGATATCTATTTTATTTACATGAAAATATCTATGACGACCTCCGTGGCCTATTTGGTAAGACGCCTGTCTCCAATTCCGGAAGTTGCGAGTTCAAATCCCGCTAGAGCCTAGACTTTTTTTAAAAAGGATTTCAGTCTGGTTTTCACTTAAGACCCCTCTAACATCTTTCTGGTTGATTGGAAGAGATTGACACGTGGCAATAAGCCTACCAGGTTGTACTGTATACAACAAAAGTGTAATATAATACAATCTACAATAACTCTTTGTATATGAAAAAACAAGTAAAATAATTTCAAGTGAAGTCTTAAATTATATGATTTGTTTTTGGTCGTGTCCCCTGTAAACTATCGTGTCCCCTGTTTGTATATTAATGAGGACATATGAACACGAAACTCTGTCTGAAAAATGTTGATATTTTGTGGTTTTATTAAGTTCTTCAAAAAGTCAATTCCATCAAATTAATTCTTAATGGTCGCATTTTAAAACAAAAACTCCCGTTCAATCACTAAATTACGTCACAAGACAAGAAAAATAACGTTTTAATTAACTTTTACTGCTATTTCAATTTTAATATTTTAAATATTCTAATATCAAAGCAATAAAAACACCATCAATCACAACGCAAGATTTAATTGAATTTATTGATTTTGAAAAACATTTACTCAAGAGCCTCGATCTATTATTCAGGTGAATATCAATGAGATTCGTGACTTGAAAGAACAATTTTTTGGCCCTTCGAGAAAGTTTATACAAACAGCTTGTTTTTATTTATGCTTTTATTTAAGGCTTCTTACATTTTAAATAGGGATTTTACGAGTACGTTTTTCTTTATATTTTCTATTCTTTAATATATTGTAATCAATATAAGATTTTAGAATCACGATTCATTAATGAATTTTACAACTACCATTTTCTCAATACGAAATTAAAATTTTCAACGCAATTTCTTACTTTCTTAATTAAACTCCCTTGTCATTACAAATAACATGGAAATATTTTATTGCTTTTTAAAAACAATCAACTATTTAAACCATTAAAATATATTAACTAGTAGCAACTTTTTCAGTTAAGTATTATTACGAATGTGCCAGAAAAAGTTTAACCAATTTATTTATTTCTTAGACCAAATATAATGTATTGTTGTTTTTACAATATTTTTTAATATTAGCGTGACAAATTTATTGAAATTTGAAAAAAATCTCATTTGTTATGTATTAACAATGTTTCTCTGTAAAACAAGCAAATTATTAATGAAAATTGGAATAGAAAGAAATATTTTCTTCTGAATGATATATACGATTTTCTTTTTCAACGTAACATGACGTAAAATTTTCCTTTCAATGAAACGTTTGATATGTAACATTTGAAGGTAGATTTAATCAAATCGCCATCAAGTGTTTCTGTGTTTAATATCGTATTTGACATTGATTAGCCCGAAGTAATTTTTACATTTTGTTTTTTCTCTTTTCGTACAAATGTATTATTTAGATTTTATCTTACATGGTTCGGCGTATTGTATATAACTCATTATTTTCAAAGACAAGTGTTTTTACGTAGAAAAAACGATAAAAATCTTTTCATTGTTCTCTTTTCGGTCATAAATCGAGAATCAAGTCGAATTAAATATTTTTTTAAAACACTGGTACAAATTTATTTAAAAACGGAAAAAAGTTTTTCCGGCGGAAGTGTTGCGCTCTCTGGTTTCTTCCATGTCAACTCCCACATTGCCCAGGGCAGCCACCACAACAGATACGGTCATACAAAAGTCAGGAGGCAAAACATAGGTTTTTTTCCATTGAACATACAGAATTATCATACTTTTGTAACCATTTTGCTGGTCAGAAAGTTTAAACAAAATTTGTTACGAGTTTCTACATGTATAATTTGCCTACTTATATAAAGGAAATATTATTTAAGAGAGCAAGTATACTTGTGCCCAGCCTTCTTAGTTGTGTTGTTAATGACTGAGCGTCATGGTTCCCCCATTTATCTGGATCTGAGTGGACAATCCCCCCCCCCACCCCACTCTTCTCAATCCAATGTTATGATGAATGCAGTACCCAATAATGAATTAGTCATCTCACATTGTTGAAGACCGTCTTCTTGCACGCCGCACCTCAACAATTCCAATCACTGTCATCTTTTCCAAACTGTCTCATATCTTCTAGTGACGTGTTCGAAGTATGACAAAATTATCTTCCTGCACATCATTAATTACCTTTTCTTGACATGTAGGCATTGGAAGACGAAAGGTTTGGTGTGTGTAAAAGCCCATGAGATGCGAAGCATTTAGCGCCAATATCGCATCTTAAAAATATCTACCATATATATTTCCTTTTTTTTTCAAAAAACTGACATATATGTTCACTTGTATATCATATACACACGAGCTAAATGAAAGCATTAAAATACATTGAAGTTATTTTATGATCATTAAAACAAATCTTTAAAAACAACTTTTCTGTATTGCCTTGAGGGAAAAATGCACAATTATTAAAAAATGCTCCTACGGGAAAAAATCCCGGTAAAGTTTATTAAAAGTCCAGGAGTTTTCATGATGTTATATTCGTAACTTATTTTTTTTCCTATAGACATCCTCAACATTACAGTATTGGTAATGCAGGCATGTTGAAAAGCGTGGGTGTAAGACTCAGATCCGGAACAAAGGAGAGGCATCTAGAGCACTAGCCCTAAGCGTGATATTAGAAGGTTGCCAAAGTCGATCCAATATTGTTATTATGTTCCATACATTTTGGCCAATGCTTGTGATTAAAGCATTTTATTAAAGAAGTTTAAGTTTTTAATCAAATAAATAAAAGACTTATTTTATAGTCATATTTTAGTTCACTACCGGTGTTTTATTTTAGTTCACTGCCGGTGTCAAAGATCTGCGTCTTCCTCGTCAGGTGAAGTTGAATTGAATAATGTCTTAAACACAAATACAGGCACAGGAGAGGGGGAGGAGAGAAGTGGCTTATAAAGGGAAAGGAGTAGGTAGGTGTCAAAAGGATGGCTTTTGAACAAGAAACATATTTAGCAAAGGACCATTATTTAAATTAATTTGATTGTTTATATCGTAATGTGGAGACTTAATTTAGCGCTTTTTTTATCTCCATAATTTTTTAGTTGTCCAGCTGCAATTTCCTCGGTTCATGCACAGAATCCACAAACCACAATCGATCAAACGAATGATTTTTATTTTTCACTAAGTGGTTGGCAAACACCTAAAAACTATTGTTATTTAGACATCTCTGACACCAGCTGTGAACTCAAATAAAACAGTGGTAAATATAAAATTAAAAATAAGTGTTTTGATTTATTTTATTAAAAAAATATAAACATGCCACCGCAAAGTGAAATAAATGTCTTTTCTAAGATTTAGGAAGTTTAAGTTAACTAAAAATATTGAAAATATATTTATGATCTTATATTGGAAAACAAAGATTATCAGATATGGCTATTCTCTCTATTAAACATTTGATTTTAAACAAAATTAAATTACATAAAAAAAGTATGTGTTTCGGTCCATAAAAGTCGTAAAATAAATTAGTATATGTTTCAAGTTTAAAAATGTATCTCTTGATTTGTATTGTGGTGTCAAACGACCGTATATCCCTAATTTTCACATTTTTAGGGAAAACTCAAAAATAAACAAATAAATTGCACGTTTCAAATTAAGCAAAATTTATAACAGCAATTTTATCCGTTCCCAAAAATGTCAGAAGATAATTGTCACTTTACTATGGGACACATTTTTAAAATGCATCTCAAGTGCCAAAATACCTCGCTCAGGCTCTGGTAGTACCTTATTGAGAGACGATATTTTCTTTGACCCCGTTAATATATCCTTTGTGTTAAGATTCACTAGAGTTTCAGATAACTTGTTATGTTTCATATACAAACTGTTATTCAGATTAGGCCCCTTTTTATATTTAAAAAAATATATTTTGGGTATCATAGGAAATCGAACCAAACCTATCGCTTAATGAAGACAAATGTATAACAAACTAGTAGACGTGAGTGACCAATATCACAATATGATTTGATATGGTCGCACGGATACAATGGGGCAACATAAATAAGGCAACATGGATACAAAACTAGATGATTCCGGTTAAAGGATATTTTTTTTAACTAACCAGCTTGAAGACATAAACCGTTTATCGCTGAACTGTTGGTGTTCATGGGAATAGATAAACAGTTACTCCGTATATTTTTTAATCAAAAATTTTAAATGTTGTAAGAAAATTTAATGAAAAAGGTAAGTTTTTTTCATTAATATGAAAAAAAATTATAGTGACAACAATTCACTATGCTTTTTTGGAAACTTTTCCCGCGAAATAACATAGTGTAGCATTTTTTTAATAACAGTACAAAACCACTATTTTTCAAAAATGTCTAATACGAGTATATTGTATACGAGTATTATGTTATTTATAGTTAAGGCATTAAAATTGTGGAAGTTCAAAAATATTGTAATTTGGTTTTATCAAACACTGTTTATTCCCCTTTTTATAATGGTATAACCCTACCGGTTTCAAGGCTTTCACCTCATCATCAGGGGAGCATAAACACGACTTGTCTGTACTCTCCTGATGATTAGGTGAAAGCCTTGAAACCGGTAGGGTTATACCGTTATAAAAAGTGGAATAAACAGAGTTTCATAAAAACAAATTACAATCTAATACATTGTTTAAAGTATTAAAAATCTTAAGATGGCGTTAATAAATAGGAAATTTTCTTCTCGTTGAGAAGGTTGTATTTTTTTTAAATTTAATATATTTGTTCAACAATGATTTTCTTCTTATGTACTACGGCAACTAGAAAAGGCAGGTTTATATCTACCACTTTAATATATTAAAAATAGTAGTAGACCACGCTGTTATAAATGTCCATATCACACATTTGGATGCAGTAAGGGGCATCATATGAATATTAAACGGCGTGTAGAGATATGAAACAATGTCAATCTGCACTAAAATATATATACTCGAACCAAACAATAAAATCTGACAATATAATAGTCCACAACAGTATTTTAGTATTAACTGTGATAAATTTAAGTGAACGTAAACTTAGACAAAAACTGATAGAAGTCGAATGAATGCTGTAGAATTGCGTGCAGGAAGAAGAATGCATGAATCGATACTCTATGACAAGATGGGAAATAAAGTGCTTAGAGGTAGATGTGAATTTAATGTTGATGTGTTGAGTAAGATGAAGACGAGCAACCTGATATGGTTTAATCACAAAGAACGAATGAAAAAAATTACAAATATACATGCAAGTATGAGTGAAAGGCGGGATGTACTCGTATACACAAGTGTGTATGTATATGTACGGATTAAAAATGAAAAAAAATTGATTTCACTTTATCTCGAAATGTACGATTTAAACTTCATGAAACAATATCTCTAAACAAAATATTTCGATTAAACGGTGAATTTTTCTTGTGTGAAAAAAATAAAACGTGAAATCACCCGCTTCTTTTTCGTTTCCCAGCATTCCTTAAGTTTTTCGTTTAAGAAAGTGTACATAAAGTTTTCCATTATTTCACGCCACTGTGTAGCGAACGGATAAAAATCCACCCGACGCGCACATAACCTCAATTGTGTATAGGTAAAGTCTGTTGGAAAATGCTTACACCCTCCCGAATTCGGCAGTCTATCGCTAACAGCGAAACTGTTAGGACGTTGCTACCCTTCGCAACCGACCTAGTCTAACTATCATACATACGATTTGGCGCGAAACGTCAAAACATATTTTCGTGCGTGTTTTTCTTTTTTAACCAATTCCGATGTTAAAGAGAAATATTTTTGACCGTTTCTCTGAATGTTTAAGATAAAACGCATTAAACCTTTTTTACGATACACTTTTTCTTTGTTATAAAAGATTATTTTATTTATATACCGGATTTAAAAGACACTTTTCAAGTTGAATAGAAAAAAAACTGTTTGAAATAAATTTATTCAATGTTTACTTGACTCGATGGCAAAGCTTTTTGGGTGTTTCATCATTGGTAAGAATATATTTGAATATTCTATAAGCTTTTTAAAATCACCATATTCAGTGAATTTAAAGTTTTTATGTAAACTTTTTAAATTTTCCTTTTTATTTTATGATTTGAAACTTAGAGCTTCATTATTTTTCATGCGGAAGTTTTTTTTTCTCTAAAAATAATAAGAAAATCATACACATGTTACTAAGAAAAATATTTCTATTTTATTTTATTAATAGTCTTCATTTTTAATTGAAGAAAAAACACACTGTTGGAAACATAAATGAAATGTCCTATTTAAAATTTCAGAAACAATAGTAAATATACACATTTTAATTTCATTTTTGATATAAATATCTATGTACGATTTTTTTATAAATCGGTTTTACATTAATTTATGATTTAACATAAATTACATTTATGGTTTTACATAACTAAACGTTTATATTTTGGTGAGAGAAAAAAAACTAACATAACACTGAAGGAATCTCAATATAATTACTTAGTACTCGTATAATAAGAATATAATAACACGAAGTTTTATAAAACCTGGAATTTTGTTATATAGAAAAATATTTTAATTTCATTAACATAAAAAAATTAAATGCAATGAAGGAGAAACACCAAAACATAAATCTTAAAGTTGCATTACAGAAAATCCTGTAAAGCAGGAACTGTATTTGAATATTTATGATGCGAGGTAATTTTCGTCATAACAAGAAAAACATTATGTGTGATATAAAAGTGGATGAACTTAAAATAATACTTTTCTAGTAAATCTTTATCATAAACCATTTATCAATTAAACCGTAAAAAATATAAGTCAATACTGAAAATAATATAAGTAACATTTGATGCAGTAAAAAACAGAAAATAGAAGCAGCTTTATGGAAAAAAAACCGAAAGTGAACGACCTCAGTAGCCCAGTTGGTTAAGCGTTTATCTTTCAGCCCGGGGATTACGGGTTCCATTCTCGTTGGTATCCAGATTTTATTATATTGGGTTTTAGTTTGGTTTTTACTAAATCATTGTTAACCAACTTTTTGATTAGTTAGAAGAGATTATGACATGGCAATAGACCCACGAAATTGTACTTTATACCAAGGACGTGTAATACAATACGATATAATGACATATTGTATTAACGTTATTTATTTTTAATAAAGGTAACAAAAGTATGTTTAACATAACTTTGTTTGGCAAGCAAACTCTGGTACATATATTTGTTTTTAAAAATAATCGAACTCATGCTTACAAAAACAGAAAATATTGCAAATAAATGTATTCTGTTATCATACGAAGGTTATGCAAAATATATTATTGATAAAACTGAAATCAGAAACTTTGCTTATACCCTTTTATGTGAATAAATACGCTATTTCAGATTCACTGAAAATAACATATAATATTTTTTTTTATGATTTATTAATTTTTAGCTATTTACTAGATAATTATCTTATCCCTCAAACATAAAAATTAATTTGTCATTTTCAAAGCAAATGTGTTAAAATACATGTGTAAAATTAAGTGTTAACACTTCCATTGAATTCATATAACCTATAATGATAATTACCATATGGTAATTTTTTACCATTGTACAAGATTTTAAAATGGCTTATGTGGAAAAATAAACCATAATATCGGTATGGAGCTACTCGTACCTTCAAGAAATCGTTATATTGGATCTTTTTAATCGGGTGTATTTAGTTAATATTATGTATATGTATTAAATACGCCAACACACATACATACTGATATATAACCAAATAACAAATGTTCTAGGAACTTGTACAAAGACCCGAATTGTTCAAGCTGACTTCTCAGACTTGAATACTGAACTATAAAAGTAGACACGGAAGACTGCAGGTCTACTTCTAAAACTAGGAACTCCAAACGTGAGTTTTTCAAATAATTCATAGACGACAAAAATCTAGCAATCCCCATGCAATACAGAAAATTCGAGATATTTTCATTTTTGTAATAAAAATAATTTGTACCTAGCAATCAAGA
Source organism: Odontocerum albicorne (assembly GCA_949825065.1). NCBI lineage: Eukaryota > Metazoa > Arthropoda > Insecta > Trichoptera > Odontoceridae > Odontocerum > Odontocerum albicorne. Next base: position 18,577,379 of record OX463855.1, read on the forward strand.
AAAAAAAATGGATTCCATCGGGTATCAAACTCAACCTCTCAGACTGGAAGTTAAGCCCTCTACAAACAAGTCCACGGAAGTTGCTTTGTTATAAAAAGAATATTCTAGCTCTATACATTCAATGTAATTTTTTTAAGATATTGTTTTTTAACAAAGTAATAAATTGTATTACTTTTATCTAAAAAATACTTGAACGATAAAACAGTCATAAAATATTATTTCATTCGATTATATATCATTTGAACGGCGAATTATTTTTGTTGAACTTTTAGTTTCTATTAAGTTTACGAAAAAAAAAAATGTTTTCAAAACAAAGAAAATATCCGGAAAATCTCACAGAGATTCAGTGATGCGATGTGCCATATCAACAAAATATAAATTCCCGGATTTTTACGAAGCTACGTGATTTCTTTCAGAAATATTAAATTTCCTCTTGTAAAAGACAATGAAAAACTGACCATTACAAAAAAAGAATTGCTACTTGTTAGAATGAATCTCCAAATGGCTTATAGGGTGAAGGGTTCAAGTGGGATGGAAATATTTATTTTAGAGAAAATAATATTCTGTTGTCTCATATTTTTGAGAGGCATATTGTTATTCTGACAAGAGACAAGTTTGAAGTATTTGTTTATATTGTACGAGTATATGATTATATATTATCAATTTATTTGTAAAATTAAGTATCATGATGAATTCCGTAGAATAGCTGATAAAATCTGCTTGCCTTTCTTTCAAATCGGGGGTTACGGTTTCGATTCCTGTTTGAACTCAATTATTTTCAAAGGAATTTTAGTCTGATTATCACTTAAGGTATATTTAACACGTTTGTGATAAGTTGAAGGAGATTGCAACATTGCAAAATGTCTGCCAGGCTGTAATGTATAACATAAGCGTAATATTAAATAGAACGCTAATTTTATAACCTGGCAAATGGGTTCATTTCCCGAACTGATTTTAATTGAAGGCATCTATTCACTGAAATGTATTTTTGGCTAAAACTCGGCACTGAATAGCTCATTCATAGTAATTTAGTGAGCGTATTATTTATAACTTACTTTACAAAGTAACACTAAATGAAATATTATATATTATTAATATCCTTATGATTTAAAGTTCCGTTACATTATATACGAGTATATTGTAATGTTTTGGGGGTAATAGGTATTAAACATGACTAAATAGCTCAATGTTCTTTTTATTTCCATTTAATATCAAAGATCGAGGAAATTATAAGTTTTTTTTCTATGATTTCTTTTTTAAATGCTGAGGAGCTAAGAAACAGATGAAGATTAGCACGCAGTTAGCAAGAAAACGACAGTTACACAATAACTGCGTGGCTAAGTAACTTTGTGTATTGTCGAAACAATGTGCTAAAATGAGAGGAAATAATTTTTCGTTCCTTGCGTCTAAAAAATTTCAAGAAAAATCTTGTATATATTATAATATAGAATACATTAATATCATTACCTCATTCCTTTTGTATCCCTTGACATATCTGAGTTGATTATGCGGACGCGTTTAAGAGTATGACCGGGAGACAACATTACGGGCAGGATCTTTATTGTTGATTTGAACGAGTTTGCCAATAGGTCCGCCAGGTTATACTGTATACGACGAGAATATTATAAGATTCGACACTATTTTCGGCTTCGGAAATTTAGTGTTTTCAAATTCAAAGGACAACTTTATATTGTGCCGTTTAGAGAGAAAACTCTCCTCAAGGGCGCTTTGACTTGGGACTCGAACCAACTATTATTAAAAAATCACGTCTTACAGCTGTAGTAGCGCCCAAGCAAATCATGTATAACACTTTCTTTGTACATAGTACAACCTCGTGGGATTGTATGCCATCTTTCATTTATTTTCTAACCAACCAGAAAAATGATAATGAGGTCTTAAGTGAAAGCCAGAGTGTAAATCCTTTTTTAATCTGGGTTCCAAAGGAAATCGAACCCACAACATTCGGGTCAGAAGACAGGCGTCTTACCAACTGGTCTAAATCACCAAAGCGAGTGACTCACAATTCGTCATCGTAAGTGCTGGAAATTATGCCTCATGTGGACAGTTACTAACTCTCGCACTCATCTAGCGTGTGCGCGAATTATTATCAGATATATTATCATTAACCAGACGGGAACCTCTTTTCGTTATTTCTTTTTTTGTTGGGCCAACTTCAAGACCAGTGTTTAACTAGTTTGTAAGAATGCTTCTACCAGGAATAAACACGAAACTTCAAAACCGTAGTCTTACAAATTAGTAAGACTCTGAGCTTGAAGTTTCGTGTTTGATTCCTATTCGACGCAGAGTTTTACAAACTAATTAGAATTTCATGCTAGATTCCTAATAGAAGCAGAGTTACAAACCAGTAAGGCTCCGGTCTTGAAGTTTCGTGTTAGATTCATATTCGACGCAGAGTCTTACAAACTTGTAAGACTCTGGTCTTGATGTTTCGTATTTTATTCCTGGTAGAAGCAAACTCTTACAAAATAGTACATAAGACTCTGGTCTTGATGTTTCGTGTTTTATTCCTGTTAGAAGCAGAATCTTACAAACTAGTAAGACTCTAGTCTTGAAGTTACGTGTTTGATTCGTGGTATAAGTCGTCTAAAAAATTGATCATTGAATATTACAAACTAAAACAACAAAAACATAATTTAGTAAACAAAAAGTTAAATATTACTTTTTTACGCAAAAAAATTACTTCTATAAGATCACAATTATTCCAAATCTTCAAATATATAATTTGAGTAAATTTCCTCTAAAATATGATTGTTAGGCTCTAGCAAATTTTCGACTACACGTTTCTTGCGACTTTCAAAGACAATATGTGTAACAAAAAATACAAATAAACAACTCATGTTTTATGAAACTCGATAATGGAAATATTTTCCTGAAAAGCCGAGACCAATTGTTTTAAAGAAACAGCCCCGAAAATGCTAGATGACTATCTTGTATAAAGATGGTACACATTGAATAAATCTGTTGTAAAACTTATCTGTTGTAAACCTTAAGTTTTTTCTAAATATTTAAACCTAAAAACACAAAATATTTTAATAGATATTCGAATTCCATTCAAATATATAAAAAATTACCTAACTTTGCATTTTAAGTAGAAAAAGGCTCGAAGCTATAATATTTTTATTTAATCAAAAGAAAATATTTTACGTTTACAAATTATTAAGTTTTCTATACCGCGATACCTTTTTTTTAGATTTTGTATACAAATCTCCTTCTGTAACAAAGAAAACCTATATGATCTATAATAGTTGGTAAAAAGTCTGTTTTCTGACTCGGATGCTAGGAGCTCCCCAACTCAGAGTACCCAAAATAAAAAAACCAGTCTGGTTTTTTTTACTAAAGACTTCTTAAACATATATCTGGTTTATTGGAAAAAAATGTCACATGGCATTAAGACCGCCAGGTTGTACCATATATAATAAAATTGTAATACAAAAAAAAACAAAGTTTTTACGATGTGTGCATATTTGAGTAATCAGATGGGATAGATCGCAAAATATTCCATCACGGCGTTTTCTATATCTCCATGTATCATACTTTTTACAAAACTAATAATAAGAAGAAAATAAACAATTAAAACGTATAATTTCATAGTAGAAACTCTCCTTAAGGGCGCTTTGTACTAAACTTTTTTTCGTAAATCGAATCCATGTTTAAATTGAATAAAAAAGGTATAAAACATAATTTGCTGTGTAAAACTAATTAGGAACAAGTGGCTACTCCTTCAGTTTATCTTACTCTTGACTACATTCTTTCAAAATATCATTCACGTAGTCCTACCATACTTTTCTTATTGTCCTCTACAGTGACTCCTTTTTTATTGTCAATTTGTATATTCAGAAACTTTGACCAACGTGTCTAAATCACCTCAGCTTGCTATTATTAAAAAGCATCATGGTTTTGTTGTACGAGTACATGGTACAAGTTGGTTGGTTTATTCCCATATAATAATCTCTTCCAGCCAACCAAAAAAATGTTAATGAGGTTTGAAGTAAAAATCTGGCTGATAGACATTTTTTTTAATTGGGCACCTATAAAATTCGAACTCACAACAACAACAAATTTGAATCGGAAGACAATTGTATTACCAACTTGACCACGTAGGTCGTCACCATTTATCATTATTATTCATATTTCTTAAATTGTATGCTCTTGTTTATTTTTTATTATAGATTAAATCTTACTATTGTACAAAATCAATATTGAAAATTTGGAAATATTAAAGAATCTGGCCTAGAAATTATGTTTTTTTTTCACTAGTAGAATGATATAGGATTAGGTTTGGTTAGTGAAACTATAGCTTTTGGGATTTTGAACAATATTTGTTTAATTTTGTTAATGGATTGAGACAAATGGTTTTTTTAATTTCTTCTTTCGAATTAGCAACAATGAAAAGTTTCGGTATTGAAAAAATATTTCTCGATTCAAAATTAACTATGGTACTTTTTTAATGTTAACTAATGCTTCTGATAACCATCAGGAATATCAATAGTTTTGTTAAGATTGCTGAAGAACATCATGGGCATTGATTACTTATAATGTTAAATCTTACGTAAAATCTTACGATGGTCTCATTCAAAATGCCAATATTTTAAAAGTAATTTTATTTCAGTGTATCAATGAAACGTTTGTATTAATAACTCCAAAGTAAACCCTTTAGCTTAAATAGACTTTCTGGGGAAATTCTCGAAATGGAGGCAAGTTTCAGTGATGTAAAATTATTTCCATCCCTGGGTGCTGAATATACTTATATACTAGCGAAATTCCAGTACAACTGGCTTCGAATTCAGTGCTATTAATTAGGATATCCAGTATCCAATCGTTTCCATTAAAGTGTGATTTTATTGATCATGTTCGGTAATCATTAAAATTCACAGATTAATTTCATTTTTAGGAATCACGAGATAACCATACATAGGAATCACGAGATAACCATACATAACAAGAGATAACCATAGTGTTTTTTCTGAGAAAGCGCATTTTTTTATAATATCACCGTTGCTTACTTATAATAACACACTCCATGGTTTTGTAGGTAAGATGCTTGACTTTGATTTCCTATGACAATAATAATAATAAAAGAACAATTTATATAGCGCTGTTTTGAAAGTAAACTCTCTTAAGGGCGCTCCAGCTCAGGGCCTGAATTCACTTTTATTGACAGACTAAAAAATAAACATTTATTGTCGAATATAAGAAATAGAAATGTACAGAAACAAATATTTGGTAAGAAAACCGGAGAAAAATGATCACCGGAAGACTAACTGAAAGAAACATTTGTAGAACCTATCACATTCGAATTTAGGTATATGTGGTATCAAAAAAAAAAAGGTTTCGGTCTGGTTTTAAATTAAATTGGTTACAATCTTGAACACACTAAACGTGTGTGAGTGATGTAATCTACCCACGTATGGTAGTGTTTCAAATAAGTACAATGGCGAAGTATGAGTTACTTGCCTACTAAGTACTTCGACCCCAATGATCAATTATTGGGGTCGATGACAATTTGTCTCCTGGCCACGCGTTTTAATATTCCCGTACTATCAATTCAGATATTTTAAGAGGTATTATACGAATTAATAAAAAATCTATAATTTTTTATGACGTTATAAAAATTACCAAATTATTTATTTTCGGGTATTTGATTTTTGGATTAAAAATTTAAGAAATTAATCAAAAGTTTATTTTATAATTTGCCTAAAATACGTTTAAGAATAATTCTCATTTCATTGAATTAAAAGTGCTCTCGCTAAACTGACTGAGGAAATCGTTCGTTCAAAGGAAAGTTCAAATTCCGCATTCGGAGTCGGCGATTTGAATTCAAACACTTTTTGGTATTACATTTCGCTGCTGGAATTTAAATTGATCTTCTTACAGAATAAAAGTCGATAATATAGAGACATGTCCTGGTTTTTAATGCTGAATTGCCTACGAAGATAAAACGGAATCTAAAAATGTCTGTTTCTCAAACTTTTAATAGCCAAACTCATAATTTAAATAAATCTGCAATTAATTACATTTTTATTTTATATGATACGATCTAGCAGTTTTTCTCCATTTGGCATTTTTGCAAAGCCTTTAAAATACTCTGTATAAAAATCTAGAATTGAAAATATGCTAATCAATGATTTCTAATCTTGAAAAAGTTTCAAATTTAATTAGAATTATTTTAAAATGCTTTGTTTAAGTTTTGCTTTTTAAAAATAACGTAAGTATTTGCATTTGTTTTTTTTTTAATTAACTCCTTTACTACAATATTTATTTAGAACATTTTGAGCCCTACCTTATGTACACTGTCAAAAATCTACCACCTGTCTCAATCCGATCTACCACTTGTCTCAATCCATTAACCAATCTGGCATGTACCATCTCGGACTTGAGTTATTTAAAAGGCCCAACATGTATTAGGTTAAATATGCGTGTATCTGATTTATTTCCAAAATATTGTGAAATAAAAGCGAATATACTTTTATGAATTTAACTAACAATTATCTTTTACATACATATGAATAATTATTGAAAGCGCTGTAGCCTATTAATTATCATGCTAAGTACTCAAGTTATCTACATTCGAGTTCTAGAATAATTTGTCTTACTTTCAAGTCTTATCTGCATTTATTGCAGCCATCAAAAGTTTTCGAACAGTTTTGGAGTAAAATTGTAAAGACATGAGCATAGCATAGTTTTAAATTTTATTTCTTGATGATTCAATAAGAAGAATATTATTCAAATGCATATTTCAACAATTATTTTATTTTTTCCTTGAAATAAGTTTAGATTCATTACATTAAATACATGCCTAATAAAAGAAAAAAGTGGATAAACGTCTAAAAATAATAACAATAGGACGAATAATGAATGGTTGAAGTAAAATAGGCACTAAGTAACAAAAAAAAAACTAAGTATGCAGTTTCGTTTTATATGTTATATAGAATGAAACTGCATACTTAGTTTTTTTTGGTACTTAGTGCCTATTTTACTTCAACCATTCAATTAGTCATGCTTCCCTGTGAATTGGCTCAGTTATGCCTACAAATTTTACCAATGAGCTCAATTTATCCACTGACGTACAAAATATATAAATATTAAAAAAAATGGTTAAACAAGATCATTCAGTATATGAGTGATTACACATAATAACTCATTTTTTAATATGCCATCGAAAACAATCTTAATTCACGATGACGTGAATTATGTTATTGCCAGGAATATTTAACGAAAGTGCATGAATCAATAAAAAGTTAACTACGTTTTTATAAGTAATTTGTGCAATTAATATAAAAACAGATGCGCTTACGCAGACCTTTTCTAACTCTTTAAAGAATTACACACATCATTTAAAATTGTGGGATGGAACCATAGACCAAATTTATGTCCCCTGCAATAAAGGTATCCCAGAAATCACTTAAGAGCTCGCTCAACTATCAACGAGTTCTAGTTTTATCTTGGGTTCCATACGATTGAGCCGCACTCCAATCTACAACGAACCAGTGAATTATAAGAGGTTTCTTAACAGCGTCATCACCAAATCCTATAGAGACTCTACAAATTCCAAAACTTGGGTGGATAAACACATATTTTCGATAAAAAATCAAGTCTCAGTTTACTATTAAACTTGATATCAGGGTCTTAGGTAATGTTGACATGCAAAATGGGCTGATAATTTATTGAGTATCTTTGACTTCTGTGATCAAAGTGATATAAATATTCTGAAACAAGATAATTGTGATTGCATATTCAATCGGATGCCTGAACATAAATTAAAACCAAATCAAAGGAAAACGGAATTTCTCATAAATTTTCTTAATTATAAGCTCTCTTTCGATAGATTAATAGATTTAATAGTTTGTTTGGGGATCTCTAGTCTTACACTGTTAAACTTTGAAGGTCGGTGTCTTGCAAGAAGGGTAATAAAAACACTTATTAATTCGTTTGTTGTGTTACGTCTGTAATTTTATTTTTTTCTGATTTACCTGATTGACAAATCACTAGACTGCAGTTTGTGTTCAGTACGCTACTAGGCTGATTTACGGTGGTCATAAATATTGTCATATTAGTCCGCTTCTAAAAAGTCTACATTATCTCAAGTGTCGAGAAAGGGATGGTTTCAAACTGTGTCTCTTCTAATCCCTTAATGTAATGTATCCATTATATCTTCCGAATCCATTCTCAAACATTGTTCGTTTAGAGATGAGTAGAACTTTGAGGTATACTTCGTCTTCATTGAATAAATAGATTATTGTGAATGGATCGAATAGGCTGGAATATTAAGAAAGAGCTTTTGCCGTTGATGAGCCTGTAAAATGGAATGTACTGGAATGCACTGCCACTGCCGTATTAGAGATGCGTAATGTGTTCAATTTTGGGAAGTACTTTAAGACAACCCTTTTGAGAGATCTAACCAAATTTTATGATTCTATATGAACACTGCATACATACTATACTACACCTAAAGCCGAATATGTTACTATCACATATTGGAATATATGCTAAGATTTCTTTCTAGTTCGTCTTCCTTTGGTAAGTTTTTTGCGGTTTTCTTACCAAATATATTTTTCTGCATATTTACAGATACGGGGGAAGTATCTAATATATTTCGTCTTATCTTTACGTTCAACTTCTATGAGCTTTATTTCGTAATATTTGTGGTCTCTCAATAATATTGGGTTCACTCCCAAGTTAGACCGCCCTTCAGGAGAGTTTGCTCTCCAACCGACGTAATTTAAATTGTCATTTTATCGGTATTAATAAGTAATATCAAGTGCAAACTTTTGATAATGTTAAAGGGTATTTGTGGGTGACGCAGTCTCATAAGAGCGCTACTCCAAATGCTCTACAGACTTGATAAGTTTAAAGTTGTGGTCGATTATGTTTTTTTATTTTTGAAACTCTGTTTAAAGCAATTTGTTTTCTTTCCGCACGTTCAGTTCAATGATAAATAAAAATCCCCCACATTTAAAAGAAAAAACGAAAATAGCATAAACATTTATTTCGACAATTAAAAAAAAAATGATTGAGAAGCCCTAATCAAGAAGACATAAACATACATTTAGAAATATTAATGCTAGAAAATGCTATAAGAAGCTTGAAAATAATTTACTTTAGCCCTTTTCCGGCGTAAAAATCCATTGTTTTCGGGGCTTATAATTTTGAATAATTTTATTACATCGAGGGATGGAATCTTATTAATTTTGCCTACAGATTGAATCATTTAAATTAATGAAAATATTCTCAAAATTTTCTAGGTCCCTTCTTTATTTTAACGAATGTATTATTTTAATATTATAAAATTAAGAAAGGTCAATATTATTTTTATCACCTGTTTTATAAAAAGCAGCCGTTGTCAAACTGTGTTTTGTAAAAAACAGCCGTTGTCAACTTGTTTTCATTCTTATTTAATTATTTATCTTTTAAAAAAAAAAGATATCAAAGGTAACATTATACTTCTTGGAAGACAATAACTATGTTATTTGAGTGGAGAGGATAAATTTGAGGGCGAACCAGCACAAAATTACCATAAAATTCATGTACAAATTTTGACCCCAAGTCCAGCGCGCAACCGAGTGACCATACACCTCACAAGTTTATATTATTTGAACGAGTATACTCGTAGCTCCCTTTTTTTATAAATAACACACACAATTTCTTATGTTAATATATTGCTACATAATACAACGACCTTTATCAGTCATCTCACTAGTCTAATGTTATGTTCTGAGACAACTGACTTACACCCGAGAGACTCTCACAAAATGTCCAACAAGTCCGAACTTATACCCGCTTGTGAGATTTGACACTCAGCAAAATAATATGTTGACGCAAATCAATTGAAAAAACCCAAAAGCTGAAAGCATTTTTATCAAACCCAATGTGACGATGTATTATAGAAAGATCAGTGTGATTTTCCTGCGCCATTTTATCAATTAACCTCCAAGGAGCATTTGAATACGAGATTCTGAGATTATTATTTTATAACATGACGATTAACCCGTAGCATAAATGGTTAATTTTTTTTAAATGTTTCTGTGTTATTATAAAAAATCATTCACGCCACTCATAGCTCGTTCGTGTGTGTGTGTGTGTGTGTGTTGGCAATTACTACCATGCGTCGTTACCAGACCAAATATTAAACCCACACTGAAACCATTTTTCTCGGAATCTACCGAGAATAGAGTTCAAAGCTCCTTATTGGGAGATAAGCAATCTACCAAACAGGCCACATCAGGTTTTCTTTTTAAGAAATATATTGCAAGTGCTTGTCTACGTAGCAGTATGCGTGTACTTATTTTGATTGCAATTTTGTATAAATCATGTTAACTTTTTGATGTTTAAACTTTATAACATCTTATATCTTGTTTTAATGCACACTAAAATTAGATTTTTTTAAATAAGCAATAAATGAAATAAATTTTTTTTTTCAAATTTACATGTTTTCGAAGCGGGCATTTGTTTTTTTAACCTTGACGGCTGAACCAGACTAAAACTAAAGAACAAAAATTTGCGTTAAGCATTATATGCAAAGTTTTTAAAAGTAAGCCAAAGGTTTTGATAGCGCATAGTAAAATAAATTTGTAAAATATGAATAAAAACACGAAACTACCAAAAATACTATTTTTCAATCATCGATAAGAAGGCTTTCTTGTTTCTCTTTGAAATTTATATTTGGTTATTATTAAGATATTTTGTTTTTGATTATACAGTGTCCTTTTATATAACCAAAGACAACACGCAGTTGGAACCTTTCCTTAATGAGGATCAGATACGTCTATTATTATTTTTGAATAATGTCCATGTAACGTGCAACAAGTAAGTAAATACACGGCAATAATTCACTGGAAGTCATCCCTTAGCGAAACATTTGCGATAGCCGCTGGGGTTGACCCTTATTTATGGGGTAGCAGCCATGTCACTGTACCCTGTGTTTAAGGGAATATAATGTGAATTCTGGGTTGTGTATAACAAAAACAATCATATGACGATCGGACTATACGATATCTTGAAATATATTGTGTCTCATGGGAATCTAAATATCTCGTAAATACCTCATGGAGAACTGAATAACATATTATGTGGTGAGTAACAATTGCTTTCCATTGAGTGATTTTTAATCACTCAACGATGGCCAAAAAGTACCTCTTATAGAAATATAAAACATACTATTTAGTAATAATTGCTTTCCATGAGGCAATATTTAGCCACTCAACGTCATCAGAAAAATATTTCATAAAGAAATGTATAGTATATTATTTGACAACAGTGGCTTTCCACCGAGAGATGTTTTGTCACTCAATGGCGACAGAAAAATACATCATATTGAAATGTATAGCATTATTTGGTATAAATTGTTTTTCATGGAGTGATTTTGAGCAACTCAATCGCACCAGAAAAATACTTCATATAAAAATGTGTAATGTATCATTTGAAAATGCTTTCCATTGAAGGATATTAAATTGCTCAACGGCTCTAGAAAAATACTTAATTTTAAAATATGTAACAAATTATTTGATAACAATTATTTTCATTCATCCTTGCACACTCAACGGCATTAGATAAAAATATATACAAACCATCTTTCAGTATTGTATGGAAGAAAATTAAGAAAGGTGGGACACGGCATAGTAAAAAAGTCTTTCTGTTAATAATTTTTATAAACGTGTGTAAGTGATTTAGCCTCCTCACGTGTGAGATAATATTGCCAACACCGAGAGCTTTGGTTCTGGCCCAAGGGCGCAGTGGATGAGGCTGAAGACAATATTACCTCCCGGTCACTTTGTTGAATATATTCGAATCACCAATTCGGATGTGTCAAATGGTACCATAGGAAGAATTAAAATTATCCCCACATAATATTTGTTTCAAAGATAATATTGAAAAACATTTGAAATGTTCCTTGATTTATCGTTTAAACACATATGGTCGTTTCGACTTTAAATTTTTCGTATAAAAAAAAACGATTATCGTACGAGGATATCTGTTAAGTTGAAACACAAAAACCAGAAATGTTTCAAGCCGCTACAGTAAACATAACAGTACTTATTAAATAACTTACCCGAATAAAAATAAAGGGAAATTATGACGTAAAATTATTTTGAAAAATATATACAAAGATATTATATTGATTTAAATAAAAAAGTTCACATGATTTTTTTCCTAATTTAATAGTAAAACGCTGTTTAAACATTGAAAATCGTTTTTTTTTTTTACATATATATATTAAAAGAGGTCCCACATAATTAGATATACGTTTCAAAGATTGGAATATTAGCCTCGGATACTTTCAGCAAATCGAAACATTTCCGTACTTTGTTTTTACCTTGTGGGGCATGATATTGTTAATTTTTTTCAAACGAAAAGTGTACTGTACGGCAAATAAACTACGATTAAGGATGATGCTCAAGATTTTTTCTTTAACCCTGCCTTCCCTGTGATGTGTAACTAATACAGATTGCTTCTAAAACTTTAATATCTCTATAAATATAATAAATACTGGGTTCAGATTTTAGGTATACCTCCGTAATACGTTTACGCATTGAATGAAAAAATAATATTAAAAATTAATTAGCACTCATTGGCCACATCAGAGATATTTTGTGAAAATCGGGAATAAATTCACCAATACAATCAAACGTGTACCAGTGTGCGACGTAGGTATATTCATTCTAAAAAACCCGCTACGGGTGAGGAAGTGACGCTATTCACGTCTCACTCTACTTCGATATATGGGAACGCAAGAATAGAATCTCAGTTCGCAATTGTATTTCTTCATTCGAGGTATAACATACACAGTGTTAGTCTGTCTCAGGCCTCAGTAGCTCTCGGGCATCCATTTGAGGTGGTCTCTTCGCCCGTTTTGTGAACGTCGGCCGATGTTTTTTTTTTCATGTTTTCAGCAATTAAATTTAAATAATATCACTTTTGACTTAAATTAAAATTAATATCACGTTGAACACCAACATCGGTGGCGTGCTTCAAATAGTGTATCTAAACAATTGTATCGTCTTAATTGATATGTTTTCAATCCCAATCGCTCGCCCTTTCGCCCTCTTTGTGTTTTTCTTTGTTTTAAAAATATTTTTCATTTTTCAATTGACAAAAACATCAAACCGAAGTCTGCAAGGAAAGAGTCATTTGGTAATAATAATATCACACCGTTTCCCTGTCGAGGGCGACAGAAAGGACAAAACTTAAAATTTTCTTATATTGACACACATCCTTCGTATCTTCTACATCCATACACCTTATTCAACGACTCCTATGATTTTTCTAGCTTTCTAAATTCCTTTCTTTCAAATCATAATTCACTAGATCTAACCATACTTTTCTTGGTATTCCTTTTACACGCCTTTCGCTAACATTGTGCTATATTTATTTATTTTATTAATCTTCATGCATTCCTTTTATGTTACATACCCAAACCATCATATTATGCTCTTCTTGATCTCATTGACTACATCCACCTTAAGTTCCTACTAAGTTTTATCACTTCAGCCTGTATTATGTCATTCATTATCATCCCATGTTTCTTCTCAGTGTATTTCTACATCATTTACTGGGCTCTTTTTAATATTCAACAAGTCGTGAAGTGCCTGATAGCGCATGCTACAACCGACTGCCTCAAGAAAGAGCGGAACACCCCTGTGGCCTGCTGTAACTGCAAGGGTGCTCATCCGGCCAACTATAGTGGTTGCCCCCGCCACCAACAATACATATCCAGCTTACACAAGAGACGCGCCGTACCGGATCCCCTGATGGGCCATCGCTCGTGGAGCCAGGTAGCCAGCAGTGATCTAGCCCCAGCGGTGCTCTAGCCCTACCACCTCACCTCTCAGCCTCTCCTATAGCCCCCCTTTCTACTCAACCCCTTCATCCTCTACGTGATCAGCCCCTACCCCCACCCCCGATTAACATGCCCACAAATGGAGAGAGCGAGTTACTCGCCATCATGCGCCTTGTCATCGGAGCCCGAAGCAGGCTCGCATCTTGCACCACTAGGCTCGAGAAGACTATGATTTTCTCGAGATCATTAAGCAGCTCATGGGATAAGCGTGATGACGAGTTTCTCTAGAATGAAAGTGCTCTGCTGGAATGACTACAGCAGAAGATCGAGGAGCTGATGCTATTGGTGAACAATACAGGTATAGATATTGTGCTTATTACGTAAACTTGGTAAAAAGCTGTATCTCGTATGAGAGGCACCGATGGCTTCACCGTCTATAGATCGAATCGCGTTTCCAGTAGAGATGGGGGCACCGCGATTCATCCGAGACATTATCCATCATACCCAACTCCTCACGCCCACCCTGACAAACTTGGAGGCTAGTGGATATCTGACAAACTTGGAGGCTACTGGAGGCTATAGGCTGATATAGCCTCAAGGTTGACAGGGAGACAATCACCATTGTGGCAGCATGTTGTGTCGTTCACTTCTGGAAAAGGACATCGAGACATTGCTGGCTTTGGGGCCCAAAGCCATAATGGCCGGGAACTTCAATGCCAAGCACCATTACTGGAACTGCTTGAGACCTAACCCGAACAGAACGACACTGTACAATTATATGGAAAACCACAACTATCAAATACTCTATACAAATCAACATACCTATTTCACCAACTTCCGTAGTCCTTTCTACACTGGACATTACCGTAGTCAAAAACTACCCCAACATTTCTGTTTTGACTGCTCTGGAAATTCTTTCGTCAGACCACCTCCCAGTCTATTTCACATTGGGAGTGTGGCCGATTGCTAGCCTCAGGGAGCATTACGACTACGACAATGCTGACTGAAAGGGTTACAAAGCCTACAGAACCAGCTCTGCCTTTCACCTGAAGCTGGTGACCTCACAGAACATCAATGCCGCGATAAATACCATCTCCACCTTCATCCATCTTGCTCGTGATGAGAATGTTCCCCTCAAAATTGTCACTCCATACCAAATAACTCATTTCTCATATCAAACTCCTTATATCCCTAAAAAAAACAATGACAAACCTATAGACGTACACTAGACAAACAGGACAAAACACTTCTGAACGTCCTCCAAGATGAAATTAAAAAAAAAGAAATCCGCCTACTTAAAAAACAGTTATAGCAGAGAAAATTGGCGGCCCTAGAACCGGATAATGGTACTCTGGCGAGTCGTCAAGGGTATCAAGTGCTCGTCTCAGAGCATACCCCCTCTGCACACAGCCTCAGGGTGGGCTGTTTCTGTCATTGACAAGGCCTTGGTGGACGCTTACGAGAATACGTACTCAATCACTTCCGACCTTGGAAATGTTGATGTCAACAAAGCTGTCTAGGACACTTTTGTCAGCTTTGCTTACTCCCTGACCAACCAAAACGAGGTGAACTTCACAACCCGTCCGAAATTGATCGTATCCTTGACAGACTTAAAACACGAAAAGCCCCCAGTCCCGACAATATATCATACACAATAGCCTTCTTAAACATTTACCACTTAAAGCGAGAATTTTTCTTACTAAAATAATAAATGCCTCACTCCTTAATGGCTTATCCTATTTTCCGAGTATTTGGAAAAAGCCAATTTTGTTCCTATCCACAAGCCAAATAAACCTACCGAAAATCCAACTAGCTACAGACCCATCAGCCTTCTTCCAGGTCTTGGCAAGATCCTTGAGAGTGACTGCCTCAAGGCTAGTGTTCCATCACGAATCCAATAATACATTCCCTCATGAGCAATTTGGATTTAAGACAAGACACAACACGGTCTAACAACTTACCCGTGTCGTGGAAGACGTGTCGATGGGCTACAATAGGAACAGAAGTACTGGCATGGTACGGTTGGATCTTGATACTGTCTTGCACGATGGCCTTCTCCACAAACTTCTCCTTACTGACACTTGACTCTATCTTGTGAAACTACTTCAATAATTCAAGTGGATCGAGCTGGTCGCCGCCTTCAGATTGCTTTTCAGATCCTTGAAAAATACTACCAGGACTGGAATGTCAAAATAAATGACACCAAAACTGAGGCCAGCATGTTCTCCCGCAAAGTCAAGGAAAGAGTGCCATCGATGCCCTTATTCATCGGTGGTTGGCTGGTTGAGTGGCAGGACGTGGTTAAATACCTTGACCTGCACCTCGATCGGCGACTGACGTTGATAACCCATCTGAATACCATCAGACAGAAGGGTCACAATGGCATAGGGGCTATCAGTTTGATATTTCATCGACGCAGCTTCCTTTCACCCAAAAATAAGCCCCTCATAGAGAAAAAACCCTTGTTCGTCCTATCTTGACCTATGCTGCACCCGTTTGCGGTAGTGTGAACAGCACGGATCACCTGAAACTCCAGCGAGTGCAGAACAAGGCATTCAAGATATCTTTTAACACCCATATCAGAACAAACCTCAAATGATTTCACACCGAACCGCGAGAAGAAGCCCTACAATACCACATCCTCGCTTTGACCGTGAAGTTCTATAAAAGTCAACAAAACCACAGCAATCCCTTAGTTGCTGCCCTGGGGGCTTACGAGAGTACATCCGACCTACCCTTTCGTTATAAGCACAGGCTCCCGAAGCATTATCTGTTGCCTGACTAGTCCACCTGTCCAACAAATAATAATTATGTTGTGATTTTGTACATATATTCCGACTATTACTAACAATACTAACCTTAACGTCAATGCGTGTCTATTACATAATGAAGTATTAGCTGGGACGACCAACGTCTGATTGAATGTGATGGAAGAAGTAGCCTGAAAGAGTGGACTTGTTCTTGTTAAAAAAATAGTTGTAAGAAATGTTATCTAGTTATTATATGTATGTAGGTGTTAATTATTTCTAAGAAATCATATAAAAGGATTATAAAAAATAAAAATAAAATTACATGTACGAAAATAAAATTAAGTAAGTTCATAAATACATAAATAAGATAAGTTAAGTAATAAATTTGAATAAAGCCTTGACAAATATTTGTACAATATTTAAATAAAAAATAAAAATAAAAACAAATGTTAAGGCCCTAATTAACCTGTTTTTCCTAATCACTACACGTCATTCGACAACTCTCTTAACGTCTACGATATATTCGTAAACTTGGCCGTCAATGACAGTTTTTCGAGTGAAATGTATGAAATTTCAGTATATTACTAATAAACGTCCTCACATACTTAGCAGATCTCGACGTTTTATATCATAAATAACGCAAAGCGTTCTTTTTTCAATTTTGTCTTGATTCATAAATAATCCTAATGTTTTTTGTAAGAAATAATTGGTTAACTTATTTTATTAACAATTCTAGCATTTTTTCTTACGAAAATGCATACTTTGTGGGTAAAATAAAGTAAAATCATTCAATCTGGAAAATATTAAAGCAAATAATTGAAAGATCCCCAAATAAGAGGTTTGGGACGAAAAACACGCTGAACAAATAATAATACTGTAAGGATTTTCTACATGTATTCGTAAACTTGGCAGTCAATGGCAGTTCATCGAGTAAAAAGTATGATATTTTCGACTATTACTAACAAATGTTCATACACATTTAGCAGGTTTTGACGTTTTATACCATAATAACCTAAAAAATGCGTTTCTATTACAATTTGGAACGTAAGTGGCATACTTGTTGGTAAAAAGAAGTAAAATCCGTATAAACTAAAAAAATATTTACGCAAAAGATTAACATATCGCAAAATTAGAGCTCTAAGACAAAAAAATAAGGAAATACGTTGAACAAAAGTAATAAAATTCATTAAAACAGGAAAATATTCATGCAAAAAAATTAAATTTGGTCAAATTACAAATTTGGGATCAAAAACAAGAAAACTCTTTGAACAAATAATAATTCCGTCGTGATTTTGTACATATTTTCATAAACTTGGCCGTCAATGGCAGTTTTTCGAGTGAAAAGTATGATATTTCCGACTATTAATAACAAATGTTCATATATATTTAGCAGGTTTTATACACGTTTTATATCATAATTAGCTTAAATGCATTCCCATTACACATTTGTCATGATACATTGATAATCCTAACATATTGGTACGAAAAATGCAGATTTCTTGGTAAAAAGTAGTAAAATCCATTCAAACTGGAAAAATATGGACGTAAAAGATTAAAATATCGCAAAATTAGAGCTATGGGACAAAAAACACGGAAACACGTGGAACAAATAATAATTCTTAAGGGATTTTGTACATATATTCCTAATCTTAATGATCAACGGCAGTTTTTCGACTAAAAAGTCTTATTTTTAATAAATTTTTTATACGTTCAGCAGGTTTTGACGTTTTATATCATTATTAACCCAAATGCACTTCTATCACATATTTGTCAAAATTGATTATATTTCTTGGACTTTTGTATGAATAATTGGGTTTTTTTAGACAAGAGTAATAAAATTCAATATAACAGGAAAATATTGACGCAAAAAAATTAAATTTTGCAAATTATACAGGTTTGGGATGAAAAACAAGAAAACTCGGTAAACAAATAATAATTCTGTCGTGATTTTGTACATATTTTCATAAACTTGTCCGTCAATAGCAGTTTTTCGAGTGAAAAGTATGATATTTCCGACTATTACTAACAAAAGTTCATACATATTTACCAGGTTTTATATACGTTTTATATCATAATTAGCTGAAATACATTTATATTACCCATTTGTCATGAAACATTGATAATCCTAACATTTTGGTAAGAAAGTGGCAGATTTGTTGTTAAAAAGTAGTAAAATCCGTTCAATCTCAAAAAATATAGACGTAAAAGATTGAAATATCGCTAAATTAGAGCTTTGGGACAAAAAAAAACACGGAAACAAGTGGACCAAATAATAATTCTAAAAGATTTTGTACATATATTCCTAATCTTAATCGTCAACGGCAGATTTTCGAGTAAAAAGTGTGAAATTTCAGCCTATTTTTAATAAATTTTTATACGTATTCAGCAGGTTAGAACGTTTCATATCATTATTACCACAAATGCATTTCTATCACATGTTTGTCTTAATTGATTATATTTCTAGCACTTTTGTATGAATAATTGTTTTTTTGTTAGGTTTGTAATAAAATTCATTAAAACAGGAAAATATTGACGCAAAAAATTTAATTTGGTGAAATTACAGGTTTGGGACGAAAAACAAGAAAACTCGTTGAACAAATAATAATTCTGTCGTGATTTTGTACATATTGTCATAAACTTGGCCGTCAATGACCGTTTTTCGAGTGAAAAGTATGATATTTCCGACTATTACTAACAAATGTTCATACATATTTACCAGGTTTTAAATACGTTTTATATCATATTTAGCGGAAATACATTAATATTACACATTGCTCATGATTCATTGATAATCCTAACATTTAGGTACGAAAAAGACAGATTTGTTGGTAAAATGTAATAAAATCCGTTAAAACTGAAAAAATATGGACGTAAAAGATTGAAATATCGCAAAATTAGAACTTTGGGACAAAAAACACGGAAACACGTGGAACAAATAATAATTCTAAAGTGATTTTGTACATATATTCCTACTCTTAATCGTCAACGGCAGTTTTTCGAGTAAAAAGTGTGAATTTTCAGCCTATTTTTAATAAATTTTATACGTATTCAGCAGGTAAGAACGTTCCATATCATTATTACCACAAATGCATTTCTATCACATATTTGTCTTGATTATATTTCTAGCACTTTTGCATGAATAATTGTTTTTTTTTAAACACAATGAAAAAAAATATATAAACCGGAAAATATTGACCCAAAAAAATTTTATTTGGTCAAATTACAGATTTGGGACGAAAAACAAGAGAACTCGTTCAACAAATAATTATTCTGTCGTGATTTTGTACATATTTTCATAAACTTGGCCGTCAATGGCCGTTTTTCGAGTGAAAAGTATGATATTTCCGACTATTACTAACAAATGTTCATACATTTTTACCAGGTTTTATATATTTTTTTTATCATATTTAGCTAAAATACATTAATATTACACATTTGTCATGATTCATTGATAATCCTAACATTTTGGTACGAAAAAGGCAGATTTGTTGGTAAAAAGTAGTAAAATCTGTTTAAACTAAAAAAATATGGACGTAAAAGATTGAAATATCGATAAATTAGAGCTTTGGGACAAAAAACACGGTAACACGTGGAACAAATAATAATTCTTAGGTGATTTTGTACATATATTCCTAATCTTAATGGTCAACGGCAGTTTTTCGAGTAATAAGTGTGAAGTTTCAGCTTATTTTTAATAAATTTTATATACGTTCAGCAGGTTTGGACGTTTTATATCATTACTACCACAAATGCATTTCTATCACATATTTGTCTCAATTGATTATATTTCTTGTACTTTTGTATAAATAATTGGGTTTTTTTAGACAAGAGTAATAAAATTCATTATAACAGGAAAATATTGACGCAAAAAAATTAAATTTTGTCAAATTATACAGGTTTGGGATGAAAAACAAGAAAACTCGTTAAACAAATAATAATTCTGTCGTGATTTTGTACATATTTTCATAAACTTGTCCGTCAATAGCAGTTTTTCGAGTGAAAAGTATGATATTTCCGACTATTACTAACAAAAGTTCATACATATTTACCAGGTTTTATATACGTTTTATATCATAATTAGCTGAAATACATTTAAATTACACATTTGTCATGAAACATTGATAATCCTAACATTTTGGTAAGAAAGTGGCAGATTTGTTGTTAAAAAGTACTAAAATCCGTTTAAACTAAAAAAATATGGACGTAAAAGATTGAAATATCGCTAAATTTGAGCTTTGGGACAAAAAATACGGAAACACGTGGAACAAATAATGATTTTGTACATATATTCCTAATCTTAATCGTCAACGGCAGATTTTCGAGTAAAAAGTGTGAAATTTCAGCATATTTTTAATAAATTTTTGATACGTTCAGCGGGTTTTGACGTTTCATATAATTATTACCACAAATGCATTTCTATCATATATTTGTCTTAGATGATTTATATTTCTAGTACTTTTGTAAGAATAATTGGGTTTTTTAGACAAGAGTAATAAAATTTATTATAACAGGAAAATATTGACGCAAAAAAATTAAATTTTATCAAATTACAGGTTTGGGATAAAAAACAAGAAAACTCCTTAAACAAATAATAATTCTGTCATGATTTTGTACATATTCTCATAAACTTGGCAGTCAATAGCAGTTTTTCGAGTGAAAAGTATGATATTTCATACATATAGTATTTACCAGGTTTTATATACGTTTTAAATCATTAACAGCTAAAATACATTTTTATTACGCATTTGTCATGAAACATTGATTATCCTAACATTTTGGTAAGAAAGTGGCTAATTTGTGGTTAAAAAGTAGTAAAATCCGTTTAAACTCAAAAAATATGGACGTAAAAGATTGAAATATCGCAAAATTAGAGCTTTGGGACAAAAAACACGGAAACACGTGGAACAAATAATAGTTTTGTAGTGATTTTGTACATATATTCCTAATCTTAATCGTCAACGGCAGTTTTTCGAGTAAAAAGTGTGAAATTTCAGCCTATTTTTAATAAAATTTTATACGTATTCAGCAGATCATAACGTTTTATATCATTATTACGACAAATGCATTTCTATCACATATTTGTCTTAATTGATTATATTTCCAGCACTTTTGTACGAATAATTGTTTTTTCTTAGACAAAAGTAATAAAATTCATTAAAATAGGAAAATATTGACGCAAAAAAATGAAATTTGGTCAAATTACTGGGACGAAAAACAAGAAAACTCGTTGAACAAATAATAATTCTGTCGTGATTTTGTACATATTTTCATAAACTTGGCCGTCAATGGCCGTTTTTCGAGTGAAAAGTATATTTCCGACTATTAATAACAATTGTTCATACATATTTACCAGGTTTTAGATACGCTTTATATCATAATTATCTGAAATACATTAATATTACACATTTGTCATGGTTCATTGATAATCCTAACATTTTGGTAAGAAAAATGCAGATTTGTTGGTAAAAAGTAATAAAATCCGTTCAAACTGAAAAAATATGGACGTAAAAGATTGAAATATCGCAAAATTAGAGCTTTGGGACAAAAAACAGGGAAACACGTGTAACAAATAATAATTCTAAAGTGATTTTGTATATATGTTCCTAATCTTAATCGTCAATGGCAGTTTTTTGAGTGAAAAGTGTGAAATTTCAGCCTATTTTTTATAAATTTTTGAAACGTTCAGAAGGTTTTAACGTTTTATATCATTATTACCGCAAATGCATTTCTATCACATGTTTGTCTTAATTGAATATTATTTTAGAACTTGGGTATGAATAATTGTTTTTTTGTTAGGTTTGTAATAAAATTCATTTAAACAGGAAAATATTGACGCAAAAGATTGAAATTTCGCCAAATTACTGGTTTGGGACGAAAATTAAGAAATCTCGTTGAACAAATAATAATTCTGTCATGATTTTTTACATATTGTCTTTAACTTGGCTGTCAATGGTAGTTTTTTGAGTTTAAAGTATACTATATTTCCGACTATTACTAACAAATGTTTATACATATTTAGCAGGTTTTATATATGTCTTACATCATAATTAGCTTTAATGCATTTCAATTACACATTTGTCATGATTCATAGATAAAACTAACATTTTGGTACGAAAAAGGCAGATTTGTTGGTAAAAAGTAGTAAAATCCGTTCAAACTGAAAAAATATTGACGCAAAAGATTGAAATTTTGCAAAATTACAGGTTTGGAACGAAAAACACGAAAACTCGTTGAACAAATAATAAATTTGTCGTGATTTTGTACATATATTCGTTAATTTGGTCGTCAACGGCGGTTTTTTCGAGTGAAAAGTATGAAAGTTCCTTCTATTACTAAGAAATGTTCCTGCAGGTTTTGACGTTTTATGTCACAGTTAATTTTATCATAATCTGAAAAGACACTTCTCAATCAACAATATTCTTTAACTTCCTCCAATCTTTCATTATTCATCCATATATCGCATTTACTTTTCCTTTCATACTTTTCTTTCACCATGACTGAATTTTGCAATATTCATTCTCCGACCTTCCTTTTCGCATCTCTTATACAATTTACTTATCAGTCTATGCTATTGATTTTGAATCTCCGTCAACACCTTCATATCATTAACACACGGCAACCCGCATCCATTCCCAAGCTATTATATTTTATATAATACAAAATATAACTTTTTTTTATTGTTCAAGATTAAAGTTAATATAATGTTCCAACTAGAATTCATGAATAATAATACGGTATATTTTCACATATAAGACGGTATATTTTCCAAAACACATATAAAACGGTTTATTTTCTAAAACACATATAAGACTGTATACTTTCCAAAACACATATAAGACGGTATATTTTCCAAAATCACAAGACCAGATGGCAAAGAAGGATTAAGAAGCGACGCATTGTAAGTCGTGGTTAGCTGAGGTCTGTTCAAATTATTCTAACAAACAGATTAAATATAATCAATAATACAATTTAAATCTGGTTTATTTAATTTGGTTACAAAAATTCCAAGGATCGCTGCTGTTAGGTTAAATACATTTTAATGTTTTTATTTTAGTTTCCTAATTAAAGTATTGCCCCAGATTTAAAAAATATTATTTTTCGATGAATAGTTTTATATAAACTTCTTTCAAAATTCACATTTCTTTAAGGATGTGATCAATTGGCTTTTTATAAAAGTTTAATTTTTTTTTTCTGTAGTAGTTTATTCAATAAAAAATGTGTTCATAGCTCTGAGGAATTACACATACGTACATATACCACATCATGTTCTTTGTGACGTAGGCAGATAAGTCAAAACTTTTATATTCAAGAACTCAACTTTTTCTTCCTCCACACGCATACATCTCAAGTATAAAGTAAAATTATGCGCTCAAAATTTTTATTGAAAAAAATCCAGGTAATTTAAATATTCATATTAGATATCTGCAGTCAGAATAACATTTACTCTGAAATATAAGTACAAGTTTTATAAACATTCTTCTAGAACAGGGTACAGATCAGTTAATTTTTATTCTACTACCCTCTACGCTGTAATGGGGGACAAAATAAGTCACCTGCCAGCGCGATCTACACTAGAAGATCTAAATCTGCTTTATTTTATCTTATGAGCGCGAGGTCATGTAGTAAAAATGGACTGCCCAAAGAGACGACTTCTTCGGTAGCGACACACCAGAGCTGGAAAGAATGATAGTGAAGACGGACTTAAGAACCGACATCACGGAAGAAGGAAAATGACTCGCAGCGCAGTATTTTTTTTTTATAAAGTGTCTTAAGGCATTGAGTTCAAATAGCCCAGCACGTACTTTCACAGAAAATTTCAAATTCATCCTTCGACGCCAGTGGATCGGAGTAGCCTATCGGTCCGAAGGTGAACCAATATAAGGTTAAGTAGAGTTCCCTTCGGAAATTACTGACAAGATTTTCATCGCGGTACTACAGAATATACTCTGCAGATTGATTCAGATGGCCGCAAAAGTTGCAACAGGATGAAAAGACAAGATTGAAACTATAGAGTAAATGAGTCTAAAATTGCGTATCTAAAATATGTTACCACGGCCTAACGGTAAGCATTCACGCTAAGCAAGCGGGCACCCCAGCTTGGACTCTTGGCGGATTCACTTCAGGACTGATTTTACTCTTGGACCGTTTTACATCTAAACTCATGTTTTTCAATAGCTTATGTACTATTTATATATTTTTTTAATTCCAATAAACAATAAAAAATACCTTGTGTAAAATAACTCTTCCTTACAAAAGGCTGCATCTGGTTAAAACTACCGATCAACCTGGAACTTGGGTATCCTTGCCAACGAAACTTTTAGTTTGATCTGTCAAGACTCTGTGCTTGCTAACGTGCAATGCCTTGCACACAACTACTATATTTGATAGAAACACAGATATATTCCATCTACATGATGGTTGACAATTGTACTCGATCACTAATGATCATCATTATCAGGAATAATTGTATATTTACATTTAAAACAATATGAAGATGCACCACATATGTTATAAAATGGAGAAATCAAACTGAATTTTATTGCATTAATACTGGGACCATAATCTCAATAACTAGCAATATAACCTTACTATTTAGTTAGTAAAATTCTGAATACTGAAACAGATTAAATTTAACAAACAAACAAATATGCGTCGTTGAACATTATGATACTCGTATAAGATCAGATGCACAAAGAAGGCACTTTAGATACCGGATTGTCGAACATCCAACTTGTAGATAACCCCGGTAACAGCTAACCAGTCATTAGACTCTAGGAGCACACTGCTCCACAGGAATATCATGTGTTCGTGAGAAAATAGTTAAAATTATAAAACTAAGAAGTTTAAATTCCAGAAAATGTAGACAAATGATTGAAAGAAAACAACCCCTAGACTAAGTATACCCAGATGGTCTCAGCTGTAGTTCTGACGTTAGATAATGTATATCACAGTCAAGTTAACCAAATTAATCTTATTATCCTAGCACAAATGTACGGGCACATTTCTCCTTGTCATGTTTGTAACCAAAAACCATTACTTTTATGTATTATTTGGTAATAAACAAAATACATCTTGCTTGTTTATTTGCTATTTTCTTTTATGTTTATTACTTAAAGGCTTTCTGTACATCTATGTATAAATTATGAAATTTACGAGTAAATGAAATTATTAAGTTTTTATTTAATTTATTTTTACTATCTACACAACATCAATTAAAATCAACATCGTTTTAATGGAAAGGCTAACCATGGAGTACAAGTCCAATAAAAGTTTTCCATTTTATGGGCATAGACAACTACTTATCTATGCAAGGACTGTGATGAAATGACCTCATTACTTAATCGCAACTTTCAAATTTTCTTAAATTTGGTACATGGTATACTAATTTGAGTGTAGTTATTGTTTATAGTATCTTACTATTGTTGTTTTTTTAAATTTTGTCCCTTGAACTATAAAGAGGCATATTTCACCTATATCAAGATACAGTTTTTTTTTCTTTGTTTTTCTCAGTGATGAGAGTATTGAATTGACACATATGATAAACTGGTTGTCTTAAAACAGGATTTTCTATTTAGTCAGCCAGCAGGTATAAGGTATCTGAGCATATTAATTATGCATGTTTCGATGAAGACAAATATGTTATTTTTATGATTATGGAACTGTTTGTCTTTATATTTCTGTTTTGTAATTATTGTATCTTTCCTTGTCATGTGTGCGTGTGGAGGAGGAAAAAGTTGCATGTACAATAAAATAAACACATACAATGAATTAATAAATAAACACATACAATAAATAAATAAATAAAACATGAGACTTGAAATAAACAAGTTTTCAACTATCTACCATAAAAGTTTTCTGTAGTCGACTTATCAAAAATGCTTTGGACAATAACAAGTACGAGTGTATCTTATGAAAAGACTTGGCTAACTAAAATTGGATACGGACATGTTTTGCTTTTACTGAGGAATGAGAGTTTATTATTTCTATAGTTTTACTGACCCACTGGCATAACAGAACTGTACATACGATGACCACGAATAATTGAAATTTTAATCGTTTTTGTATGATCTCTTTTTGCGTGAGTGTCTTGAATTATTTAAATTGTTCATTTTTGTCAAATAAGTATGAAAGAACGCTCGCAAATGAAAAATTTCACGTCGACGATGGAGTTTTTTTTTTGTTAAACAAATTAAACTATTGTACAAACATTTGTCAAGGCTATACCTATATACAAATTTATTAATTAACTAATCTTAATTATATGTTATAATTTATGAACTTACTTTATCTTATTTTCCTACATATCATTATATTTTATTTATTCCATCTTTTTATATGAGATCTTAGAAATAATTAACACCTACATACTACTTCTAACTAGATAACAATTCTTACACTAATTATTTAGCAAAAACAAGTCCACTTGTTCAGGCTACTTGTATTCCATCACATTCACTCAGACCTTGGTCGTCCCAGCTAATAGATGGAGTATAACATATAACTTTCAATTTTTTTTAATTAATCACCATCTTGATATAACTAAAAGAATAAGTACTGTTTCCAGTTGGAAACTTTGGGTTAAACAATTACTTATGTAACATATATCATTTTCAGTTAGAATCTAAATATATTAAAATTTATTAATTATATAATATTAATTAGTACAATATCCCCTAAAAAAAATAATGATCAAAGTCACACGTAGAAAAAAATATTTTGAAATGAAATTAATATTGATGTGAATGGCCGCGCGGTAACGCACTGGACTTGCGAGCGGAAGGCCGCTGGTACGCACGCTTTGATATTCCCCTCAAATGACAGATTTTTTTCCCGTCTAGAATTTGGAGGTATAAGGATACCTAGGACTTTGGTCATATCTATGCATAAAAATTAAATAAAAACGACCGGCTATAAAATATAGTATGTACCAATAAAAATAAAATTAAAGAACCTTTTCCTAGCTTGTTACGAGTACCAATAAACAAAACATTTATAGAGTCTCAAAATTGAAAAAAATACTTCAAATTAAAATTTAAAGAAAGCCTGAAAAGGTGGAAATGATTGGGAATGAATCCTTTAGGTTGTACTTGAAAAAAAAACGAAAGTGCTTTACGATGCAAAGAAAAAGAAATTCATTAAATTAATGATTTGCTAACCACATCATTGACCAACTTTGGTACTTAACAATGTATAAAACGTAAATTTAATATTCTTTCGGTAAAAAAATCTTAAATCTCTAACAAATATTACCCCATTTGCCGACCTTGCTTTTTCATCCCATTTTGCTTTTCTTGCCCAATTTTCCCCTTCAGCAGAGGCGAATCCAGCTTCAAGATGAAGTAAGGTTGTGTTTGATGTTACGAAATATATGGAGTTGTGTATTTCATATTTTTTTAAATTTAAACAATTGTGCAACAACATACTCGTATTGCGTCATATTAGTACGTTATTTTATGTTTAATATTTTATTTTTTATTTATTTAACACACTCATGCAAATTTATCAAGTGAGTGTATTGTTTAAAAGAAATTTCTTTCAAGCAAACTGCTTCTATTTTATAATTATTATGGGTATAAATAAACGTGTCACAAACCAAAACAAATGTTTCATAAATGTCATTACCATTATAAAACGTTATTATATTTTGAGCTTAAACTGTTTTTTTTAATATTTTGAAACGAATATGTATTTTAGTTCAACGCTTTCAAATTAAACAAAAATATTTGAGCTGTTTTTTAGACTACTTTAATAATGTTGTCCTCAAAAAAATGTAAAAAAAGGTCTCAAAAGTGCTCCACGAATATCATGTGCCAGGTTCTAAGTGACAATACAACAAGTTCAAACAAAAAAAAAAACTATTTAAACCAGTCCGGGACCCACCGGGAATCCAACCCGGAACATGGGTACTAAGCTGTATTAAAGTCATATTGTTTGCTTACATTGCCTTTCAGTTGTCTTTGTAAGCTTGCTTTATAATTTTATAGCAATCGTTGTTTCCTGTACACAATAAGAAATAAAGTTGTTTAATTTTTACAAGATTTGATGAAATTATGTGTATCATAGATTAAACTTTGTTTATTTTCCTTATCCTCTTGACACAGCAAACTGATCCCAAAGGGTTACGATTTGGATATTAAAGAGGCATCGGATTGCAAAGGAAGTGTAAGATCAATTAGCTTTAATTAAACATTCTTGGAATAACTGAGTAATTATTGGTTAATCACTCCGTAAATCATAGCACTCAATTCAACGTTTACAGCATTGTTAAATGATTTAACAGAACACTTCCATTGTACTTATATTTCTCTTAGAAAAGCCTCAGTGGGCCGCATCTTGTTTCAAAATTTTCCACATTTCAGTGTAATATAATGTTCCGCAAATTTTAATCATTTTTTTGAATACCTTACTAAATTGTGTACAGTTATTTAAGATATTTCAAAGTGTGTACCGCGTGGTTTGGATTATGATGCCAATGTTTCGAAAACATTGCAGTTTCCATCTTTATGGGTTGTTTACAATCGACTTCGCCATTTGCTATTGCAATACTCCAAAAGACCATATACGACTTATGCAAATTTTTTTTTTTAATTCAATGACAATTTCATATAACGCCGTTTAGAGATGAAATTCTCATCAAGGGCGCTCTAACTCAGGACTTAAAGCCACTTATGTGTAACACGTCATGTCTGGCTGTTATAGCAGTATAACACTTTATTTGTATAAAGTTAAACCTTGTGGGGTTATTGCCATGTGACTATATCTTCCCACTAACCAGAAAGATGAGTAAAATGCCTTAAGTGGAAAATCATACTGAAAACCTTTTAAAAAAACTGAGTTCCTGTGCAAATTTAACTCGCCACCTCCGAGCTGGAAGGCATGCGTCCTACCAATTAAGTAAAAAAAATCGCAAAAGTCTCCTGCCGTTCCCAAAATAAGTAAAACAGTAATTTGAAATGTTTTTTTATGGTTATTTTATGAATTTATCAACAGCACTAAGTAATATAAATTCAAGCGGCTCTGTATCTTTAAATTTACCTCTGCCTTTCAAACTCATTTTTTGCTATGAAAATATGAGAGTTTAAGATAAAATTTTAATTAAATTATCCATTTGGAAGCATATTAAAAGAGGGCATAAATTCGAGATGCTCCTCGAAATACTTACGATCAGTATGAATGTGTGTTGAAATATATGGCCCATAAAATGAATGGCTTACATCGTCTTTGACGCTCAGCCTCCACCAGGATATTTATTGCCTGGAGTAGCTGTAAGTCATGACTCAAACAAAGTTTTATGCTAATAAGGACGGGGTAACTTATTATACTTATTTTGAGTTACCCTTAAACAAATTTCGGGACGTTACAAAAATGAAACTATCTTATTTAAAACCATGACCTACCCGCGTTTCAATACGAAGGAAATGACCTGTGTAAAAGTAATTTGTCTTTCAAAAGACTTTTATGTTATATTTTTAAAATATACACATTTTATTTTTATTACGTACATTTTGAATATTATACTTTGCTCTAGAACTGTGAGATAAAATAAAAACCGGTTCTAATGAATGTTAAAAAAAATCAGACTTAACAAGTTTTCAAATTATTAGTTTCGCTAATTAAATATGGTAAATAATAAATTTTAAGTCTTGCCAGTATATGACAACTGATGCAAATATGATATATTGTACCTGCATATAAAAAAATTATACACGTACATTTGTCCTGAAATTGCATACATATTTCAAGATAATGGAAAAGAAAATGCATTTAAGAGATTAGCTATCAAAAGATCTGGGTTTGTCTCATAACATACCTCCAGTCAATATACACCGCCACTAATAGAGGGCGAGCTCAGCCGCGAAAACATCAGATGCTTTTCAGACCCCACTGTAATTTTTATAAACAAAAAATATTCCACAAGGTAATTTTCTGTCATTCTTCTTTCATCCGAATTAGTAACTCAGATGTATTGAAGAGCGTTGCCGGGATATAATTTTGTCTTTGACCCAAGTAAACAAGCCCTTGGGCTTAGAACCACTAAATTACACACGTAACTCACAGTTCGTTATTAAATGAGTTCGCATCACAGCCGTATGTTAAGAGACAACAGCACTCGTTCACGGACCCTTGTTTTTTTGTATCATCGGGGATCGAACACGAAACAATCGGGTGAACGTCAAGCGTTTTGCCAACTAAGGCCCGATGGTTGACAATCTATAATACCTACTGTCCGACCTCAAAATAGATGTAATGTGAATTAAATCTTTCTCACATATCTCCCCTTTAATGCAAGACCGTCAAAACTCTAAATAGCATAGTTTAGAGATAGTTGAATTTTGATAATGAATATAATTTTTATAAATATTTACTAGAATGTTTTAAAACAATATTTTGGATGTACACATATTAAAATTATAATTACATAAATGATTTTGTTAAGTTTATTACAAACACACAGAGAGATACATGTGTGAACTTTTTGCGTATATGCTTATTTGTATAGTATATATCATTTGAATATATATGTCTGTATTTTTTTATGTACGGATATGTATGATATACATAATTGTTTATTTAGTCCAATTTAAAATGTTTCATCTCGTATTATAATTAATGTAGCCACCAAGAGTTAATGGATGATATTAATTCAGACTCATATTTTTTTCTAAAATTTAAATAATAGGGATATTTTAAGTGACGTTTAAAATTTAAATAATAGGGATATCTCACACTGACGTACTCTTTCGCTTACTTCATGTTACAGGTTTTCATTGCTCATATTTATTCGTCAGCATTTATGCGACACAGAACTCAACAACTCCGTATAAAACCAACTCAAGGCACCCCTTGCCTGTCGACTAGGCGAACACCTCGTCCCACTTCACTCGACACTGTTTTCTTCAGTATCGAGTGCCTTGCTTACATGTAAATAAATACAACGCCTACTTAACAATTTATTAGTTTAATTATTGTTAAAGTTTATAAAATATTTTTTCCAGTTATTTTTATTTTATTTCTCCATATTATATTTATAAAGTTTTTTTGTAAATAATTTATGCTTGGGAGTCTCGGACTAGCAGAATTATTGAGGACAAAAAATATCAAAGTCGTTATCCTCATCATTCTATAATGACAATTTTACCACACCCTCTTTAAAAAGCTGATTGGACTTAGTGTCAAACACTATACAAGCGTTTTATGCTGAAATTGGCACGCGTATTACCGTGCCTACAACCAAATTAAAATTTTGAGAAAGCAAAGCTTATGACATCCCATTTACAATCTCAATCACTTTTCAAATAACCTAAAATATATAACGTTCTCCCTCAACCACGTCAAATATGACCAATGACAATTCGGTAACTACAGTTACAACCGTAGTTGGAAATTCATCCATCATGAGAATACAACAATTGGAAACTCAGCATTCCCTCAATTTAAGGTCCCAACTGGTGGGCCGATCTTTTATTATTTTTATCCTACGTATATTTTTTATTTGTAACTTGTCCCATTATGTCACCATGAGAAAAATTCTGTTTTCTGTATTTATGTTATAAATTATATTTTATAAGCCTTGTATTGTTGATTAATTTTGTTGTGTATTGCTATGTTTAAGCATCTCAACTTGAAATATATATGTGCCATAAATAACATTTTTTTTAAGGCATTGATATGTTAATTTTTTATTTTTTAGTTTTACGGTATTACGTAAAGGGCATTCAAGTGTCGAATATTATGTTCATAAATAAATTAATATGTTTTTCATCGAAAAAAATGTTTCAAGAAAAGAACTATTGAAATATGTTGAAACAAACGTTTAGCAAAAATGCTTTAAGAGTTAATAGGGAGAGCACTTACGAATAAAGTACATAATACGACGCATGAACGAATCCCATATTAAACAATGTTAAACAATGCATTCTATTATTGGCATTCCCCATCAAACACAGCCTACTTGAGTGTTCCGTTTCACTTGAGTGCATTACAAATGACTAAAACTTCCCTTAACGTACAAGTCAAGTTACCCAACCCTTATATAGCGTAATACTATTATTTTCCATAATCCTCACACAGCCATAAAGCAGTGGCGGTTATCCTAACTACGAAAGAAAAAAGTAAATCTCTCTCGGAAGACCCGTAAAGTTTGGATATGACGCGTTTAACGCCATAGCGGGATTGCGTCGAATTATATTTGAAGATGATTTAGCTGATGGAAACTTATTAAAAATAATAAATATTGTCAGCGTCCATGGTCTTACGGTTAGCATTCACGTTAAGCAAGCAGACGTCTTAAGTTTGATTCTAGAACAAACGACATCAGAATGCACATTTTAATATTACTTATAAATAACAAATTACTAATTTTTAAAGTGCTAATAAGCTGCACAAAAAACGTTATAGAAAAAATCGACATAATAAAATGTTGCAGTATATCATAGCTGTTCATGGTCTTGGTGCTTTAATTATTTTACCATTGGAACTTTGAGTTAGATCTGTCAAAAATGTGTGCTTGTTCAAGTGTATGTTTTTTTAAGAAATCAAAGTGCAAGAATTTGTTATTTAAATAGTGACTAACAATTATAATTGATAAATAGGGCGTGTCTATCAACGTTTCATTAAATATGACCTCAACTATTGACTCACAAAAATAAAATAGAAATTTGTGTAATTATTGAACGAAAGTTGTTTTAAAAATTTATTCGCCCATTTTCTTTTCAAAGTTAATTGTTTAGACCGAGAGACTTACTCGAAAAAATAAGCCATGCTGCTTAGTAAAATTGTAAACACCATATTTTTTAAAATGATATTTGAAAGTAGAAACTAACATTTATTTTGAAATCACCTATAATAAAAAAGATTTTTCTATTTTATCCCATTTTTTTTTGATATCAGAAAAACAGAAACAGAAAAACATTTCTGTTTTTTGGTTGCATGTCTCATATATTGAAAATAAACCCCTTTTAAATCTGAGATATTGAAATGCCTCAAAAAATACGACCATATTTCTGAAAATCGTGCCAGACTCATATGCGTTAGAATAAGACTGAATAAATATCCACTTTCTGTCGACCCCCTTTAAAGTGTTAAATTATCCAAACTGTTCTCAGTATTCGTTAGGAAAATTCTATTTTCTTTCCGAGCTTGGGACTGTCCCACCGATCTGGTGAAAACAATATCCTTTGTTTTCCAATACGCCGTAGATAATTCTTCACGCAATTTTCGCGGTTCACTCGGCTCGACTATGGAATGATCTTCCTAGCTCAATCAAAAGTGCTTCATTGTTATCCTTTGAAAACAAAAAAACACGTATTTATCTCTAAATAGCCTTTGTCTCGAATTCCTACACAATTTTGAACTTTATCCCTCTTTTTCTTGAAATTTATATTTTGGTATAACTAAGTTTAAGATACGATCATGTATAGTGATAGTCATTCTTAAACAAGAGCTAGTTGATTGGAAGCATTTGCTTAAATGCAATTAATCCGCAAAATCCAAATGAAAGCCCTAAAATAAACAATAAAATTAAAGGTGGTAATTGGTACATACATAATAGATTTGAGTATACTCATATTGAAAATAGGGGTATGTTGACATACTCGTATGTCCATCATTTGTAGTGCAGTGCCTACATAACATGGAGAAAACCCTCAATTATATGAATTGTACAATAACATATTATATTATACTTTTGGTGTATACAGTACAACATAACAGGTTACTTGCCACGTACCAATTCTGAACGCTGACAAAAAAGCCTTAAGTGAAAACCATACTGAATCATTTTTTTTAAATTGGGCTAAGCAGAGAGGACAAAGCGCCAGAATTTTCTATCTCGACACACATCCTACTCCTTTCCTACATCTAAAAATCTTCTCATATAGGTCGTGCACTTACATTTGCACTGTATATTTGTTCTGTGAGTTTTTCTTTATTCATTCGTTCGTTCCATATACGTGTCCAAGCCATCGCAGAGTGCCTTTTATTATACTCAACACATTAACCCTAATTTCACATTTATCTCTTATCAATTCATTCCGTATTCCGTCATACGTTGTCAACATGTGTATTATTCTCATTGCACGCATTTCTAAAGCATTTATTCGGCACTTAACATTTTTTTCCTCGTCCACGTTTCACTCCCATACATCAAAGATGATACTAAAATACCACGGTGGGCTATTATCTTAGCTGATTTTGATATTGTCTATTTCACGTGTATATCTTTAAGTGCTCGATTGACTTAGTTTTCTGTTGCTTTATGCCGTTCGATATCTCTCGTAACTCGTACTTATCTGAGAAAATACTACCCAATTAACAGAATTCCTCAACTTGCTGCAATTTTTTATTGTTCACCCATATATCGCATTCACTTTTTCTAGTAAATAATTTGATTAATATGGAAATATTTAAGTAACCAGGTATCTTCCTCAATTGATTAGGAAATACTATGGTACATTTGTTAAGCCAAACGCGAATGAAACCGGGAGGATAATAACATGATGCTTAAAAGCAACGTCAGAGGAGGAAAATATAATAATTTATAAATACTATCCTACCTTAGATCCGTAGAAGTGATGCAACTGACAAAGAAAAATAAAACCATCCTAGGACACCTTTTAAACGGTTACCAGCTAGCATTATCGATATTGAAGTGAAGGAATAGTTTCATGAAGAGAGCGCCAAAACTGATGATTCCTCCGGATAAAGCGAGTTTTCTGAAAGATATAGTATATAAAAACACTTTACGACTGAATGGAGTTCTCGCAAAAAAAATATCTGGAGACCAAATGCCTTGGACTATTTGAAGGTCATTAAATTGACTCCGAGTTAAGGCCACTAAATGCAAATTGGACATGCAAAAATGGGGTTTCTTGAACGAAAATAGCACTGAATGTGATTTGGGGATATATAGGACTCATAACACATGCTAGTTTGTCTCAACATCAAGACTACATGCTCTGGATAGGACCTGATCGCTGCAAATTATAAGGCGACCTCTATTGCCTTCTACTGAAAATCGTGGCATCATTTATAATTGATGATCCGGACACGAACATGATCGAATAAGTCAAAAGCGTTTTTCAAAGCTGTTTAACTGTTTGTCTCACTAATGTGGAACCAAAAGTTTACAGAAAGTATGCAAAGATCCATCAATATTTTTCTTTACATATGATAATCAAAAACAACACCTGTATGGTGGTAATTTTTTCTTGTTTACCTCCGGATATAAGTGCGTTGGATTTATTCGTCCTTTTTATTTTTTTTACTCTTCCTACCCTCTTAATCCCGCTAGTTACGCAGAGGTAGATCTAGTACTTCCTTAGCCTTATACACGTATACACTTTCTAGATAAACGTGGCTGTATTTTAGAGATTAGTGAGGAAAGTTTTGCTTCAATTATAACACTCTGTAGATCCTTTAAATACTTACGTTAGCTTAATTCTATCAAACAAAATACAAGTTTTTCGAAGAAATGTACCCCAAACTTGAGCTTGTTTACTTAAGAGATTTAGCTTTGAAGAATCATTAAGTTTGGTATGGAAAATTGCAAAGCATGAGAAAGTTTTTACTAACGATGTATTTTTTTAAATGTGATTTCTGATTTAATATATTTTATTTAATTTTCTAAACAAACGTGTTAATATTTTTTCAGGTGTCTATGTATTAAAACAGCCGGAATGAAAATATTTTAAAATAGCTTTGAGATGGTGTCGATATGTGGAGAGAATGGGTGATAAAAGACCAAGTGAGTGTACAAGTTAGAAGTGCAAGCTGTGCGTGAAAGAGGTAGACTAAGGAAAACGTAGCTGAATTCAGTGAACCATATTCTGAAAGAAGGGTAAGTGAAAAATGTAAATGATAGAGATTGTGCATGGCGAGATGTGAAATTTGGAGGAGGTAAAAGTTGTGTGTTCGGATAGAAAATATGAATATTTGTTCTCTTTGTAAATTCTGCAAGTGATACTGCCTTACGATATGTATGCAATATGTTTTATTACTTTAGATATTGGGAGATTCAGGATTTCAAGCGACAAACTTCGGTAATGCTTTTGATATTTTTAATACTATTAACCCTACATCACCATTATGTCATATTAGGGTGGTAATTTTCCTTTTTCGTTTCTTCAACGTCCATACGCCTCGTCATCCATACTATCCTGTCCCATTATAATGTCTTTTTTACTTTTATTTATTTTAAAATTCAATAAAAATAAGATTTATTGGGATATATCACGTTTTTGTGGATTTTTATAACTTATCGTATCTTTTATACTACTCGTTTAAATAATTATTGTGAATCTTTTATAATTCATTCTTACTACAGGGCCAAACCATCTCAATATCATTTATTCTTACTACATGACCAAACCATCTCAATATTAATTTCTTCATCTTAAGTACAGCACCTTATTTCAATCTACATGCTTTCCTAATTTTCTCATCCCCGTTTTTCTATCATACATTGCTTTTTCACACATGCTATGCAACGTTCTTATTTTCTAAAGAAGAAAATACCTAAATAGTATATTAAGGTTCCTAAATAGCGATAAGAATGTGAACTCGTTGGAATGGATTATGTACAATAAGCAATTAAAGCCCTTAGGATAAAAGGATTATCTACCAGGTAACAAATAGCTAACACTTAGTTTATTGGATTCTGAACCCAATGATATTATTTTGCAAAGTAATATATCAGTGTCTGAATAAAATACATGCAATTGAATCATTGAAACATAAATCGACCACAGAAATAAACAATAAAAGAATATATACTGTCGTCGACAATAGTTTCAGAACATATTGTAGTAAAAAGCAATAAATATACCGAACTTACATTTTTTATATTTATGAAGCGGGACAACCCTTTTAAATTGGTTCTCTAATATTTATATACTTAATTTTCAAGTATGATTTTCCAAAGAAAGAACTTATTATTTTAAATTTTAACTTCTTACAACTTATTATTTTAACACTAAATATTATATTATTATAATGTTAGCAATAAATTTAATTGCGCTTTGCCTTTTCGTGTAAGTTAAACAAAATACAGATACATTTGTATCGTCATCTAGTTGGTAGGGATAAAACCATTTTTTAAAACGGGTTAAAGACTAATTTTAAATAAAGGGCTTTAAAACACATTTTTGTTTGGATGAGATTGACATATAGCAATTATCAAAGGGAAATTCAATACAAAACATAATAAATTTGGTTTCAAAACTCTTTCATAATTAATTCATTAAAATATTAATTCGTTTTAGATTTTTTAACTATTATCATAGGACGCCTTTGAAAATTAA
Organism: Odontocerum albicorne; assembly: GCA_949825065.1. Classification (NCBI taxonomy): domain Eukaryota; kingdom Metazoa; phylum Arthropoda; class Insecta; order Trichoptera; family Odontoceridae; genus Odontocerum; species Odontocerum albicorne. The sequence goes on from OX463855.1 coordinate 18,615,223, forward strand.
AGATTTCAAAACTGATAAAAAGGAGACAAAAAATGTCATTAAGCTTCGATAAACCCATTGCGTTTATTGTTATTAAATACGAAGATTCTCGAGCAAATTGTGAGGATACGAATTTAGAAATGGACATTTTTTAAAGTTTTTCACGATTCAAAATAACATTCAAATTTTAGATGTTATTTTTTCAGTTAAAATGTACGATTCGAATATAAAAGAATTTGTATATCCCATTGTGGAGTATGATAGAGGCGAGCCATTCTTACAAAGCTCCTGGAAGCTTTTCCTCGTCCTGGAAATATTCAGTACTAATGGCTTTAGCATAATATCCACCGCAAAGCGGGCACAAAGTAACCCAATCTTCCGGGGAAAAGGAATAAATATTTTTTACGCTTCAGAAAATAACTCTAGTATATATCACAGTCGGTAAATTGAATTGGGAATCTTGTACACATGTATTAGAAATGAGATTTATTCAAAGAAATAAGTAAAAAAAAACATATTTTGATGCTCTATGTGAGACACAGAAATTCTATTTAGATTTTTATACATTAAAATTTTAATAAAAAAATACTTAAAGATATTTTCATACATCGTTCTTGAGGAAAGAGTGATATTCGAACGTCGCTCTTCAAATGTCACTTTAAATAAATATTATTATTAAGTATCTTATTAATTTTCTTTCTACTTATCATATTGCTAATAAACGGCGACCTGTGTTGACGGATTTGATTCCAATTGGTACGAAATCATTTTCAAAGAACCTTCCAATCTTGTTTTCTTTTCTGGTTTGATTAACATAATTCTGGTATATTGGCTGAGATTGCCAAATTTACAATAATCCTACCAAGTTGTACTGTATACAACGAAAGGGTAAAGCAATAATACTCGTATAGTACAATATTTATTATCAAGGAATATTCTGTATGCATAAATACATTCCATCTTTTCATTTCCCTCTTAGGAAAGGTAGAAATAATTGGGCACCAGATTATACTATGACGACACACATCTTTGATCTCATCTTCATCTATGGTATACACCATGACATACAACTCATAGGGTTTCTCTGAATTTTCATTATTTACGTACATATTTTATAAGACTCATTACACTCACCAAAACCACAATGCTTTGAATTCTGCATGATCATTATAAATAAGGTGAGCGTAAGATTGGTGTCAAACAAAGCTCTTTAATGATGTCCAAAGCCAACAAACGACGTAAAGATAATTGCAATTAATTGTTAATGTTCTGAGATGAGTATGAAAAATAAATGATTCATTCAATAGTCAGTGGGCATAAGACTATATTTTGTTACCATGATATTTTGTTGAAAACGGATTCTATGAAGTGGCGCCGTGCGGGATCACCAGAGTTCAAAAAAGTCAAGTTGACACAAGTTGAAAAATATATTATTGCAATATTTTTTGGTATCGTCAGATCATTCCACTTCTTATCTTCAAAGAGAGAAACACTTTGGTTACTGACGAGTATTATGTGATATTAAACGAAAATTGTAACGAGACGTGAGATTATTGCACAGCAATGCGTCAATCTACACTTCTGTTGCTGCAAAAGTTGTCATCGAGCAATGTGGTTTCCTAGAATGGAATCACCAGTGTTAAGTGAAAAAAAGTTGTCATCGAGCAATGTGGTTTCCTAGAATAGAATCACCAGTGTTAAGTGAAAAGTTGTCATCGAGCAATGTGGTTTCCTAGAATAGAATCACCAGTGTTAAGTGAAAAGTTGTCATCGAGCAATGTGGTTTCCTAGAATAGAATCACCAGTGTTAAGTGAAAAAAAAACAAAATAAATTTTTATTGAATATTCTACTTTAATGCATTATCTTTATGAACAACAGCGGAATTGTCATTTTTTATGTACTGTTATAAAAAAACAACATTTTTTTACGAATAAAATCATTAATATTTAACAGTTGAAGAGTTTATTCCATAAAAAACAACTACAGTGTCAATTGGCGATAAATATTTACGAATATTCGATAAAACGAGCACTTGGCATAAACGTCCGATAGAAAATGGACGAAAACATTTTCATCAACGATTTTTCTCGTAAAACACTTCTTTTCGGTCCATCTGATTTTATAGAATTGTTTATCTTAGTTCCATACCCGTATCTTTTTCAGTGGATTTTTCATTTCGGTTATAGATTTAATCATTAATAGAACTGAATGCACCAAAAAAATATTTTTATTGTATTCAGTTTTCAATACGACCATCCACATTTCAATATACATCCAATTAGTATATTTAAAGACAAAATTAGCACTTCGTTCAATTTCTACTACATTAACAGGTAATACGGCTAATCCTTGAAAATCAAGGTTTATTTGTAATCCTCCCTAAAATAAACAAAGACGTTTTTTTATCATTGCATGCGAGCATTTGAATTTTGGCAGGTTATCGAAAATAGCACACCTGACGTCCAATAGCAAAACATAAACAAGATTCAAGCTGATAGGATCAATTTGATGTAGCCTTTAATGGGGGAATTTTATAAAACATTATTTTAATGCTACTATAACTACACTGAAGCATAGTAAAACAAAATAAGGTCTGAAAATAAAATCATTGTGAATCAAAGTGTGCCTAACTACGAGGGAGGTCAATAAATTCATGGAATACGAGGGTTAAGGGAAGGGGCGGTATTGTGCATGTGCATGATCCAATAACTCATTTTCAGTATATTCACCAAGTTTTAGTCTAATTTTGGCAGTATTGTTTAAGATATCATTGGGAGAGTATGGTATATCAAACATTAATAACATCGCAAGATGGGAAAAAAATGAGCATCGCGCCGTCAATAAATTTCTCACGAAACAATAGAAAACACCTCAAATCATTTTGAAAGAGATGTTAGGTTAGGTTAGGGGCTGTTGCTCTAGAAAAACGATGGTTTACAAGTGGCATATTCTTTTTTAAGCAAGGGAGAGAATCGATTGAAGATGACCTCTGACCAGGACGGCCTGTTGACGCCACTTCTTTAAACATCATCAAAAAAGTAGAAAAGCTTGTGCTGGAAGATCCCACCGACACAAAAAAATAGCTTGCAGAGATAGGTGGAGTATCACCTACAACCATTTTGAATATCCTTTATCAATATCTAGGGATGTCAGTGTAAAAATCAGTGCAAGGTGGGTACCCAGCATGCTCACGTCACTTCAAGAACAACAACGCGTCGAATGTTCACGACAGTTTTTGGACCTCTGCAAAAACAACAAATATAGTATTTTGAGCTGAATTGTTATTGGAGATAAAATTTCAGTTCATTATTATGAGCTTGAGTTAAAACAAGAGTCGCGATCGGCTGGAAAAATTATGGCTACATTTTTTGGGATGTGGAGGGCATACTGCTGATGGATTACAAAAATAAGGGCATCACAATAACTGGAGAGTATTATTCTGGTCTGCTGATGTAGTTAAAAAAAGCTGTGAAGGACAAAAAGGAGAGAAAAATGGACAAAAGGGGTGCTGTTTTTGCATGAAAAGCACCCGTGTACAAAAGCAATTCTGCATTGACTGCTCTTTATAACTGTGGCTTCCAAACATTCAATCACCCTCCCTACAGCCCAGACCTGGCTCCGTCTGACTATTATTTGTTTCCAAATATGAAAGAACCACTTTGGGGGAAGAAATTTACGGACGAAGAAGTTAAAAGAGCAATCTTGGCTTGTTTCGAGGGCAAAATCATTTTTTTTTTTCGTGGGTATAAATAGACTTATTGAAAGATCATAAAATGGTGCTATTTTACAGCTACCCTTGGTTAGGGTAGCTGTAAAATAGCACCATCAATTGTTTTTACTTACGTTGCTTGCTAATATACATATCTACATATATTTATAATTTAGTATATTTAACACCATTGAAAAGTAGTAATGGCTTCACTATATGACTCACCAAGTACAATTTGCATCTTAAAATCATTCTAACCAAGAATCGGCTTGAGTACAAAATAAAAGATTTTATGTACGTTTAATATAATATATAAAATATTCTCTAAATAAAGGAATATTTAATATTAATATTAGGACTGTTAGGACAAAAATTATAAATGGGGAATTTCAAAAGACATGTGTAAATAAAATGGTTAAAAGAAATTCCCGCCAGGCGCATACTTATTTTCCCATTAGGCTCAGCGCAATAAATTTCAGCTAAACACTCCAATGAGGAATGTTGCCAGAGCTTAAGGCCTAAATTGATATTGCCAAATGGCACACATTTTCAATTATGATTTTATTTCATGAATTTTATTTTAAGTTTACCTTCATGTTCGCACATTGGATATTCTAATTATTCTCGACCTACATCCTTTACGCACATGTTTCACTTCTAACTTGTATACTCACTTGGTCGTTCATTTTCTCCTCTGGTCCAAACCAGCTTATCATTCCTTTATTCATCTTATTTAAAACATCATCATTTCTAATGTCTTCATTTATCTTTTATATATCTTTACTCCACATTTTTTTCTTAGTGCAATCATCCTAATAGCATTCGGGCAAGCTTAAACTTCAAGTCCATACTTTTAATATGGGCAACATCACACCATGGTGTATTATATCATAATTTATGCTACTTTTGATATAGTGCATTAGTTAAATATTACGTTAAGTGCTCCGTTTACCTTATTTTTAAACTTGTTTTCATTCACTTTGATTTGGCAGTGAACGTTGCGTATGATATTAATTATAACATTCCATACCATGGTTGCAGAATGTTTATCTGTCACCTGGAGGTGACAGATAAACATTCTAGTTTGATTGACGATTGTTGACAACAAAAAAAAGTTCAATTTTGTTTTGTTTTTTCAAATAATCGATTTCAACCTCTTTCTTGATGGTTGGAAAAAATTCCACAACGTGATAAGCTTCCCCAAGTTATATTATTTATAACTTAATTATAATACATTCAATACAATAAAAATCTTGCGACAACCCTTTGTCTCCTCAAGTAATCTTATGAATTGTCGTTATATTTAATTTTTTTCTTATTAATACATTTATTTTTTACCCTGTATATTATTATAAACAGGTTCAATAAACCATTTTAATTGAAATCAAAATCAACAACCTCCATGAGCTAGTTGGTGAGACACTTGACTTCTACCCACGGGTTTGCAGTTCGATTCCCAACGAATCCCGAAACACAAAGAAAGAAAAGGGGCTGTGTCTGCTATAATAGTTTGTCCGGTAACAATATATATTCTCACTAGAAGTGTGCGTGGGTTGTAAGATGTATATACTATAAACCCCTACTTCAGCAGATCTAAACCCGAAGGTTTGGTTAATGGGGCAGAACATAATGTCGTTTCCCAGCCACGCTCTTCAATTTGTCCTAATCCCCAATTCAGATGTATTGAAATGTTCTATAATTTAGGAAATAAAAGTTTATATATCCTTATTATAAGATAAAACAAAAACTTTAATACTTTACTTATTACATTTATAAACTGAAACCTGAAGCATTTTTGTATCTGTCACTATAGATTAAGCTTTTCCTCAACGAGAAAGAAAATTGAACTAATAATTCTGTTGACACAATAATTAAAATCATCAAAAATAATACTTCGATTGAATTGAAAACGAACTTCAAATAACATAACCAAAATAGTAATTTCTTGAAACAATACTTTTATAGTTCAATACATGCACTTTCCAAGAAAAACAGGCACAATTTTAAAGAATTGAAGAGTGGAAATTTTAAAATTAAATACACGTATTAATCTATTCACAAAATCATTGATGGTCAAAAATTCTTGAACACAAATCATTCACTCACTATTTTCGTTCAATAATTTCAAACGAAATAATTCATCACTGTCATCTTTAATCTACCGCACTCACTACACTAGTCATTTGAATGATTTATGCGACCACGTAACTTGCTTCATTTACTTTTGTCTGGTTGGTTGGAAGAGATTGCCGCCTGGCAATAAGCCCGCCAGATTGTATTACAATAAAAGTGTTAAATAAATAAATAAATAAATAAATACACTAGGTAAATTGTATATACTCGTATAAAAGGAAAATATAAGTAAAATAAAAAACTTATTTTATATTTTTGTGTTCACCACAGGTTTAATTTTTGTTCACAACTTCTTTCGAAGACCACCGTCTTCTTCGTCAGGTGAATATAAACTGACGAAGAAGACGGTGGTCTTCGAAACTAGTTGTGAACCAAAATTAAACCTGTGGTGAACACAAAAATATAAAATAAGTTTTTTATTTTACTTATTTTTTCCTTTTATGAAAAAATGGCACCACAAAGTGAAACTATGGTCTTTTCGAAGATTCATGAAATAATTGTATATATGTCTTGCTTTTGAAAGGGCAAGTCCTTTACGACAGTTTTTTCTTAACATGAAATACGATTGAAGAAAAATATTTTCAGAACTCGAAACAGGAGATTGTTGAGAAAATTGTAAACAGTTGTTGACAAGTAAAAATAAAAATATAAGGGCAGTTTATAAAGTTCCGCATAGAGAACATCTCTTTCGCGAACTCTTAATTAAAAATATTACCAAAAAAATAATATTTCGAGTATAAGGACAGGAAGCTGTTGGGTGCGGCCATTGAGTTAGGTACTTAAGAAAACCGCAGAAAACTCACCAAGGGAAGACAAACTACATATCTAGTAGTAAGTTATGTAGGTGTTAACTTTATCTAAGAAATTAAATTTAAACCAAAATGTATTTAATCTAGGATATTTAAAATAATTTCGTTCATAGTTATAATATATAATATATAAATAAGTGTGGTTCTTAATATATAAATTTGTATACAGGTAAAGCCACTGGCAAATGTTTGCGTTTTTTATTACATTATTAAATAAAACAAAGAAAAAAAAATCGATATGAGATAGTAACACGTTTATCTTTAGGTGAAGTGTATGTTAACATATGTGTGTAGTGCTCATAAATTTTGACAAAAACTATCGAAAAGAGTTAGGTTCAAGTTTTCCCTAAACCAACACACGTTACCCGTTTATATAACACTTTGATGTACGAGTATTAGGATGTATCCATTTTTTTTTCTTTCAATTTATTTCTGAGAGATGTTTCTTCAAATAGGATAGAACTTACACATCAATTTCGTCTTCATAGAATATACTGACTGTTCCAAATCTCTTCTGTAGGATGGAGTATTATGATAAAGTGTTTGCCGTTGCTCGACCTGTGACGTGGAATGGTCGGCTTCTTAGCGTTAGAAATGGGTAGCGTATGCAGCTTTAGGCAGTACTTGAATATTATCCTTTTTCAGAGATCTTATCAATCAATGTTTTTTTTTGTTATATATAAATAATACACATATACACTTTACTTAAAGCCGAATGTGTAACTATCGCTTATTGGAAGCTCCACGATTTTTTACTAAGTTTATATTTCCTAACATATGCGGGATGATTTTTCTGTCTATTGGCCAAAAGAACTACTATCTTATCCTTACATTCAACTTATGTATATATATATTATAATATTTTTTTATTTGATAATGAGTTCGAGTCCTGAGTAGGAGCGCCCTTGAGGAGAGTCTGCTCTCTAAACGGCACTTTTTATAAATTCTATTGTAATTATAGTTTTCGTCCTATAGGACAAGCATCACCAAAACCCCTCGAATAACACCCTGCCATATTGAATCGATTAGGAACAAACAATTTATTTGATGAAGGTGAAATTGACCTCAAAGTTATCTCCTTTCCAAATCAACATATCTCAGACACGGATTCGATAGATACGATGGAGGCATCCCATTAAGTGAACAAGTACTAACCTGAGTTGATGATAACGAAGGAAAGAAAATACGAGTACAATTAATATAACTACACTTATTCTAGCTAGAAGAATTAAATAAAATAAAAATTCTAGCTAGAAGAGAATACTTTTAAAAAAAATTAAATCCTTTTTTAAAACTATTTAAGGAAACTGTTCCGGATGAATAGATTTACAATTAAAAAAAGTTTAAGTTCCTATAGGAGTTTAGAAGGCAATACCTCGTTCAATACATCTGGTGTACCTTTTGCGAGTTACATTTTTTTCAAGTTGTTATTTATTATATTTTTTCTCAGAAGTAATACAGGAAAACGCTTAGGGCGCACGATTGGTTGAAAGGTAACTGGAGTAAATAAATGTTTTTTTGTTACATAAAGCGATCATTGTGATCTTAAATAACTTAATCCGGTATTTATTCATGTAACTACCAAAAATATATCGGTGGATTTAAAAAAACGCACTTATTCAGCAATAATTTAAAGATAATCAACACCACCACGTTATTTGCTTATTGAGGCAGGCAGAAATAACACACATCTACATCATTCTATCCTGCCACACATATATTGCTAATATCACGTTTATATCGTCATACATAATCTCCGAAAAATGCTTTTTACTGTTTCTGAATTTGATTAGTTTGGTTTGTACAACTAGTTGAAACTATTTTTATAATTTTATTATCATTCATAATTTCTATATAACTGAAACATGTAAATACTCCATTATTGACTTTAATCACTGCATCTTCTTTCAATCAGCATTCGATTCTTATGCCGTCATTTCTTTTTCTGCTTTACATGTAAATACATGATATATTTTTATAATATTCCCAGATCTTTACACATCCCAAAATTATTTCACAATTCAAGATTGTCTGCGTACATATATTATTCACCCAGTAACAGTCCATCAATAACAGTGTTCCGCTTTACAAAACGTCAGCTATCAGCAAAACTTCACCGGAAAATTTGTTTGACAATTTTACCTTCTGTCTAATCCCACTCAAACAGCTCTTAAATAATTTTGAGAAATGAAGTGAGATGTTCATATTTCATATACATACTCAATAAAATAAGTCGAACTTAAAGGAATTACAAGCACTACTATATTCCAGCTGTAAGAAAAGCAAGGACTCTTTACTCTCTATAGCCCGCCTAGTATAATAAGATACTGATTAGTGTTGTAGTCAGATATCATCAATACCAATGTGTGTTGTAGTCATACTTTGTCTATAGCAAAAACTGCATTAGAAGAGGTTGATAAATTATTATTTTACTGTTGTGAGGACTGTATTTGATAAATTGCATAGTTCACATCCCCGATATTAAATTCCCGACATATCATGTTTTATGAAACACGTGGTCTTGGTTAGTAACTGAGAACAAAATATTTTAGTATATTTTTTAATACTGTCGGTAAGATTAGGTCAATGAAAAAAAGATCTCTTAGGTGGTCACCTTCGGGGTACAAAACCATATCCCGAATTGTAAAAGAATTCCATGGTCATTGTTTGTTTAAAAAAAGGGTCTATAATAAAATCTACTTCGTAGTTGTTTTCAATTGTAAAAATGGAATTGGAATGCCAGCGGTAACGGCTGGGACAATAGGACCTACGGTCCTTCTGTGAAGTCGCTAATGGACCAAGGTCCTTGTTGTTGAAAAGATAAAAGCAATGGATCATAAAAAATCCATACGGCCCAAGATGGGGTAATAAAAACCGTCTAGACTACGAACCTTTCTTGCTGAATTGTATAGAATACCGATGTCAATTGTCTTTCAAATAGAGTTTCGGGTCTACGGCTTACCAGGCGGCTTTAGTATTTTTTTAAGTGATAAGGAAAACATGTAGCTTCTCTTTCTCGCGATCTGGCTATAAAAGAGGAGAAATTCACGGGCAGCTCCCTTTTTGGGACCAGACTCGACGCTGTTAGGACGTCCCTCCAAAACGCTGTTTGCACGGAAGACTGCCAGACTCGTTTCCTCTGCTATCACAGAACTTCAGGACGCCATCTTCAATTATCGGTGAATATTATTCCTTGTATTTAATGCTGGATTGCGTCCGCACGTTTAACCATCGCTCAACTTAAATTCTAATTGTTATTGAAATCCCCCTTGCTAATCTACAACACAATCTTCGTACCCTACTTTAAACTTTTTTTTCTTGACATTCGTTCAAGTTTTTTAATTTTTTTTTTTATTCATCCATAATATAATAAACTGTTTTGTTTTAAAATTATACTTTGTTTAATTGTGTCCACTTGTCCCGCTGAGAATTGAGAAAGAGTTACACAGAGTTAAAGGAATCCAACGAACCACTGAGATCTGAACAGTACTTCTCTTTAAGAACCCGGCGGAGCTGAGCAGGCGTGTCACACCTCGTATGATGGTAATGTGTTATAATTGATTTATGTATTGAAAGTGCACATCTTTTTATTGTTTCTAATATAGGAAAAAGGTGTGACACTGTCCACAAGACAACATTTAAAATTCACATAATTTTAAAAGAAATGCAAACCGAACAAGTACATAACAATGCAAAAAAACCTCCATTTTCTAAATATTAAGAACCTTTTCTCTAGGCATAGCCCTATAACCTAGTGGTCTTATTCCTTAATTACAAATTTCATATAAATGTCCTAAATGCAAAATTTTCAGCAGAAACAATCATACTCGATTCACATTTATGTTTATTTTAATCCCAAGATTTAACATGTACTATCTGTCCAATGCGAAAGGTGACTGACGGGAAATGAAATACAAGACATTATTTATTTTTACTTTACATTACCTTTTATTCAAAATACACTCCTTGTGACTCAATACAATACTTTAAGCGGCTGTAAAAATTTTTGAAGCGCTCCTGAAACTCATTCATCGGAATAGCCTCCAAAATCACTGTCGGAGCTTTCTGGGTATCTGAAATCGTGTTGAAACACTATTCTTTCATCGCCAATTTCAGTTTTGGAAGTAGCCAAAAGTTGCAGGGTGTCAAATCATGCAAATATGAGGGGTCATCGATATGATAGTGCATTAACTTGCAACAATGATCATGCCTTGTTCCCGGTAGTTGGGTCTAGCTCGAAGATTCCTGGCCCATAAACGATTCAAAATACCCAAATAAACATCGACGTTCACAATTTAACCTTCTAGCGTGATGTTTTTATGAATAATTTATTTGTAATCAAAAGAAACGGTGAGCAGAGTCTTGAGTCGGCTCTTCTCCATACGCACTTTTTTCGGTTTCGGAGATTGTGGACCCTTCCATTCCGAGCTCTGGCGCTTTGTAAGTGGCTCATACTTAAATCACCATGTTTTACCACCTATTATAATGCTTGACATGAAGTCTGGATCCATATCAACTGCTCTTTTCATCTATCTGCAGTGCTCCACTCTCCAAACGTTTTGATTGCCAGTCAGTGTGTGACCTTTCTTTTGCCCAAATTTTCCGTTAAAATGAGATAGACAGCGGACTTAGGAATTCCAGTGAGCTCCTCGATGAGCCCTAATAGACGCACAATAATAATTTCAAAGAGCTTCAGCCACTTTTTTAACGTTTTCTTCAATTCGAACTGTCGGGCATTGAAGATGATCCAGGCCATGGATCATCTTCAATGCTCTCTCTGCCATCACGAAATCTTGCAAACCACTTAGAAGCGTTCTTACGACTCATTGCTTCACTACCATAAATAGTTGTAATAATTTCAAAAGTTTCTGTGGCACTTTAAATAATAAGTAAATATAGGTTTATTGATAGCAACATAGTATGTACATAATATATTTAGACATATTTCAAGAACACATTAAAAAGAGAATACATTAAAAAACAGAAGCTATCAAAAGGTCTGGGCTCATCTAATAACACCCCCCCGGCCAAGATACACCCCACCAATATAGCCACGGGGACACCAGATGTTTTTCAGCCCACACCCTTGAACATGTAGAATAAGAAGAGAAAAAAAACACAGAAAATAAATAGATGACAAAAATTATTATAGATTTACCCAATTTAAAACAAAATTTTATGTTTGCACATTGCTCCATTGTTTCTTTTCCGACCGAGACTCAGAAGGCTGTCAATTGTTACGTCATTACGAGTGAACCAGCAAGGCCAGTGCTTTGAAACTTTTACGGAAGATAGTCGAAATGTGTCACTAATTAACTCATTTATTTGTTCATAGATGGCGATGGTGGTTGCGCGAAAATAAAATCAGTCACTTTTACCATTGGACAGACGTGCACATAATTCCAACCGTATTATATTCTCAACAACTACATCAAAATCATATATATCAACTCCTCATCCTCACTTATCCCTCTCTCACCATCAGTCGCTGAGTCACCTTATTTCATTTTAGCATTGCGATATTTTTAGTTCCTCAAAACGCATAACAACTGAACGGTGTCTTTTTAAACGTCGTTTTGCTACATCTCTTTAATACGATAAATAGACATGATTATTTCATATTTAATCCATGAAGCAGGATTGTTTTATTTTCACTAGTTGGTGTAGCGCATGTGAATCCAAAAAACCTCAATAAATCGTTTAAAACTACAACCTTTAATCCACTGGATTATTCATTTTACTTTAATCAATACTATGATCCACAGAAATTAAATTTTAGTTGAAAATGTTTCGAAATAGTGAACACGGATTGTATCCTTGGAATATTTTAGGGGATAAGTGTTATAGCTTGAAAATATTAGATGCGAAAACCCCAATGCGGTATATTATCCATTGTAGAAAATTTGTTTTAATGAAGACCCAGAAAAAGTGTTAGATTATTATAAAATCTGTTAGGTCAAGAGGAAAAAACTTCCTTATTCGAAGACAGAAGATGGTCTGGATGATATTTCGTACTTCATGCATAAATTTTATTTAATCCCTTTGAAATTTGAAAGGAAAGAACTTAATATTTTTTGTTGTATAAATAATAATAAAAGGAACTTTTCTTTGAAATCTTAAGATTATTTAAACGTAAACTAAAATAGAGTACATGTAAACTTTATAATTTTCTTTTTAAAATTAATTATCGTTTCATTTTAAGACATAATTAAAGTTAAATCTACAGCTTTGTTATCTTTATAAAAGAATTTAAGAATAAGTCTCCGTCAAATAATTAAAATTTAAAGAAATTTTCCTCTAGATCACGCACTTGAGTTCACAACGAAATAAATCAACATCAAAAAAACTCAGGGCCTGTTCACACTCCCTTACAATAAATGCTGTGTCTAAGAGTTGTTCCACCTGATGTCATTTTGTTTAACCATGCAATAAGTGAGCATTTACCTTCATCTTTCTCGGTTCTAGGCTATATATTTTGAATGTAGCATTTCAAGAAGAATCTGCTAGATCCTTTATTTGGTTTATGGTAGCCATTTTAAGTAACATCGTTATATCTCTCAACTGTACCTTTTATTATCAGCTTCTTCAGATTCATTATTTTTTTGTGATAACATAGCCAAAGGTCGTAAGGATTATTTTTCTGCATGTTGCCGAAAGTCTTTCAGTAGTCTCTTATTATTCGATAACACAGACGTTTGTGCGCCTTATAGTCCACGGGATACGAAGCATTCACCTTTCTTATTGATTATTATTTTATTAGTTAATTCGTATGGTGAAAAAATAGTCATTTGTTCTTACGAGTACAAACCTTTTTTCAGGTATGTATATCCATTGTTATTTATTTTTAGCCTATAGGTAATGGGTGCACAAATCACTAAGTATAAACTCATTATTCCTCCTGTCGTGAAATTTATGACTGAAAATTGTGACTACCACGATAGCCTCTAACGACTACTCTCCATCCATCTCTGTACTTCGCCACTCAAAGAGCAGTTGTTAAAGGTAGTCTAGTTGCATATCTCACTTGATCAGTGCAACGCATCGAGACTCTCCCTCTAGTGCACCGTTCTTCGACGCTTCTAGTTACCACAAGTCTTTCCAAACTATCTCCATGGCCACGGGCAATGTGAAACAAGAATCGGAGGACTCGCCGAAGGCACATTGTCGACAATTTTTCGGTGAATCTCAGTTATTTGACAGTAAAGGCGTTACTTCGCTTTGCTGTATTTTTTTTCCTTTATCAAATACGCAATACATCCCAATCAATCAGACAAGAGTTACATAGATTAGTGCTAATAACTGGATGACAAATAACAAAGTTATTTTAAAAAATAAAACTTAAATATACAAAAAGCATAAAAAGAAGCAAAACAAAAACAGTTTAACAAAATATTTGCAAATAAATAAACATAGATTTATTCATAGCCACATAGTATGTTATGTACATATTTAAATGCATTCCAAAATCACATACATATATTAAGATAAATAGCAGAAAATACATTGAAAAGAGAATGTTACCAATTATTGAGGAAGGAAAAAAGAAGATGGAAAAGGAAAAGAAAATAGAAGTTTTAGAAAAACATGCCTCGTTATTGAAGACCTATGCAATATTTTTTTATGTCACTGCTCCAAGCAAACCAACGAGGGTGAAAGGTTTACAACTTACTGGCTCCAGAGTTTGACGGCATAAACAGTTAAGGACGACTTAAATAAGAAAGAGCCATAAACTGTAAATCCCAAAAGGTAATCTCTGCTTGAACGTAGCAAGTCCGTGATTGGAGAGGCGCTGAACATTTTTAACGAGATATTATTATTTAAACAAGTTGATACAAAAAAAGAGACAACACTTGAAGGGGTCGACGATGATGATATTTAAACAAGTAAATTTTTTATGCATTTCTTGTACAAATAAATTTAAAATATTTTCGTCTTGTTTGATACTACCTTCTTAGCGTGAGGAGGGATGTGAGGGTATCTTCTTCTAACTTTAAGTAGCCGACGGAAGCTACACCTAATCCTACTATGTTGGAAATGACCAAGTTTTATGTTACTGACAACTATTCGAGGTACAGAAATATTGACCTATTTAAACCGCCAATAAGTTGAACCTACCTGGCATGTACTCTCCCACTGTATAACGGTATGTCCCTTTTAAATAAAGCCGCGGATATCGGCATCTTCAATATTTCTGATAATATTTATAAACAAAGCATTTTGAACTTTCTCAGTAATGGCAGTTAGTTGTTTCAGTCGAACGGATATTTTTTGTTTAAATAATTTTTATATTGTTTCGTTACTGTATTTCATATATGTTAAAGCTTTATGTGTAAATATTCTTTCTTGTTGCTATATGTAATTCCTCTTAAGCTTTGTATGTAATTGGGTTTAACCTGTGTATGTAAACTTCATAAAAATAAATAAATAAATAAGCCTCTTTGAACCCTGCAGAAAAGATCTAGAATATTTATTTTGAGAGTTTGGAAACCATAACATAACATATTTATGTAAAATTAACTCTTATATATGTATAGTAAAATGTTGTGTTATTGAATGACACTTTCATTGTATCTTAAAACAAAATTGTACGAATAGATGGGAATATTTTAAAAATCCTGATAAAAAATAAGCATGGACAGTTTTTGGTAACCATCGGTAATCAACCCCTATATCTTTGGGTGGAGGTTAAAATCTCTATTTCTGGGTTTTGGAGATTAGGAAGTACTGGTAAATTTCAATGTACTATGCGTATCCAGAAAGTAAGTGTACTAAGGCTCTCACGACCGGATGGATTTTATTTTCGACATGTTGGCTACACTTCCGTGTAGCCTGACCCTTCCCCTCCGCAACGAGACCGGTTTGAGGTCAGTACGTTGAGAAGTGTCGACGCGACAACACGTTTCGTGAAAAATGTCAATCCAATCTCCCGCCAAGTGCGAAATACGTGGCGTCATCCGTTATCTCGTTTGGAAGGGAAAACCTCCGGTTGAGGTTTATAATGAGGTGAAAACTGCATATGGTGATAAAGCTATGAATTGTACGAGTGTGTACAAGTGGTGTCGCGAGTTTAAAAACGGTCACGTCACACCTCTTCACCCTTCGCCAAATAGTTCAAAACCACAATTTCAGCCAAGAAAATCATGGCATCCGTGTTTTGGGACTGTCTAGGCATAATTTTAATTGAATATATGCCTCAAGGGGAGACCATCAAGTCTGCAAGATACTGTGAGACCCTAAAAAAATATCGGAGGGCGATTCAGAACAAGAGGAGAGGCATGCTGACAAAGGGAGTATGCCTGCAGCACGACAATGCCAGACCACACACGGCCAACGCTACAAAGGAACTGCTCGCCTCGTTTAAATGGGATGCCCTGAACCATCCCGCGCATTCCCCTGACCTAGCACCTTTAGATTACTATCTCTTTACCTCCTTGAAGCTGCACATGGGTAGAAAAAGGTTTTCAACCGACGAGAAGGTAAAGGAGGAGGTGGAGAAGTGGACGGAGGGGTTGGCGGGAAACTACTTCGAGGAAGGCATCAAAAAGTTAATACCCCGCTTCACCACCTGCATTGAGAGGAATGGCGACTATGTCGAAAAATAGCTTACATATGTACTACGGTAACCACGTAATTTTTTTGTTTAAATAAAAAAAATTGTAACCTACAAAAATTCAGTACACTTACTTTCTGGATATGCCTCGTATTATTTAAATTTTATCGTTTAAGCATGTTCAACATTAAATATAAAATCTTATTTATGTTACACTATATTATACTGTATACTAGATATATTCCAAAGTGGCCCAGCCAACACCAACTCTCTAATTGTTTAACAAATTTCTGAGTTACAGGTAGAGGATATACATTTTTGATGTAAAAAACATGCAAAACCCTAATACTAAAAACAAAACTCGAACAATAAAAATACAAATTTAACAAAATTATCCATGGTCAGAAGGAAAGGAAGAAATGAAAGGACAAAATTAAAAAAAAAACACTCGGTCGGGGAAGGGAGATGTAATGTTTTTTAATTCACTTCAATCTTACTTTTGAACTATTAAAAAAATACCCTCCAAGATTGCATTGCGGACTCCAGTAACATTAAATTACTACCCTTACTTCTAATTCTGAATTACTTAGGGTAGTAGTGCCCGAAACTCGTGTTTACTATTATTTAAACGTCTTGAAATTAAATAAATTAAATGGAACATTTCGACGGTGTCGTTGAACCTTTGAAGAAAAAACAAACCCATCAATTGGTAAAGTTTACTCGCCTACTCCAGTTAAACATTTAAGGCATTTGGTTTAGTATGAAACATTTCACATTTGTTGAATATTTACAAAGGGAACCTTCCTTAGCTTGTATATTTATGATTAAACTTTAAGTGTTAATGAAATACAATTTCCTCTTCGACCTTTCTTAGGAGTGTACGTGTTACAGGTTAAGTGTGCAATTTGGACTTTTCAAAATTTTCGGATTTGTTAAATTATTTTTCATATTATTACAAAATATTTAAAAAACTTTAGCCATAAGCTGCAGTGATTTTGTAAGTCTAATTAAAAAGTAAAAAAAAAAAAGGGGAAGATATGACTGAAGTTCATGTCCATATACCTCCGAATACAAGGCAATAAAAATACGCTGGCATGCACCTCATATATTTTTCCATACACTTCACCAAGGTATTGTTCGTACGCCTTCATGCTTCAGAAACCTTAACAGCGTGAATAATTGACGCTTTGGAAATGAGGTGGTGGCGAAGAATGCCAAAGATCCCTTGTTCTGCGCTAAGATGAGTCTTTAGACAGCTGAATGAGAGTTATAGATATAGGGCATTTAATGGAAATTACTACTCTCGATTATGAGGCGAGAACT
The DNA here is from genome assembly GCA_949825065.1 of Odontocerum albicorne. Lineage (NCBI taxonomy): Eukaryota > Metazoa > Arthropoda > Insecta > Trichoptera > Odontoceridae > Odontocerum > Odontocerum albicorne. Next base: position 18,632,727 of record OX463855.1, read on the forward strand.
AAACAAAATCGTTGAATTTGAGTAAGTGATCCCACATTTTATGTGTTCGATTTAAAATTCGTACAAAAATTTTTTTTTTGGTTTTAAACAGTAATCCACCTTCACCCGAATGATTTATATCATCACTGTTTAATAAAAAAAAAACAATTAGACGAGAGCCATAAAAATATTGAAAATGTTGTTAATGAATGTATGTTTAAACGATTTCAAGCTTCAATGATTAAACTTTAAAAAAATTTCAATAGATCTACAAGTGATAAAGTTTGCCATAAAAATAAGAAATGCAACATTTATTGGAGGCGGCCAAGATATGGCATTCAATAAATTAAATATCTGCCGTAAAGGACAGAAACATAATAATTATGATCCTAGAAAATTAGGTCATCTCCGAAATCATCTGTTTTATCGTAACTTGAACATATCTTTTGCAAAACAATTCGAGAGTATCCAGGCTTAATTATCCCAGCAATAAGCCATTTTCCTTCTCGAAAATAAGTCTAAAATTATGTGAAATAATAATGAAGCACAATTTGAACTTAAGTTGGAAAAGTTGCTAAATTATCTGAGTTTTTTTTTTCAACTTTTTGACAAAATTTTCATTTCGTTATTAAAGAAGCGAGTCTGTATTCAACAGTAAATATAAGAAAGAGAACGGCGATTAACTTTTTAATTTGGTTCGCGTTTACATCATAACAATGTTTAAAAAAAGTCGTTTTGTTTTTTTCATTATTAATTCAAATCACCTTCATGGAATGTTCCTAGTGTGGTAGGCAGAAAGATCAGACCTCTACTTTATTCCATTGTGATATGTATCATAGAAATGAGACATCCTTGAAGGAACTACAGAATAAGAGCTTCTTTCTGATTGTCGTCAAAAGGCACTTTTGGAGTGATCAACAATTCTGTATATTGTTGCTCTGTATCTGTTGTTTTACTGTCTTCTTATTTATTTATCTGTTTCGTAAAATTTGGGTTCTAATTTTCTTTTGGGTCTTGACGCTAGAGCATCTATCTCAGTTTGGAAGAAATGAGTTCAAAACTTTTGATAGCTTATATCTTTCTAGTTATTTTTTTTGCCATCACCTGCGTACACATGTGTAATTTTAGGGTGTACCTTTAAACACTGAATGAATGAATGCCCATTACTCATAACCAGTATATTAGATAGTACAATAAAACGTGAATGATTAGGGTATTTAACGTTGGTGCCACCGGAGATACTATGTAAGCCTATTTTCATAGGCATATCATTTTATAAATAGGGCAATGACCTTCAGTATTGGCCGTTTGTGTTTTCTTTCTATTTTGGTTCATTATAAACTAGTGACAGTTTTACGCCGTTTGATGATATCTGTTACTGTTTGTTTAAATACTACTTGGTTATTAACCCACTTATTATTTATTTAATTATTAAAAAATTTGCTTTTGTCACGTCTATAAATTTCGATCGGTCTACTCTATTACATCTAATATTATGTCGCATCTAGTATTATTCACCTTACAGATTATTTCATCATAGTTTTCACTATCATGCTACGTCCTTATTAAAATAAGAAATTATCCACTTCATTCTATCCTGGTTTACATTTTTCACTTCTGCCTCGTCTCTATGATATACTTCGTCATAAATACTCCCCAATTATTATAGCTTTATCTCTACCGTCTTTTACAAATTGATTAATTTGGCTGTACTGCATTTTTAAAGGTCTTCCCAAACTTCACGCATGTTACCTTATATACTACTAGTATACACGGCCTGTCTAATGGAAAAGGTGAATGATTTTATTTTTGCGTAACGTGACGTAACGTAACAGAAGAGACGAATCAAGACTCTGCTCACCGGGTTTTTTTTTATTCCGAAGGAATTATCCATAAGGAATTCACGCCAGAAGGTCAAATGGTGAACGCCGATGTGAACTTGGGTGTTTTGAATCGTTTATGATCTAGGGTTTTTCGAGTTCAACCCGAATACCGGGAACAAGGAGCATGGTTTTTATTTTCTCTCTTACTTATTACAGACTGAGATTCATAGGGAAGGAACCTATTAGTTTCCAGCCCAAGGATACAAAAATGGTGAGAGAATGAAACAAAAAAATTCAATGCAGTCACCCATAGTTCAGTATATTTTTAATGCATTCACCCATAGTTCCGTATATGTTTAATGCAGTCACCCATTCAATGCAGTCACCCATGATCACCTTCTTCTATGATCACCTTCTTCTATGATCACCTTCAATATGTCACATTGCGTATCAGATAATACCATATATTTATTGCTATTGTTCTCCTCTATGATCACCTTCAATATGTCACATTGAGTATCAGGAAGTTCCATATATTTATTGCTATTGTTCTCCTCTATGATCACCTTCAATATGTCACATTGAGTATCGGGTAGTACCGTATATTTATTGCTATTGTTCTCTCTATGATCATCTTCAATATGTCACATTGAGTATTGGGTAGTACCATTCATTTATTGCCATTGTTCTCCACTATGATCACCTTCAATATGTCACATTGAGTATCAGGTAGTACCATATATTTAATTATGTAAATCTATATTTAATAACGCTCAATTATATTTACGTTAACGTTGTACAAATTACAGCCTGTTAAATTTATTGCCAAGTAAAAATCTCTTATACAACCAACCAGAAATGTTTTGTAAGAACCTGAAGGGAAAACAAAAGTGTTATAGTTTTTTTTAAATAGGTATCAAGAAGAATCGAACCCGAAATCTCTGGGTCAAATGACAAGTATCTTACCAACTAAGACATAGAGGCTGGAAACCATCTTCTAGATGTATTTGTTAAAATACATATTGACATTAATCACAAAAAGATAATAAATAATATAACTTCAAAATGTGAATAACTGGGAATATGCAATTCCCAGTTTATTTATTAGGTGTTAACATAAGTTGTGTCCGTTTTTTTCCAATTTAAAAATGAGCACCAAAAGTAACACAAAATGGTAAATATTATACGTCATTGGAAAGAAAATTTTCTGTTCTATTGTGTTTGCTTTTACGTTAAATGTATCATTTTATTTGATTACAAGCCTTCAAAATGGAATGTCAAGTAGACGAAAGTGAGCATTTTCGACACCTCCTTCTGTTCGCGTTCAATCGAGGAAATAAAGCTACCAAAACTGCTCGCGATATTTGCAAAGTGTACGGTGAAGATGCTTTGAATGAAAGGACAGCTCATCGATGGTTTTTGCGTTTCAAAGACGGTAATTTCGACCTGAACGACATGGAGCGTTTCGGACGACCAGTGGACTTCGATGACGACCGCTTAAACCACATTATTCATGAAGATCCCCTTTTTTATCACCATTTTCAAACCATTTTTCATCACCAGTAATGATGCGGTAAAGGAAACTGCTTGTGGCCATGCGTAGCTCGATGACGTGCGAGCAAACCAGCAGAAATTGTCGAACGTTAATTTTTGTTGTTTTCACTCAAAACATGTGGAACCTAAGGGCCGAACTTCTGGACTTTTCCCATTGATTTAAGATAGCGGTATACAGTCATGTGACTACAATTCATCTGCTCAGCCAATTCTACGGTGGTTTGAAGGGGATCTTCATGAATAATATGGTTTAAGTGGTCCTCATCGAAGTCTACTGGTCGTCCGGAACGCTCCATGTCTTTCAGGTCGAAATTACCGTCTTTGAAACGCAAAAACCATCGATGAGCTGTCCTTTTATTCACAACATCTTCATCGTACACTTCGCAAACATTGTGAGCAGTTTTGGCAGCTTTATTCCCTCGATTGAACGCAAACAGAAGGAGATGTGGAAAATGCTCACTTTCGTCTACTTGACCTTCCATTTTGAAGGCTTGTAATCAAATAAAATGATACATGTAACGTAAAAGCAAACAAAACATCTTGTAGAGCAGAAAATTTTCTTTCAAATGACGTATAAGCTTTACCATTTTGTTTTACTTTTGGTGCTCATTTTTAAATTGAAAAAAAAAACGGACACAACTTATGTTAACACCCAATATATTTTTTTACTTCCGCTTCAGGGTAAATCTCAAAAGAGTGCCATTCTCTTGTTTTTACAATATAATTTAACCCTTTTTGCCGATAATGGAGTACCACATAGCAGTAAATCCATGTGTGTTCATAACGTAAATTTAAAGTATTCACGGAAGAATATCTTAGAATATACTCGTATAAACAGCACTCCGAAGAAATCGCTGTTACTGTTAAACGCCTGGAATATGACTAATTCTCCAAATTAACATAGTCTAGGATCCACCAACAATCAAAACCGAGACGTTTGTGTGTTAAACAAACATGTTAAGCTCTAAGTCACGCCTCTGAAAATAACAATGTGAGTTTATTGGCTTTATATTTGTTGGACCGCGGTGCAGGGACAATCTCACCTACGTTTAATTATGTCGACAGACTTTGTTTAATGATAATATACGCAGCTTTAGATATTTCTATGAAATAGAGTCGATTTATTGTTATACTGAGAGTTATCAAAGCAGCTGGAATAATATATGAAAATTTAGTGACTATAAGTCAGCTGTCTCAGAACAGGCAATAAGTCAAGTGAAACAGCTGATATGAAACGTTCGTCTTGTATAGAATATGCAAGCATCAAAAGAAAGTATCTTAATGCAATAAAAATCTCATTTGCGGTCTCCTTGATTTAACTGTGGAACAAATTACCGCGGGTCATCAGATATGCACCAACATATCTTATATATTTTCAACAGAAAATTGGGAAAATATGTCTTTATTCCGAATATTCTTTTATTCTAATTTTCCATTGTTTTCCTTCCTTATCCTTTGAAGAATGGTAATCCTCTAGTTCAACCAGTACTTTTTTCTTTAATTCAAACCAATGTTTCGTAAAATGTGTCATAATTTAAACAACGTTTCCAAGATAACTGGTTGATTGGAAGAAATTACTGTGTAGCAATAAAGTCATGCTCACAAAAGAATAAAGAAATAAATTTCGATTTTTTATCTTAGATTTCACAAAAACTAAAATCTTTTATTTGGAACTTAAAACTAAAAGAAATTCTTAAATTTTCATGTATAAAATTGGTATACCTAAGTTTGTGCTTGTATGATTTTGTATGAGATAATTGGTATGGTATATTTTCAGACAAAAAAAATCTAATTATCAGGCGAACTCATTTATCAAGTTGGTAGAGACGATTGTCTCTCGGGGGTTCCGTGTTCGATTTCTGTTAGAACCCAGGTTTTGTACAAAAATTATTCCAGTCCAGTTTTTACTTCAGTGTTCTTTAACACATTTATAGTTGATTGAAAGAGATTGCCACATGGCAATAAGCCCGCCAGGTTGTACTGCGTTCAATGAAAGTTTAACACACTTAAATATGTCCAAATAAGCTGGTTGACTGGAAGAAATTGCTGTAAAGCAATAAGCCCACCAGATATACGATGTTAACAAAAAAAAATCTAAATTCCATTTAAATTCAATTCTTTTAGTCCATAGTATCTGCTTGGCATGGCGTTGTTTGCCTAGAAGAGATAGCATATTTTTTTAGAATTGTCTACAAAGATATTAATAAATTTAAAATGTAAATTTAAGGAAATAAACCTACCAAGCATAGATATATTTAAACCTGATGCTCTCCAGTAGTGAACTTGACGACGCCGCGTACCGTGCCGCCCGCCGGCGGGTTTGGGAGGCTCCATTAGGCCCCGCATTAGGGTAAACTTTTGTTTGGCATACTTTGCATAGTCACTCAGCCAATTACCCCCCATTTCATTAAGTCTGTCTAACAAATACTGATATTTTGATTCACGAAATGTAAAACCTTTCAGGCCGGGAAGTGCCCCGTTAAATAATTCAATTATGCGTCATTGGAAAACTGAAAGAATATTTTTGACTCGAGAGAAATTTATTAATTTATTATCGTGTTTCAAACAGTGACTAAAAAATCATTTTATCTCTATATTCTACATTATGTTTAACTTCTCACTTCCCCTTCGAATCACTTAACCATTGGTCAATTTTAAATAAAAAATATTTTGTTTCTTTTTTTTTGGTATTTTGAAAATAATTGGTGTTGCTTGCTTGAAGATTAACATTAATTATATCTATGATAATATAATATGCAGTCAAATGAAGTTGATATGTATAAGTGGTGGGATTAAGTCAATTCTTAAAACAAGCTGAGAATATGTGTATAAATATATATGCATTAGTTTAATCAATAAAGCTTAAGAATTTTTTTTTTAAATTATCAACTATCAATAATCGATCGACCGTTTGATCGTTGCTGGGCCTCGTAGTCGAGAATACCCTCCCCATTCCAACATCAATACAATTGGGAAGCGACACTGTGCTTTGGATTTTGATTTTTTTAGGTGAGTAAGCCGTTACCCCCCAGCAAACTCACCGGCTACACCGCTGTAGACAAGCCACACGGCTGTAGCACACTGGAATGTTTTTTTTATCTTTTTGAAATAGTAGATATAACCGAAGTTATGAGTATATTTATATACCCGAATATTGGGTGGAAAAATGCCTGTGTCATTCGAAAGCATCAGTACACGGCGTGGTTTGAACCGACGACCTTCCGCACGAAATCCGGTGCGTTACCGCTCGGCCATGTACCTCTATGAATAATCATATTTATCCATAATACATTAAAAATTAATTGTCGTCATTAAATTATTTTTTTTCACAATCATTTGTTACAGTCATCATTTGTTACAGTATTGACAAGAACTTACTGTGTAATGATATGATATCTCTTATTTCTATAAATATAAGTTGAAACCATCTAAGTATTTTTAATGTAATATGTATATTCATATTATTTGCATGTACTGAGTGCTATGTACGTTTATTAAAAATAATATACAATATAATTTGAAAATCATCCAATACATTAAAAAAACAATTCCATTATAACATTTTTGTTAAATATGAAATCAATATAACATTACTAAAAGATGTTCAGTCTATCGTATATTCTCCATTGAAAACTTTGCATAGCTTTCATGCCAAAAATCTGTCATTTCAACGGGCTTACTTAGCAAAAATTTGATCTTTTTATCCATAAAATATTAGAAAAAACTAGTCGGTATAAAAGTTGGCTCGTAAAATTCATTTTTGAGATATTCAGAATTCTTTTAAGTTGATGGGGAAACATAAAAGTAGACATAAGATAAGTTTATCGGTCCTGGACCATTTGGTGCCCATCGCACGGCAGATGTTGAATACCATATTATATATTAAAGAAATGATGGACTTGTAAAACTGAAAGCGGTTTTTGTAAACTTCAGTTTTTAAAGATGAAAATATTCAAGACATGATTAAATATCAATACAATTTATTATAACTTTCACACAATTACATTAGAAACGGTTATGACATCAGATATGATAGAAAGCGAGTATTATTTTTCATATAAACTATGTATTTTATTTTTTATTTGTATAAGGAAGATTGTTTCAAAATTGAGCCAAGTAACCGCAAAAAATGTGTAGAATATTGTATGATACGCTGGGAAAAAAACAATTACATCACCAAATTGAACAGACAATCTTTCTTAAGGAACAAAATAGATTTTTTTGTTAAAAAGAAGACTGACATACGAGTATCTCGCACATTTCCACCGCATTTATTCGCTTCTTATTTGCCAAGTCCATGTTTCACTCCAATATATCAATGTTGGTAATAATACTTTTTTGTAAATCTTCATTTTAGTTGATCTTGACATTTTTTGCGTTAAATATGTATTTTTTTTGTCCCATTGAGTTTGTTTTATGCTGCAACTCGCCATTCAATATCTATTTCCACCTTTCCATCTTCTGAGAGCTTCCCGAATAGCAGAATTCATCAACTCGTTCAGATCTTATATTCTTCCCTAATCGTCCAAATAATAAAATTATAATCACCGTTGTTTTTAAGTTTATTCAAATGAAATAAACAAATCTTTCCCTCGGCTCTTGAACACTTTTATATTTTTAAAAAGAGAAAAGCAAGGAGGGATGAGCTTTTGGTGGTCTTCACATAGGCATGTGAGATAATCAGCAATTCAAATAAACAGGGTGTGATGAGAAGTTACATGATTTTAATGTAATTGTTGATATTATGATAAAGTTAAAAGGGGGTATATATGGTAACTAAACATTGAAGTATGTGTAAAGGTACGAATGGAGATAATGAATAAAGCAGTATTTTAGTGTTAAGGACACATAAAATTTTTGAATGAGACAACTTAGCCACTTACCTTGTTTAATAAAATGGGTCTCCATATCCATAGGGTGTTTGCATTGTTGTGTAATTCTAACATTAAATTATGTCAATTGTAAACGTTGTATTGGGGATACGAACAAAAAGATGATTTATTTCTTGTATTCTTAGACGCACTTTTTTCTCCATATAAGTGTTTTTTTAAAACGGGGTACGTCTTAAAATTCATGTGTGCTATACAATCGCATTTTTATCGAATTTTCCCGAGATTTGCACACGGTGGGACACGTATTGTGTTTACGTGGAAATCCCGCCTCCAAGTTTGACCTGTCCGAAGAATGAAATTTTCCACAAAGATGTTTTTTTTTATTGAGCGTACTATATACTTATGGAAAACTGGATAAATGCATACACGGAATAGACATCCTGAAAGTCTTCGTTTTTCACAGAATATGCTAGAACTTGTATTTCGTCGAAATTCGTTCGTATGAGTCAAAAATAAAATCATTCGAAAATGTGGTGATTTCGTCTTGATTCCAGGAGGCATAACAACCCAACTGCAGTCATTCAACGTTTCTGTCAACAAACTATTAAAATTTTACTTGAGAAAAGAGTATAAATTCAGGCTGTTGACTAACAACCTTTCGTTAACACCTTCCGGAAAAATAAAAAAAATAAGTTGTTTTGAAAATTGGCACAGTGTTTATGAACAAGTTGAAAGCAAATCCCAAAGGGAATGTACTAAACATTTTTTTTAAATGCATCACTAACGTTCTTGATGGCTCAAAAGGAAATATTTTATGAATAATGAAAATAATTACGGTTAAAGTGTTAATTTTATTTTTCTTAGGGTCAATGTTTTATTTTCTGTTGGTTGTATTGAAATCAAGGTAAGTCTTATACTCGAAAAAATACAGTCATAAAAAAATTATCCATTAATTAATCAACGAAGACATATTTTAAAAAAATCGATAAAGAGAACTGTTTCTTTTTTCTTCCAAAAAATATCTAATTAGTTCTTTTTGTTAATAACATCCGACGGAATTTCGTTTATTTCGCAAAAATAATATAAAAGTAAGAAAGTAAGGAATATTAGCACTACTGAGCGAGAATTCTGGAGGGAATTCTTTGAATTCTGGGCAAATCGATTTACAAATTTTCGCCTACTTAAGGTGAAACCAAACGATCACATTCAATGATATCGTTTCCGGAAAATTAATTTCGGAATTAATTAACTTGGATATTTCATAAAACATATTTATAACGACTATCGTAGTTAGTTGGTAAGATCCCACCTTTCAAAACGATTATTACGTGTTCGATACCAGTCATCATAAAACTATTATTTTTTTCAAAAGAGATATGATTTTAACATAAGATATCTTTGATATCTCAAGAGATTATTAAAGATTGTCATATGGTACAAAAGCCGTTTGGTAATTCCTTAGGTAACGAAAGTGAAATGCGTGCTTTACTAAGAATATCTGGCTTTACAATGTGTGATAGTGTAAGCAATGCCTAAATTAGATATCATTGTTTCTTAGAGTCGGATGATGTAGAATGCTATTAAAAAAAATGTAATCTTGAGATGGTTTGTACTTATTGAAAAAAATAAGTTATGAATAATTTTTAATAATATTTTTTTCTATCTGGAATTAAAAGTGATTGAATTATATAATTAAAGATGTTTGATTGACTGAAAAAAAAGAAACAAGACATACAAAAATGCGTATTTTTTTAAATGTAATAGCGAAGTTTGTTCGAGTAAACTAGCGATATGTCATATCTGCCTACGCCAAAAGTGGATATGGCATAATAGTGTGTATGTACGCAACTATCTATTATTAAAAATACTGTTGTATATTAGTTGATATAGTTAAAGGTAATTTTGGGCAGCTTTTTTTAGAAAAACCATTTTAACTAGTACCCTCCACACGCATTTAGGCCTCGGCCACACACGTATGAGCCTCGCCTGATGCTTAGAGCTATGCTGCGAGTTAGGTGATATATCCTAGCGAACCAACGCACCGCATACTATCGCAATGGACACACTGCACGCTTCGCGCCACGTTACATGACGATTAGTCACCGAGTGAATATCTTAGCGAACAGACGTGTTGGTTAATTTTATTGTGTCATCGTGATTTTACAAGATGGCGGAAGTTTTAATAACAGCTGAGTATAAAAGGGAGCCTTTGTAGAACCCATCGAGCAAATTATACAAAAATGTACCTGTAATACAATCACCTTGGAATGAAGTTGCACCGGAAGTAAATAGAGATGGTAAGCTGTAATGAAATTGGTTAGCTTTGAGAGTGGCATCGTGTGTTGACTCAACCGCTCCCAACCGTCAAATGAATTTGTGCGTAGCACTTTGGTGTGGCCAAGGATGAAGTTACCTAGTATATGAGTCACGTTAAACCTAGCTTTGGTTAGGGTTTAAACTATCTACACCAGTAATTAAATTTTTCATGTTTATGCGATATTTTTTTTAAATATAATTTAACTATGATATAAACATTTAACTGGCTTGCATTGTATTAAAGTTTCGTTATATACCATCACATGGATAGCATTATTGTCATGTAACAATCTCCTCTAGCTTACGAGAAAGATATTAAGGGGGCCTTAAGTAAAAATAAGGTTGGCCTTACTTAACAACAAATGGGGCACCAACTTCGAACCCGCAACCACCTAAGCATAGTAAGTAGGATACGAAGATTTTCATTCTATAACCATAAAAAATGGTTTGATATTTTAATACAATAAGAATGGAGTTGTTTCACATAATACACAAAAATACCTCATACTTGGGATCAATCTTTAAAATACAAAGAAACATTATCCGCTGTCTTTTAAAATATTTCACTCCAAATCGCTCCCAAAATTCGTTTGACAACTTTTTCAATACCAGAAAAAAAAGCGTGAAAAATGTCTAAAATTAAAGAACCCATTCTTCTAAGATTCAAAACATCTAAATGTCAAGCAAAAAAAAATGTAAAAAATACCAAGGCGATTATCTTGGGCTCATTTTACCATTTGTTGTTTTGTTTCATACACTTATTTAGGAAGCTTTTATATATTGTAAGATATGAAAAGGTGTATGGAATTAGAAGAATCGAAGGATGTGTGTCGCGAAGGAAAGGCAAACACCATTCCTTTTCTACCTATCCCGATAGAGAAATGGCGTGATGGTATATGTATTATATAAGTTCAAAAGTGTTCTTTTAGTTTTGATAGTAAGTGATACATACTTTAAAAAGGTCCTTTAAGCCATGCTGAAATAATTAAATAAATTTCGTCTGTTTGTGAAAAAAAGAATATCTCCATTTCGTGGTACCCTGTAGTTACATGACTATTTCTGTCGAACAAACTGCTTCATTTTATTGCAAACATTTCATTGTACGCTGATGATTACAATGAAATTATGATAAGGTAGTTTCAGTCTCCTGATAATGATCGAAAAAAAGGCATTCAAATTTTCCATAAGACCCTCTGAAAAAGGAAGTATTTCTATCGAAATCTACCTTAAAGTTGGCTCAAATACATCTTCAGCATATTCGATCGTTTAACATTTGAACTCCAGGCTTGATCAAGTACACAATCACGCTCATTATGAACCAATGAACGCAAAGGTACTGTTTATTCACAGAATATAATGGAATCTTCATTGGACTTGAGAAACAAGTGACAAAGGATTCTAACGAGAAAGTCTCAAGATAATCTAACACTGAGGTGTAATGTCACTCTCATTCGTTTGAAACACAAAAAAATTATATAAAAAAAACTCATTTATTAACATAAAAATGATAGGCATCGAGGTATCAATTTTATCTGTTAATTATTAATGCGTATAATTTTTATGAATTGATATAAAAGTGATAAGCATCAATAAAATATTTGAACAGTTATTACTTCCAAGCATTAAGAAATTTCAATTTCCTGTCATTTAAACTTGATCATTTAGGCCCCCTTGATCATTTCTTTGGAGAAACTTCATAATACACACTCAAATCAGATTAGAACAAAACAAAGTTTCTCCCACTTTACCTGAAGAAGTAATTAAAAAGAAAAAACTCCCCAAATAGGAGATCAAACATTTCAATTGAATTCAATCAATAATTTTGAAAACTTTTCACTCTCCTTGTTTTGAAAGCTCTATCCATACAGATTTAACAAAAATCTAACTCACTATTTCCCGTAAAATTGCCGACTCAATTTTATCGTGTATGAAGAACTTTGTCACTGAATATTTAATGGACCCGTGAAACTTTTCACGAGTGTGCTTTATAAAACGAAAAGTATTGAATATTTCAGGGTTCTCCTGAAATTTTCGATAGGAGATTTTCGCTTAAGCAAACGATATTTGAAATGTACGCTTTTAACGTGCGATAACGGGGATATCTTCTCTCTTAAATGTTATAAAATTCTACGATACAATTACGTGTCGTATGATAAAGATGATAATTTTTTTATTATATGTAATCGATTTTATCCACTCTACCTGCTCGTTTAGGTTAACATTGTTTAAATATCTAAAATATATAGTTTCGTATTTTTTTATTAGAAAATCTATCTGGATTTTTTTTCAGACACATTTAAAATATTCCCCTAAAGAGAAAGTTTAGATATTTTCATTAACGAGTAATTTATCATTGGAGAGATGGTCAGCTTAACTCTCATTTTTTTTAAATAAATTATTTATCTTTGTATCGATTTTTCGTAAGCATTTTTTAATTAGATTTTTTTTGTTCAATATAATGAAAGGAGATATTTTCTTTCAAACTTGTAAAACAAACAGAATACGTCATGGTTGTTTAAAATGATGATTTTAAAAATATTTGCAATGTATGGATGAACAATGAAATATTAGAACATAAAAAATTTCAATGTTTGTTGAATATGTTTTCAAGAGATTTTTAAGGAAGAGAAAAATATAGGCATGTTGCTGCAGGAAACGCAGTCAACAGCGAATTTGTTTGTTAATTAATTGCAAAATCTTTAATATTAATGGTATATAGTTTTGCGCTTGTGCCAATCTCAATTTATGGAAGCTAAGCCTGAGCATTGAAAGGGGGTGGTAGGAGCGGAATAAATGCATGATTTGCGTAGAATGTCCGATATTACAATGTTTGATAGTGTAAAGAATGATCACACAAAGGCTAAGTATTCGTTTGACGGTAGTCATGAAACGAATTAAGAAAACAATCCTAAAGTTTGTTTTGCCACATTGAAAGAGTGAGTTACGAAAGACTTGCGAAATATGTATACAAGTATACATCTAAAAAATGGAAAGAGAGAAAAAGCAGACCGAGAAAATCGTGGATGATGATATTTAGAGAATTTTTTATTGAGTGAAAGGTAAGACTTTCGTGAAACAGATGAGCGCGTATGATGAGATATATGTATAGTGACGAAACGAGAGCTGTGTTCACGAAGATAAAAGCGTAGAGATCTGGCAACTCTGTTTACCCCAAAAGGGGCATGGCGTAACGGTTTATGTGTATGACTTAATAACGACACGTGATCACATGACCGAGTAAGACACCATAAGGATTTGAAAAGTAAAGTAAGCAGCACTGTTTAAATACTGAATTTAATTCCACAAAGAACATTAGGGATACTCGTTGACTCGATCAAAATAATATGTGCAATATATGTATTACAACATTTGCATTCTAAATATTTTTAGTTGTGTATTTATTGATTGATTACAAAATAAACGATATTTATGGTAAGTCATCATCAGCTATTACAGCCCAAGTGAGTTAAGGCTGCCTTCAGGATTTTCCGTCACCTATCTCTACTTTAAACAGCATTCCTTCTCAAATTAGTTATACCCAGTGCGTGTCACTTCTCTGTCACATTCTCTGAGGTGCATGGCCGCACGATAACGCACTGGAATTCCGTACGGAATGTTAACGGTTCGAAACTCGTGCTGTGTTACTCCCCTTTAATGACACAAGCATATTTTCCGTCGAGTATTCGGGGGTTTAATGATGCATATGACTTCAGTCATATATATTCTTTCAGTGAAAAAAAAAACATACCGATGTAAAAAAACATACTGGTGTAGCCGATGAGTCTACTGGTGTGCAACGTATCACTCACTTAAAGAGGAAAAAGAAAGGAAAAACTTCACGGCACAGCTTTGCTTTCCAGCTAAATTGATATTGTAATGGCGAGGGGATCCTCATTTTTGAGCAGCGACAGCAACGACGATGAATTCTCTGTCACACTATCCAGCCATTTCAGCGCTGGTCTCTCTATTCGCCTCAGTTTAATCGGATCGCTGCACAAGCCTCCCTTGCAGAGTTAGTGTCCTTCATGCAATATTATTGATCAAGCATGTGCAGTCTAGATGTTTACATAACTTTTACTGTGTTAGCTTCGACATACATTGATTGAGTATTCGTTTAACCTCTGTCTTCACGCGTCATTGTTTTAATTAAACCATATACTCTGTGGAGAATCTGTTTTTCAAATGTATTTAGAAAAGTTTCCTAGTCTCTGATTAGCACAAATCTAAGCACAACACATAAACGACCTTTACATATCACATAAACAATTATTGAACAATATTGTTGATGTTAAAGACCTCGTTTAGATCTCATATAACATTTAAATCTCACATAACGGTGAGATCTCACATAACCGCGAGATCACACATAACGTAAAATGACATACTCTTACATAACATTTGATTATTCTCTCCCTTCGTTTCAATTTAAAATGCAAAAAAATCATATTTGACAATGTATATTTTGTTCTCATTTTCATGAACTCTTTTCATTTTGTTTCAGGTAACAATGATGAACAAAACCAAAATACAGCCACCTACTTGAAGTTTTGTGTACATTTTAAACGTTAGCTGAGCAAATATTTGTGAAAATTGTGAAAAACAGTTTATGTATATTTCCGTCTTGTAAAGTTTGCCGGAATCAGACCGGAAGTCACTGCGACAAGATGGCAGCCTGGAACTTCCGGCAGATGCTAATGTTTTTACTTTTCGGTAAGTGAAAATTCATTATTAATTATTTTTGTGTGTCATTTTTAGTCCTAAGGTTAATTAATTAATTGGAATTTTCTTATATAAAAGTATGTATTTAAGGAAAGAGATGAAATGTATGTTAAATGTTTTGTTTTTTTTTATATTTAAGTATTCTTCAGCTCGTATCCCTCAGTACATAAGAAAAAAATCTAAACATTCAATTGGATTTACGTTCACAATTTTTTTTGATTGGTTTTATAATTGTGTCAGTATATTTTTTGGTGAGAGTTATCAAATTTCACAAGCGGCTGTAGCTTGGACTTTTTGGGTCGTCTACATGTGTTTATGAGTGAATTTCGCAGGTGTAAGCTAGCTGTCTCAGAACAGGCAATGAGCTTAGTGAGACGGCTGATATAGGATATTTGTCTTGTGAAGGATAATGTTAACATTTAAATGCTAGAAGTTAACCCGTCCTAAGACACTACGTCTATATTTTATAATCTAATTGATTTCTAATTTTACTATGGCATATAGAGGTTAGCGTGTCCTCGGATGTTTTGTATATAAAATAAATGGAAAAAAAATAAATTTTATTTATACCAGGTGTCATAAGTTAACCGTAATAACTCTTGTTTAGTTTAGATTTCCATTTCAATCACCTAATTGAACACCACGTTCCGTCCCTCAAAAGCTGTCATTGTTGTGGATTGGTCACATGGTCTGGATTTCTTGATTGTCATAAGTCAAAAAAGAGTTGGATTTGTGAATAAACCTTGGTTTAAAAGCCCGTGCTGACGTGTTTGCGTGTTTATCGTAATGATTTGATGGTCATTCTATATTTGGGAATGATATTGAATTGTCGTCGCTTTAACGAAAATGGCAATGTCATATCAATCGGAGCCGAATCTTTTCATGGAATGAAAACAATCTTATCGCAATTACACTCGTAAATAAACTCTGATGTGATGAAATTCCTACTTAAGCTATATTTCGTTTGGTAAAAGAATGGTTTGGTCTGAACCATCAGGTCCTTGGAGGTAAAAAGCATTGGCAATATATCTCTGCATTGTCTATAGGACTTGTTTGTCATTAATTTTCTGTTGAACTCGAGCAAACAGATGAAGTTCTAGTGCATTTCCAGTTGATACTGACAATCCAATCATAGCGCAAGAAAGTCCATGCTGATTGCAAATATTCTTAATTCTCATAAAGAGCCAAATTCATCGCATCATCTTTTAAATTATTGCGGTATAGACAAGAACAAAATCAAATGGGAGCTTATTCCACAAATTAAACGGTTTTTTCGACATGCAAAAACAGCAGATATTATAAAGTATGTGATAAAATTGTCTTGACATATGGTAAATCACAGCTTCTATCAAAAAGTGAACCAATTATTTGTCTGAATTTCAAATCTAGAAGACCTGGTTAAATTACAGGTTTTTTTAAGGTTTTATGAAGAATATCGTCAAATGTTTTTATATCTTCATAGCACGTCGCACCAAAAACATAAGGTAGAAGAAGAAGTAGTCATAAGGGGGTATTCTACTCTAGAAATTAAAAAAAAAAGGTTTTATTTGTTTTTTTCATATTTTATATCGTCCCTACCTAGAAATAACTAAAACTATTTTTTTTACTATTTTTAAAAAAAATTTTTTTTTTCAGACAGCCGCCATTTTACGATTTTTTCCTCTTTTGTACCACCTATAACGACATTATTTCTTATCAAGAAACTGTGTATGATTTTTCTTTAGAATTTACGAAAGGATTCCTATCATGTCGATCAGCTTACCCCTTTTTTTACAACAAAATATAACAGCTAATAACATCTTGAATTTTCATTTTTTTCGTACATTCTCAAATCATCTATAAACAAACTGTAAAAAATGACAACGAAAAATTTTTTTTGTTTTTTTTTATTAAGTCTGAAAAAACGCCCGAAATTAACGCCTCTAGAGTAGAAAACCTCTTAAGTTTGTCTTTACTATCCTTCAGACTGTCTCTGTCTCACTATCCTTCAGACTGGCTGTGTAAATCTTGGTGACTATCTTTTACCACCTCGCTGCCGTGGCTTCCAAATTCATTAACGTCTTTCTCCATTCTTTAGACTGATTGTGTAAATCTGGGAGACTATCTTTTATCACCTCGCTGACGTGGCTTCGAAATTAATTTGCCGTCTTTCTCCATCCTTTAGACTGACTGTAAATCTGTGAGACTATATTTTACTGACTGCTGACGTGCTTCCAAATTCATTTGTCGTAAACAAATATTGTTGGTATACAGGAATTGGCGTGCATTTTCACTGGCTGTGTTGAATTTAAAACACGATTTATCTGTCCTTGCTACAAATAAAGTTTGACTTTCTTTACTAAGCTCACTCTTGCAAGCCTAGATCAAGTCAATCAAGAGAAAATCACTCTTGATTGACTTGATCTAGGCTTGCAAATGTACAAAAGATCTTATCACTGCATGATAATGATCGTGGATTTCTATTTTAGATGTTTCCAAATGGGCTACACTTATCTGACATTAATGAAGTTCCTGATCTCGTTACATTGTAGTTTAGATTAACTTTTCATTTAGATGGTAATATTTTCAGTCATATCCCTTATTAATATACTTACAGATGTATTTTATCCCTTTCTTGGACGTGCAGACTTTGATATTAACGTGTACATTGTATTGCAGCAGCAGGCATTCTCCAATGTATCCTTTTTTTCAAAGTTATCTTCAAAATGCGATAAATGTGCCTTATGAACAATGACTAAGTCTTGCGATATTTCTTTAGTCCCTTATGACTAAGTCTTGCGATATTTCTTTAGTCCTTTATGAACAATGACTAAGTCTTGCGATAGTTCTTTAGTCCCTTATGAATAATGACTAAGTCTTTCGATGTTTCTTTGGTCTGGATTTTTAATAGGCATTGACGCTCTGTTTTATCGATCTGTGCTTGCTGTATACAGTTTTATTGTATCCAATTTTTAATAATGAATTCATTTTAACATGCTCGTAACTCTAGAGTTTTTTTTACTTAATTTAATATTTTGACACTAAATGAGTTCAAATATATTAAGCCATTGAGTCACGTGAATATCTTCTTCAAAATTCCAGGTCTAAAAAGCTCACGCATTTTGATGATAAAAATCCACTCATTAGTATGTGCTGAATGACCGGGTCTTACTCACCTATAGGGTATATCTTCCTCCGATTTTTCCATGTTATCTTTGCGCAGCATGTGACCGAATAACTGAAAAATTTACTAAACAGCGCTTTGTTATGCAAATCGGGGGAAAATCATTGTTAGGCTCCTTCTTTACGAATAAGAAGCATATATTTGCAGTAAAATCGAAAAAAGAAAAGTTTTGGGACTAAACATCACAAAAACCAAACATATAATTTAGGTTTAAAGTATCTTAGCATCACAAGGGATCATTGAGTTTTTTTGTTGAAAACCTTTTTAACATTTCTATCGGTCCAACAAAAACGAGAAGACCATAAGTTAAAATAATTCCGATTAAATTCAAAACATCGAAAAGCAATTTGGACAACTTTTTCAGTATCTCCTCGTTTGTTTGACATGGGACTTTTATAGGTTTTCGCAGAAATACAATTTTTTGAAACGCAAAAAAGGCACTAAGGAACATAAAAAAAAAACAAATTATAAAGATCTCGTAACAAATATTTCTCCTCGGAAAAAAAGTTTCGAGGAGAGAAAAAAATAAATAGGAAAAGTTTTCAAGTTGACACATGCTATTTAGCATTAAAGTATGTGAAGTGTCTTGCGATATTAACATTTAATATTGAGACTGAACATTTATAGCTGACGTTGGGTAAAACTTTTAACTTACTAACTTTTTTTGGATGGGATTTATGAAAAATCTCACATCATTCCTCGCTCGTTAAAGATCTTTCCCTCGCGATTCGGGGACGAAACTTTCGACAAGTCACAAAAAACTTTTTAAAAGACTTGGTAATATTTTTTTATGAAATAAACTGGAACACGTCATAACTTATTTGACAAGCTTAAGGAGTGATGACATATTTATTAGCTATTTGACGACATCGTTTCATCGTTCGAGCGTAATATTTTAATAATGCGAAATTTTCTATACTACTATTATATGATAAAAGCAGTTTTTAACAGTATTAGAAATGTTTTATTAGTGAAGTATAGCGCCAACGACTTCCACACGAAGGTTTTGGGTTTGATTCCTGAACAAAAAATTGGTCTGGTAACAATACTCGCACGCACTGAGTGCGTGTGCGAGTGTTGTTGCTTCTTCATGTGCGTTTTTTTTAGAGCGAACTTACTCTAGAGATTATAAGCCGAACGGCTCAATTACTGTGGCCTAAGACAATGTTTTTTTTTTCGGCCATGTTCTTCAATATATCCGAAACACTAATTCGGATACCTTGAAGTGTACCACTTGAAATAAGAAAATAATTAAACGTTGAAAGGTTAAAATGTTACTTCGAAAGCAGTCTTATAATTACAAACAGGTCTTAATGTCTTATTTTTATCGATAATGTAAACTTTTTTATAACTATTGAAATATTAGCTATCGCACGGAATTTCCAGTCACTTGAAAGTTATTTAAATATAGTGTGTTCAACATTTATGCAGAAATTGATAATTTCCAGCTATGGTACATGATTAAATATTTTTTATTAAAAGTTTTACACTAAAACAAGTATTTGAAGAGGGGTCGGGAACGTTGTTGGATTCTGCTTCATCATATCCAATGGTTTAACGCAAACAGTAGAACTTTACAGATGACCCTAGCAGTGGAAAGCCATCAACTGCAGTAACTCCAGAAAACTTCGACCGCAACCATTTTAAAGTCACTTAATTTATAACTTTAATTTATTTACTCTGAACTCTCATCACTTACCTTTCAAAATCTAGTTATCTTAATTTATTTTAATTTGAACGCTGGTGTAATTATATGAAGATGCTCTGGATATTTGAAAATTCTCCGCATAATTGAAGGACATACTGCGTATGATATGCACAAGTGGCACCTACTCATAGCAGAGTCGCCTTTTTGTGAGTGCGGGAATACCCAGACCGTAAACAATTCGTATATAGCTGAACACAGTATACGTTTGCAGCTATATACGAATTGTTAATTTAATACTTTCATACAAATGCACCTTTTTCTTAAATAGGCAGTCCACCTAAACTAGGATGATTTGTGTCACCAAATTTAAGACATTATGAAAATATATGAGTCAACATAATAAAACCAATTTTAATAAATGACAATTCTAGATAATTCAAAGTTTCAACTGATTAAGCTTCAAAAATGTAACAATCGATCTATAAATGGAAAAGTTCCTCGAAGAAAGAAGAAACGCAATATTCATTGGACGCAGCAAAGATATGGCTTTTAGTAAATCAAATATACGATCTCGCTTACAAATTAATCTTATGGATAAGAAATTACATATTAATATTATTAAAAATAAAATGACTTGTAGGAAATTTAAGTTGAGTTAGTTCATATTTATTATATATAAATAAGATTAGTTCTAAATATATACATACATTTATATTTAGGCATAGCTTTTGACAAATGCTTGCGTTATAGATAATTTTATTAAATAAATTTAAACAAAATAAAAATTGTGGATTTATCGCTATGTATTTCAAGCAACTAGTTTTTGTGCATTTTAAGAAGTAAATGATAATAATATTTGAGAAAGATTATTTAGAATAAAAATAAAATATTGGTCTCAAGAAAATAAGGGACAAGGAGGGTACGAGTATATAGTATAAGTTAAGAATGAGGAACTTTCGAGATAAATAATTATTTTTTATAACATAAGCCAGAAAAATGGTTCCAAAGTCGAGTCGAGTGAATCTTAAATGATCATGTATAGAAAATATTATGACAAGTGATGCATTTATTCTTCTTCGTTTACAACAATGATCCTATCGGCCTATCACCTGAAACTCTGGTGAGCCCACATGACATCAATGCCGCGATATATACCATCTCCACATTCATTCATAATGCTCGTGATGAGAATGTTTCCGTCAAAATTGTCACTCCATACCAAATAACTCTTACTCCTCATATCAAACTCCTTATATCTCTAAAAAACAAACAAAGACAGACCTACAGGCGTACTCTAGACAAACGTGACAGAACACTTCTAAACGTCCTCCAAGATTAAATAAAAAAAATGGCAGAGAAAATTGGCGACCCTAGAACCGGGTAATGATACCACCTCTGTGCACAACCTCAGGGTTGGCTGTTTCTGGCATTGACAAGGCTAATGCCTTAGCGGACCCTTACGAGAATACGTACTCAATCACTTCCGACCTTGGAAATGTTGATATCAACAAAGCTGTCGAGGACACTCTCGTCAGTTTTGCTTACTCCCCGACCAACCAAAACGAGGTGCAACTTTGCACCACGTCCGAAATTGGTCGTATCCTTGACAAACTTAAAACACGAAAAGCCCCCGGTCCCGACAATATACACAATAGCCTTCTTAAACAGTTACCACTCAAAGCGAGAATTTTTCTTACTAAAATAATAAATGCCTCACTCCTTAATGGCTATTTTCCGAGTATTTGGAAAATAGCCAATATTGTTCCTATCCACAAGCCAAATAAACCTACCAAAAATCCAACTAGCTACAGGCCCATCAGCCTTCTTCCAGGTCTTAGCAAGATCTTTGAGAGAGTGGTGGCCTCAAAGCTACTGTTCCAACATGAATCCAATAATTCATTCCCTCATGCGCAATTTGGATTTAAGACAAGACACAACACGGTCCTGCAACTTACCCGTGTTGTGGAAGACGTGTTGATAGGCTTCAATAGGGACAGAAGTACTGGCATGGTACTGCTGGACCTTGAGAAGGTTTTTGATATTGTCTGGCACGATGACCTTCTACACAAACTTCTCCTTACTGGCACTGCACTCTATCTTGTGAAACTACTTCAATTCTACCTTTCCAATAAAAGTTTTACAGTCACCACTCATCATTCTACGCCATCCACCATGCCCATCCCTATGCGTGTCCGCCAAGGCAGTATACTTGGACCATTTATATTTAACATCTACACACACGACATACCTACTCCCCCAAACTGTAAGCTTGCACTCTTTGCTGATGATGCGGCATGCTACGCATCGTCACTCAAGATGGATCAAACTAGTCGCCGTCTTTAGATTGCTCTAGAGATCCTTGAGAAATACTACCAGTACTGGAGGCTCTAAATCAATGACGCCAAAACTGAGGCCATCATGTTCTCCCGCAAAATCAAGGAAAGAGTGCCGTCGATGCTCTTATTCGTGGCACGACGTAGCACGTTGAGTGGCAGGACGTGGTTAAATACCTCGGCTTGCACCTCGACCGGTGACTGACGTAAAAAACCCACCTGAATACCATCAGACAGAATGGTCACAAGGGCATGGGGTCTATCAGTTCGATATTTCATCGACGCAGCTTCCTTTCATCCAAAAATAAGCTCCTCCTCTATAAAACCCTTATTCGTCTTATCTTGACCTATGCTGCACCCGTTTTGGGTAGTGTAAGCAACACGGATCACAAGGCATTCAATATATCTTTTAACACCCATCGGATAACGAACAGCGAGAAGAAGCCCCACAACATCACATCCTCGCTTGGACCGTGAAGTTCTATAAAAGTCAATAAAATCACTGAAATCCCTTAGTCACTGCCCTGGGGGCTTACGAGAGTAAATCCGGCCTACCCTTCCGTTATAAGCACAGGGTCCCGAAGCATTATCTGTTGCCTGGCTAGTCCACCTCTAGTATTAGCTGAGACGACCAAGGTCTGAATGAATATGATGGAATACAAGTAGCCTGAACGAGTGGATTTGTTTTTGCTAAATAATTAGTTGTAAGAATTGTTATCTTGTTATAATTAGTATGTAGGTATTAATTATTTCTAAGAAATCATATATTAAGATTGTAAACAAAAAAAATAAAATAAAATGACATGTAGGAAAATAAGATTACGTAAGTTCATAAATTATAACATATAAATAAGATTAGTTAAGTAATAAATTTGTATATAGGCATAGCCTTGACAAATATTTGTACAATTTACTGGGGATACGACAAATGAAAGGCAATACACCCAGATCCATTAAAATTGTATGTCCAAATCGAATTACCTGTTGTTTTTTCGCAAATTGTATATATTTCTTGTCATGTAAAAAAAATTAAATAAATAAATAAAAATATATTATGTACTTTGTTTAATAACAAAATAAAAAAAAAACAACAACGATCCTTCCAGATTCTTCCATCTTTTGGATAATGTACCTGGTGGTTAGGTTCTACAGAAATGATTTTGAAGACGTTATGGAAACTATTGGTGTCGTCCATTATTTTTGTGTGTTCGTGGTATCATCTTCTTTTTCTGCCTCATCTTGCCACTTCGTGTTTAAAAAATCTAATATGAGTAAAGGGAGTGCCATCAGTGAGTGATTTGTCTAAGATAAATTTCCAATATTCTGAGATGTAGTTTTATTAACGACTTTGGGTTAACACCGTTATTCATTAACGACTAAACACACGATTTCAAAATAAACAGTTTATTGTTACGATACATCGGTTTATAATTGCATATATTTTTATGGACTTCAATATGTTTTCAATCCAGCTGCTAGTCGACCTCGTTGTATCAGAAATAAGGATGTCATATGCACCTTGAGGAAACACTTAAAGACAATTATTTTTGGGAGGTCTTATAGAAATGTATGCGTGGGTTCGGATCCTGAGTTGAACCGCCCTTGAGAGGAGAGTTTACACTCTAAACGGGAAAATATAAATTGTCCTTTTATTATAATGAGCTTATTATGAATTACCACTTTGCATCTGATTTTTTTCTTTGGAATGGGTAGGGAGGACAACTTTAACGCCTTCCTATCCCATGCTCACCGCTCTCGCCTCGTTCACATCCATACATCTCATCATTAACTCTCTCCTGTTTCTTATACTGCTTATCTTTCCTTATGTTACATTATCTTCAATTACTTCCTTTTTCTCTTTTCTGAGTCTATCTCTTCTAAGATTTTCTCTATTCAGTTAAAACATATATTTATTTCGTCAAATATTTCACCAATCATTTTAACAGTGCCTAACCATGTCTGATTCTTCCTAATTCTAATTAATTCATTTTATGTTAGTTTTTAATTAAGATGATTCCATGTATGTTTATTTATTAATTTGTTGGTTATTAAAAGACTATTCTATTACTTATTTTAAATAATATTTTTTGAGCCCACGTTAAAGATCTAAAACTAAGTTTGTTTAGTTTGTAAAAATCCGAATATTCAATCGCAATACTTAAACGTGTGATCGATTGGTTCTAATTAATTTGTATGATTCCCTTCAAAATATCCAAATTGGTGGTTCGGACATATTGAAGAGCATGGGGGGGAGACAACATTATTTTCTCCCCCACTAACTGAGCCTTTGAGTTTAGTAAAGTAGATACGGAACTCAAATTTAGTCATAACACTTGTTGACAAAATTGTCACGTAAAGAAACGATATTATTTGCACAGGTTTAACACGTCTAAGTATTTCTTCAAAACGAGCTCTTATATCAGACTAGACACCATTTTTATATTATTTTATGTTACATCGGGAATCGAATCCGGAACCCCATGCTGTAGCGTCAATTTTAAAGTGTTTCAATTGATAACCTTTACAGCTTGATTTTCCAATGGAATAGTGAATGAATAATTTATTATACACCGTCATTTTTGCGCAGCTTCAATAAAAAAAAATTAAAAAATAAACCAGATTTTTTTCTGTCAAAATTATCCTCAAGACGTTGGATTAAGCGAACGCGTTTAGGTCAGCCATAAGTGTAAAGTTATGGATTAGGGATTTTTATTACATCTCCCGGGATATAATCTTGGAAATATTAAGGTATTTTATTAAAGGAAAATCTTAAGGAATAACACAATCTTGATAGTATTTCCTTTCGGCAGATCCGAGTAAGATCACGCTAATTCTCATCTTGCATGCAACAAGATATATTGCAAATTGCTTTTTCTCCACGAACTGTGCTACAATCAATAGATTTATACTGTATTTTAGACATATCTTCTCTTTCTGCTGATTTCTGTAATTAACCCCAAAATATTATCTCTAAGATCGGCCTCCGTGGCCGTCCTATTTGGAAATATGCCTGTCTTTCAGCCTGAGAGTTATTGGTTCAACTCCTTTAAGAAAACAGATTTTTTTAAATCCTATGTGGTTTTCATTGGAAACAAATGCCCAATCAAATGTAATTTGTCAATCAAATCATTAACACGACAGTCAAATCAATAGTATGTCAATCAAACCAATAATATGACAAATCAACAAAACAACCGGTTTCAAGTTTTTTTTCAACATTTTGAATATTTTAATGAAAGAACCATATATCGTTACATAAAAATGTAAAGTTCAAATTAAAAAAAAAGTTTTAACCTACGGATGGTCGACCTATAAGGCCTAGTTATAAGGACACTTGACTTCCACCCTTGGTTCCACTTTGATTCCCGATGGTAATAAAAAAACATTCAAATATAAAAAAGGTCCCGGTCAGGAAAAAGAGTTTTGTTAACAATACTTGCATGTACCAAATTGATGTGCGAGTATTGTTGTATCTTCTCAAGAGGCATTGAAATAACGAGTTCCGTACCTATATCAGTTGTTTGAAATCCAAAGGTTTGATCACTGGAGCTGGAAACATTGTTGTCTGCCGACCACGCTCTTCAGTATATCCTGATCAACTATTCCGATATGTTGTACGAAAGAAGAAAAATCATTAAAAAAAACTTTGTTAATGTATAACTTCCTTGAATAGATCGCAACCAGTATTAGATCCCTTTGTGAAGACAACTACTCGGTATTTGATCATCAAAATATTTTAATCATCAAAATAAATTTAATTTCTTTTTCATCTACCTTAAGCGTGAAATATACTTTGGCAAGATAAGGAGTATAATGTTAAATATCAGCTCAAATTTGATTTATCGAGGGTTATAATAGCAAATATCAAGAACCCCTAACCAAAAGCTAGTGAAATATGGGAAATTTTTAACTCTCGTGCGAATTTTACGAAGTTTAATACACTACAATATAGAAAAAAAAGTACAGCCAACTCTCGAATAACGCAGTAAACACGTTCCCCGTAAATCAAAATCGTGCAAATCGAGACATTAAATTTGTACAAAATTGGAAAATACTTTCCAAAACATCGAAATATGTAAACTCTCCTCAAAAGGAATTTTTTAGTGTTTCTTTATCCTGTTTATCCTCATCCTGCATAAACATGCATGATGTATTAATAGAAATATATTTGTTTATTTATATAAATAAACGGTATAATGAACCTAATAATAAAAGAGCCAGTAGTGAGTGCTCAACACATTAAGTACAGAACACGTAGAAAAGTAAAAAAATATTTTAGGCAATTACAACAAAAACAATCAGAAAGAAACACAATACGGGGGCGTCCACAAACGCACCGCCTGCACAGCTCAAAAAAAAAACAAATCATTGAAAAATAAATTGAAAACAAAATATAAAAGACAGAATCAGACAGGTGTAACTTCAAAAATCTCATTCAGCATGGGGAAAACTCACAAAAATAAATTTAAAAAAATACAATAATCAATTATAAAGCCGATCAAATAAGTTTTCAAAAGTTCTCGAAAGACACGTGGGATTCCATTTGAAGACTTTGATATTCAGAAGTGCCTTTTCCGGAATTTTTTAGAGGTCAACAAACTTACTTCAAAAACGTCCCAGACCGCACCATATACGAGTACATTTCCAATCCTGTGCAATCTAACTATGGAAAAATTCGCAAAATAATTTGTTTTATAATTTTCGAAAAGAACTGTGTCCTGTAACATCGTAATTCTTGCCGAAACTCGAATTTTTATCAATTCCAAGAGTTTTGGACAATCGATCATTTTACATAAGACTTTAAAAAGTACTATCAGTCCACTATTATTCGCCGATCAGAGAGACATCAAATTTAGGTTAGATAACAACAAATTATAATTTACATCTCTCTCCACTGCACTGGAATGGATTAGATAATGGGAGTCCATATACTAGAATTGTATTCTGATTTTCATATCATCAAGGCGATGTCAAGAAACTTATTCGCATACATTCCCTTAAATGATTTTTTTAATTCTCAGAATAAATCCCGATATTTTCAGGTAACCACTAATAACATATGTTTGTAAATGTGATTCAAATAAGTGAAACCACTTTGAAATATAATATCCAGATCTTGTATCTCTAAAACCGCTTTCAATCCATCACATTCAATCAAATAATTAAAAAGAAATATGAGAGGTACATAACCTCACGGTTACGCGCTGGACTTTTATGCAAAAAGTTGCTTATAATTTTCTCGAATGACTCAGGATTTTTTCCAACTAGTATTCGAGGGTATTTCATTTGCTGTAGAAAACAGAATCAAGCATCGAAAAAATAACTTTCATCGTTTAATCGTCAAAATGACTCCAAAAAATCGCTCAGGCAATTTGGGAAAACAAAAACCGAAATGAGCTTTGACTATTTATTTTTATTTTTGCATTATATTCAGTACATTTGGAATAAAGTTAGTAAAGAAAATTTTGTTCAAATAACTAACAAAAAAATCACTTTCCGATAACCTATGAAAACCCAATATTTTCCAACATCCATCAAAACGCACAAATATCAATCGGAAAAAAATGTGATCCATCTGCGTTTTAAATAAAATATTTTCAAACCACACATGATGTTGATGCATCTTTTCGTCTACCTATATCCAAATCAAATATTATATTTTTACCTTAAAAAGTTATATTAGATTTTCCAAGAAAATTTACTCTGCCACATACTAACACTTTTAGTAATTAAATTTTCTCAAATTACTCACATAAAACCTAAAAGCCGAAGAGATTTCCATCCCATTTCTATATAATATTACGTATATATCAGGTGAACAGAGATTTCAATTAATTTCGGGTCAAAATATCGGCTTTCTGATATATTGCCATAATTCCCCGTGGCGGTTGAAAGAAGACATCCAGTGGTCACTGTGGTATACTCGTCCTTCGGGAAAGTTTCTGGATTTGAGATAAAACACAGCTTTTCAAAACGTTCAACCGAACACTCAAAGAAATAATTTTAAGAAATTCTTAAAATCTTTACATTTTTTTTCTACAATGAGAGTATTTAAAGAACAAGTTATTGAATCGTGGCGTTATTTAGTTTTATGGCTAGCATTATTTTTGAAAATTTTGTGAAAAAAATCATTGTATCACATTTCCGTTGAATAATGTATAGCTCGGAAAACTGTCAATTAAGTATATTGTTTGACACCTTACGTTTACAAAGAAACTATATTGTGACCTACTAAGTGTTATCGATGGCCGTGATCTAAAGATTAGCATTTACGATATGCGAGGGGGTGCCCTAGGTTCGATTCAGAGCAAGTTCCCTAGGTTCGTTTCAGAGCGGGTTCACTCCCAGAATGATTTAAATTTTCGACCATTCAACATATGTCATAAATACTTATAGTGCTTTTAAATAATACGAAAATAGCGCAACATTTAACTCTGCATAACAAAAAACTGTGTCAGATTTAATTTGCCGATCGTCATGGCAGTTTAATCTTCTTTCTATCAGAACTTTCGGTTTGATTTATCAAGACTATGTGCCTGCTGAAGTGCAACTCACAGTAAACCAATATCGGCACAGGTATCTTCCATCTACAGGATGGCGGGCAATCATACTTGATGGCGTGCAATTGCTTATCGTCTTCTCATGAAGGCTTCTTACTATCTCCACTTCTTACAATTAGATTCATTCAATAGTGTCACTTTTTTTAAGTACTCGTATTATCAAGCTTCTCGTGCCTTTTATATTACTGGTATGGATTATTTTTTCAAAATATTTCTTAATTCATTCTTTCTAAGTGGCTGAATAATCTCAATATTTTTTCATCTTAAACACTGCATCTTCGTTCGATATTCATTATTTTCTAATCTTCTCTTTCCTTATTCTGTCATACATTATATTTTCACTTCTTGCGGTATTCAGTTGAATAGTTTTGACTAATCATTTCCAATGTTCTTTCCATATAACATGTCATTTTAAATACAATATATATAAAAAAAAGTACACCCCATACGAGTGTGAAGCATGAAATTTATCGTAACACACATATCATAATTGACAAAACATGGAAGCCTATAAAGGTAAAGGAAAACCGACAGACTCTCGACTTGATTAATCGAACAGGTGAAGGATAATACTAGATTCTTTATTTATGCTGCACTCAAGACTGTTATTCCAAAAAAATGAAGGTGTGTAAGTAATGTCTTGATCAGAAAGCTTAACGGAGAAGGTGACTGGAAAAACGACGATCATTTTTATTATGTATAAATATTGTTTGAAAATATTGTTTTTGAATTGGAATACATTATCAGTTTGATAAAAAAATTAAACACATTTTTATGAAAATGAAATTATAAAATAAGGCACATATACGATATTCTAATTTACTTCCATTCACATATGATAAAGTATTCCAATCTTTATAGCCCGTATCCTAATTTGGTAACATTTTGGGTACAAATATACAGTAATAAAAGTTGCTAAATTATGCAAATCACGAAGTTTTGGTACCCAAAATTAGCATAATTTCATTATAATGAACTCCTTCTTACTCAATTGCGAAGTAATCAATTTTGAAATGTTTCAAACGAGACATGCTTTAGGTCAAAACAAAATTATTTATTTCGGCTCTAACAATATATTAACATCTACAATTGACAAAGGAGACAATTTATATTTGCTGTTAACCTTAAAGGTACTAACAACGAAATGAAAAAAGCTCTGGTTTCCATAGAGACCCTCAGAATCTCAGCACCTCTTAGTGCAAAGAAAAGCATTTTCTTTTCTAACTAACTAGCAACTCTGACGGATTTCTTAACTAACACCTGCCAACAGGGGAATATTTGATTATGAGTTATTGTATGAGAAGATGTCATGGTTACAATGGTGTAAACAATAAGCTTTATAGTATAGTGGTATATTTCTTGATTTTCACTGAGATGAGATGTTTAACTGAGATGTTCGTAAAATATTCTGTATTTTCCACGTCCTGGCTGATAAACTTGTATCTAGATGGATACAAAAATTGCCTGTTTAGCAAAAATACTGCCAAGTTATATCAGATATATTATAATACGACACAAAATATATGATACTACGAGTTTGTAATTAGTGTTATCAAACATTGTTTATTCAAATTTGTATAATGGTAAAGCCCTACTGGTTTATTGTACTCCCCTGATAATGAGGTGAAAACCTTGATACCGGTAGGCTTATACCGTCACATAAAGTGGAATAAACAGTGTTTGATAAAACAAATAACAATGTCTTTAAACCTCCACAACGTTAATGCCTTAATGATAAATAATATATAAAATATAGTACGAGTCTTTAAAACGTGTACAACTATGAATTAGTAAAATAGATGCGTCTTAGTACAACGCAGCTGCACTTTTTACAAAAAACGTGTTATAAAAAATGCATTCCTTGTTGGTATTTTTTTATATTAGGGTAATAAAATTGAATATGTAATCACTGATTTGTACAAGTGAGTGTTCAATGTATAAAGTTAAACACAACATAATCACTCGTGTGATTAAAAATGCCATTGATCTGATAATCACATTTATATCATGTTTTTACTACGTTATAACGTTGCTTAACACCGAAGAAACCAGACCTGATACTAGAACTGACTTAAGTTAAAACTCAGGGGTTTGAAAATATGTATTTTATTTTAAAAACAATTTCACTCTTAAAAAATTAAAGGTATGCATTCTAAGCTTATTATTTATTTTTAAAAGAATAATATGTAATCTTTGGTGAAAAATTATTTCAAACAGACAAATAAATACTTTTATGATTGAGAGGAGAGGTTGATATCAGGATTTGAACTTTATGACTACACTTTTGAGTTTTTTCAGAGCTGATGTGTTTTCAGTTTTAATACCTGTAGCATTTTTGTCCAGAATGCAACACCCTTTTGTCTAAAATAAAAATTCGGAAAGTGAAACTGACGATAATTTACAAACCTCAAAAGAGTATCTACTAGAAACTCAAGTTTTATTGCTCTATGGTATATTGTCTAGTAAAAGGAAATAAATTATTTAGTTCATGACTTACGTCTGTCAAAACAGTTAGCAGAAACTCTGGGTTTCAGACTACTGGAGTGGAGTTTTTTTTAAACAAGGCAGTAAAATTATAAGCTATGAAACAAGAAACAAAACTTTATTTGCACATTTTGAGATGAAACATTACGTTGGTAATTGCGCTGATAAGAAAGCCAGCATAATCCGTATAAGCGTTGGGTTTTCATTAATATTTAGACTAGTCTGAAAACAATTCTACCCCGTAATGCAAAGAAATTATCTTCTGTCACCTTAGCTTATCCCGCGGTTATGAAAGATACTTACGCAGAGATAGTATGACAGTCCAACACGAGGGAATCAACTTCTCTTACAACAGTTATGCCGAGATCTGAAAATAATTGCATTAATTTTAGTTTTTTAGG
Source organism: Odontocerum albicorne (assembly GCA_949825065.1). Taxonomy (NCBI): domain Eukaryota; kingdom Metazoa; phylum Arthropoda; class Insecta; order Trichoptera; family Odontoceridae; genus Odontocerum; species Odontocerum albicorne. The sequence goes on from OX463855.1 coordinate 18,664,539, forward strand.
CTTTAGTCACCAAATATTGCTGTGGCTATGATTGCGGGAAAGCAAGGATACAATGAACCACTATTGTGTAAAACATAGCAAGAGAGAAAAGGTTTGACATCAGTTAGAAAAATATAAAAAATATTCCTTCTCTCGACCCGAAAAAAATATTTAGCCTCCTTTGCATATCAAACTTTTTTTAAGTAGATTTTTTAAAAGCCCATGACAAGCATCACCAAGTTTTCAATCTAAAAAGGTGTATTTTCAAAACTCGCTGTTTCAAATTAAAAGAGGTATTTTTTGGGAGTACGAAAAGATCATGTATTTTATACTAAGTTAAATGAATAGCTGTATGGACTTCTTTCAAAATTCGTGGGTTTTTAGAAAACAGAAAAAAAGATAAATAGATTTCCCATAGATAACGAACTACGACAATTTCATGTGCGAAATGTCATTCTTAACCTAATTAGTACCCTTATCGATTTTTTTTCTCCAAAACTCGGAGTCTGTTAGTGGCGAACAGGATGAACGTTTTCACCTATGGAGCATCGCTACCAATTTAGCTACCATCCTACGATGAGAGGTGACCATTCTTGTTTTTTTTACAGATATACTAAATGAATTACTTATAACGAAAAGACTTGTCATCAGACTTGACTAAATGAAAATCCATCGCATTCAACTTACGTAAATAAATTTTGTATTTTTATTTTTTTATACAAAAATTCAAATAACAAAAAGATTTAATACTTTTATTTCGCTGTAAATATTTATGTAAACTTAATAAAGGATTTAATTAAAAGCGTATCTTATTGCAGGTACTCGTTTATATGCCGAGTGTGAATATAATAAATGGGCCATTACAGAAGAAAAATATTTTCTTCTCAATTCATCACCACAAATTAAGTGTTATGACCTATTATCATGTCAGATGTAGAAACATTTTTTTATTTTGCAAAGCTGTTCTATTAAAAAGCATTTTCAACACGATTGTTTCCAACTAATTAAATTGAATGTGATAGATGGCAACACATTATTATAAGAAGAAATTTCTTTCATTAATAACTTTAACATACTTTTGTTACATAGTTTGGCTCAAACTTTTCCAATATTTTCTTTTGTAATGAATCTAACGCGTCGTCACTGTAAAAAGTTTTAATCGTTTCGATTTGTCGTTATAAAAACGAACACGAGTCTCTTTTACTATCGGTGATATTTATTTCGATAATAAAGTCAAGACTCTTCATTTTGGAGTAACTAACAAATGTTATCACACGCCGTAATTATTTTTGACTCCTTCACTAAAAAACGTTACAAATGTATGTAAAATATTATATAAGGAAATAAACATAGTTTTACTTTATTGAATTAGATATCTTCGTTTATAATAAAGTCTGTTTGATTTTTTGCCATGTTTCAATTTATTTCAATTAACTTGAAAAAAGTTAAAAAAAACTCAAGTGATAACCAAACTTAAACCATTTTTAAAAATAAATGTATACCAACGGAAATAAAACCTTTAACCCGAATCGAGAAATTAAGCCTCTATTGAAGATTAATTTAAGGAATAAAAATAACACGTGGCAATAAACTTATAGCATCGTCTTCCTTTAAGAAATTAATAAAGACGAGGAAGATAATTTTAGTATATCATCCCATGCTATCCATATTTCTAAGAATATTTTCAGTAAAAATATAATTTCTTCGAATATTTTTTCTAAAAAACCAAATACGGAAGAAGCCATTTTTTAAATTAAATCTATCTACATTTTGAAATTTCATCTTAGCCTTTCTATACAAATTAAGAATATTTTTTTAAAAAAGATTGAAATTTTGTGATTCACAAATTCACAAAAAATCTTAAGCAAAGACAAAAAAATACTTATTTTTCACACCAATGAAAAAAAACGGAAGTTTTATTACATTGAAAGTTAAAGCTTGAAAATAATAAGTTTTGAGAACCTCTGCCATGTGGTGTTGGGTAGAAAGTGGGATGGATTTGGAAGGAAGTGGAATATTGCGGTCAGATCAACACCTGCTCTCCGAGAGATAGAATCATCCGATATTTTAGAAAGTTCCCTGACTTGTGAATTATTATTGCAGAACTGAAAATTTATATCTCTGAAAGGGGTATATTACACAAACTGATATTTGTCTGTTAATGAATATATTTGAAAGGAAACAGAATGTTGAAAACATCTCCTATGACTTTTAAATAAAATGTACTCTTACATTAATATTTTTTACTAAAATGGTTTAATGATCAATTATCCACGAACCTACCTCAGATGGCCACAAAACTCATGTAAAGCTTTCACGGCCCGGACGTTCTTATCCAAGCCGATCGCTCACTCGCAGTCTCCTCCCGATATCCCTCCACTTCCAGCCTCATAAGATCTTACCAAGTTTCTTAAAGCCTCAGTCTCGGTCTGCCAAGTGGATTTTTTCTGTGTTGTTGGATGGGCATAATGATAGTTAATGGCGTTAATAGTGTTAAATTTTTCTCAGGCAACTTTGTATTCCTACTAATCGATATTTAAGGCCTAGAAAATGGTGTAAGCAAGAAACCAGCGGTTTAACATCTCGCGTGTTGGCTATACATGAAGAGGCAACGACACTCGCAAACATCTAGTGTGTGCGAGTATTATGACCAAACGAAGTGTTTTACCAGACTTTCTTTCTTTTTATTTAATTTTTTTGGACACCTACGGAAATTGAAACTGAAATCCTTATGTAGAAGTCCAATGTTTCACCAACTAGGCCGCGTTAAAAACACGAATAAGCGCAATTTATTCACAATTTTATTGTAAATAGGTTGATTTAAGTGAAAAAAACTTATTGAACTCATTCCACCAAACCTATCGTCCTTAGGTCATTACTATATCTTAATAACCATTTACAGTACCAATGGTCGGAGGAAAGTAAATATTTATTATTGGTTTACTGTTAAACCTTCTTTCAGAAACTATTTTAAATAAATTTGGTTGAGTAGCGCGCATGAGCTACTTTTTTAAATAAAAAATTAGCACCCTGGCTGATATTTAACTACTTCCTACCTATGAGTCATAGTTAAATTTTTAGTATCAAAATGAACAGAAAAAAGAGCTTTTTGGTATCAGCAAATTTCAAAATTGCGCTTTTTTATGCGATTGGCTACTTATTGTGATTTTTTGTGTGCTTCCGTAGCCATTACTGTTGATTGCCAAATCAAAAACTGCAACGCTTTTCAAAAATGAAATAAAATAGCTTTGAAAGGTCAAAAGGAAAAAGATAGTTCGGACTTTAAATACGGTTGAAATCGGAGAACAAAGAAAACTTATGGGTAAAAAGTAAAAGTAATCATTCAAATTAATTTCATATGAATAAAGGAATTTTCAAAATACTCGTATCGTGCCATTCCTCGCATTGTTTTCGCACCTGAATCATGGAATCAGTCTAGTCCTGGATTTGAATTGACCGAGAAGATTATTTTGGGCTGTTTGAGCACTCGTATAATTAATTTGTATAAAAATCTTGTTGTTTACGACACAACTTGGCAAACCTCTTGCCATGTAAACAGAAGGACATGTCCTGATCAAACAGAAGGAAATTTATATAAGTTTTAGAGGAAAAATATATTTGATCCCTTTTTAAATAACCTGGTGTGAGGAGTATATTTTATGATATAGAATATATCCCTGGTGGCTGTTTTATCCTGCCATAGTCGTTTAACAAATTAAAAAAAAAAAGAATTATATTGTAATTAATTCGTTCCGGACAATTGCGTGAAGGTGGACATGAATCCATAAATTTGTTTATAAATATATTTCTCGCGACATAAAAGATTAATTATTTTAACTAAGGCGGCAAGTCGAAATACGTCTTAAAGGTCGATTTACACACATCAGTGAAGGTGACAGTGACGTGCCATGACAGTGCCGGACAGTGCCATGACGGTCCCATGATTCCACCGGCCGTGATCTTAACAGTGATTTCTGTACATTCAGTTAGAGCGTGATGTCTGTATTAAATTCAAAAAATAATTCTCGTGATCCAATTATTATTTGTTTTTTTTTTTTAATATATTAGAGGCGGTATCGATTGGGCAAAGCGTTTCACCTTTTCAAGGTTTACAGACACACTACAGGTGACTCTGACATGTCTTGTGAGTATGCTTTGTGGTTACTTAACGAATCGGAATAATAACAAAAGCAGTTTTTTTTTATATTGATATATTTTTTTAAATATTTACAAAAGTATCGAAACCTTAAGATAATCACGTACGTACGTACGTAAGTATGTATGTATGTATGTATGTATGTATGTATGTATGTATGTATGTATGTATGTATGTATGTATGTATGTATGTATGTATGTATGTATGTATGTATGTATGTATGTATGTATGTATGTATGTATGTATGTATGTATGTATGTATGTATATATGTATGTATGTATGTATGTATGTATGTATGTATGTATGTATGTATGCATGCATGCATGTATGTATGTATGTATATACGAGTATATATAATTTGGGGGTACAATTTATGATTATTTTCGTCATAAAAGGGTATGCGGTCAAAAAAGTTTGGAGATCACAGCCATAGAGGAATATTTTTGACCATATCGGTTTTGATCATGGGCCGGTCACGATATTGTCACGTTATTGATGCGTGTAAATAGACCTTGACGGTGACAGCATTGTTTGCACTTTCGCGGTCACGCACCGGACAAGTGTGAACAAGACCCTTCAAATCCATAGAAGAATATTTTTGACCGTGTCGGTTTAATCACGGGCCGGTCACGGTACCGTAATTTACTGATGTGTGTAAATCGACCTTAATGATGGACGCCGGCAAAAAATGTCGCCCCTCAAGGTCTGAACACCTGCATGAATTGCGCATTTATTTATTTAATAATGTTCTAGATTGTTCTAGAAGAAGTTCCAATATTTCGTGTTACGATGTCAAGCCGACCATGGGCGAAGTAGGGTTCGGACCTCAGGCTATGACGTATTTCACCTTTCGTGAGCCATTCTGGATTATGATTGGACAATCGATATCCCGCCAATTTGTGTGCCTGGTCTCCACCGATAAATATTGGGGCGTCCGTTGCATCATTCACCCGGGACTCGTGGAAGTGTGACCAGCTTCGCTGTGATCTCCACCAGAGTTAATCCCTTGTTCTTAAATTCAAGTTATATCAACCAGTGTAACTGCAGTTATCGCGAAATTCCGCGTCAGGAATTCTCACAGCTAGGAGATAAATTCTCAGCTGATATAATCGATCCGATTATATATCCGGGCCGCGCATTGCGTACCCGAGATGACCACGCCGTCAGCAAAAGATACAGACCGGCGTGTTCTGACAACGCTCCGGAGAACGTCCAGTGAGCATTCTCCAATTTCTTGATGAGCTGAGAATTGCTCACGAAGTTCTGTTCATCCGAAGACTCCTATAGCTGTCGTCATCATACGGAAGCTTAGACACATCGCCAGACTTTACTTTGTATTTTCTGAAAGGTATAGTGAATTTCAATTATAATAATCAATTCTGTTGACTTTGCTCCATTTTATACAGGGTGATAGACTGTGTGTCTTGATGGCCCGTTGTAGAATTTTTATTTCAATTCGCCCTGTAAAGATCTCTTTTTAAAACTCCAACCATCTATTCGCCTATTCGAGATTTTTTTATTGTTTTTTTTCTCGAACCTTTGGTTCGAGTTTTTTTTAATCTAAACTAAATAAATGTTGTTTTCTCTATAATACAAATTTGTTATCAATTGACCTCCCTACCTGATGTAAGCATTGAGAGAGTAAGAAATAAAGATAGAATTAAGAAGTAAAAGTAACCCATCGAATTCCTGAAATTAAAAGAGAGCTGCTCGTAAATACCGACTGAGTCTAGCTCAGTACAACTTGGTGAGTATTTTATGGTTGTTTATTGTTCATTACGTAAATAATTACGTAATTTACCATATAGGAAAACGAGCTTAACACCGAGCTTACCAATGAGAAATGAATTCACAACCTCCGGATAGAAACACAGGTGCGCTGTCAAGAGGCCACGAAGATTTTAATAATAGCAAGATAATGTTTTACATTGTCAAGAAATAACTGCATTAGTTCATCGTGTAGCAGATACCATCCTGACATTGGGAAAAAAAAGAATACGAGAGTTAAGATTCTTAATGTCCACTAATTTATTAAAACCATAATGAGATTCTTTGTTTTATGGGTGAAAAAAAAATCTTTGACCCTGTGGCAACCCACAAGGTGAAAGATATGCGTCTTTCTAGAACACTTAGATTGCTGGATATGTAGTTATTTTAACATATCATTTCAAAAATAATAAAATATTAGTTTTAAGGGAGCAATATTTTACCTCGTTTAACAAAACTAAATTACAAGGGCGTGTTTTGGCACATATCATAAAAATAAGTATTATTTCAACAATACATCATGGAAGCGTTAGTAGGGCAGTAATTAAGGGTCACATAATTCTCGTTTTAAATGCAAAATACATAATAATTTATGTTTGGGTAATTTACGAAATTGAGGCCAAACGCTTAAGCGTTCACCTTTTATTTTTTATAATCTGTAATGTTGATTTTAATTTCTCACAATTCATACTTAAATGCCACTCGAAAGAGCTTTAATAGCAACATTTATTATTTTAAATCGCCCAATTGGAATCACCCATTTATATAGCACATACCACCGAGGCATGGAACTTTTCATGGCTATATTGGCGTTAGGAATGGGACAATTTGGCATTTTTCAAACGATCCTATTTTTATTTAGCCTTTTATTCTCCGTCTGTTTAATTTTAAACCTTCAGAGAGAGTGAAAAGCTAGCTTTTTTATTTTATATTTGTTTTGAATGCAATTATAATATACTTGACCTCTTATCTTTCTCCCAAGGTCTTATGGTTTTATTACCAATAATTTGAAAAACAATAAAGTATAACTTTTAACTATTATTTCATTTTTATTAAAAACACTTTCATGTATGGTAAATATATCTAATAGATTTATTTATTTTAAACACTTACTTCTAATAATCGGTATACATGACCGTACCTTAATCTACGAGTATATGCGAGAGTTGATAAAAAAATAAAGAGATTTTTTTAATTTCACGGGCTGTTTGTTTCTGACTGAGCCCATATTTTTCCTCACCTAAGCGACACTGTTTTGATGTGTATTTCAATTTTCAACCCTATTGAATGGGTAGTTTGTGTTTGACAGGTAAGTATTTATAATGCATTTTGACACGTTTGCGATTTCTTATTTTGAAAATGACTGGATAAAGATTTTTTTTGAGGTTTTACGCCATTTACGTGAGATAATCCGAAGAAAACGATCAGAATTGTAGGCAAACAATTCCTGGATTTTGTACCACGATAATGAACCAGCTCACACTGCATACCAATTATGCATTATACTTCCTATTAAATGTGTTTTCAGTAATGGTATCTCACTTCTAAAATTTTATTTTATAATCATCTCATTTGTTTATTTCCAATATGGATTAAGCACAATGGAAATAAATTCACGCTTAGCATGCGGGTGCCCCTAGTTCAATTCTTGGTAAATTGACTAGTTTACTGATTTTACTAGTATACTGTTTTTATTCTGAATAAATGTTTTCTGTAGTTTATATGCAACGTAGCATATATTTTTACGGAGCTATTAATTTCCATAAAAAAAGAGGTTTATAAAACTCTGCCTTACGAAATTCTTCAGTATGAAATCTGCTGGTCGTCTTTGAAGTTTATTTTCCTTTCCATCGAAACTTCGGGTTTTGTCTCTTAAGACTGTGTAGTTTCTGAAGTATAACAGTTTGAACACAATACACTCTAAAGCATCTTCCGTCCACAAAACTGCTGACAATCGTAATGGTTCACGAGGGAATCGTATCGTATGTAAATTATCCATTAAATCGCTGCTTTTTATGAATATTCTATGAATGTACTCCAAAAAATCAAATAAGAAAATTTATAACCGCAGCCACCACCTTCGTATCCTTAAACTCAACTGTTTATTTTGTAATATTTTAAATCTTTCAATAATAATAGGTTTGAATAAAGCGCCTTTGAGGGTAGTTTGCTCTGTCAACGGCGCTCAATAATGTATCATTTTATTACTATTATTGTTATTAATGAACCCTTATTTAATTTTTCTTTTTAATATTCAGATTTGATTTGCTTAGTACGTGTAACCAGAGATACCGTTGAATTTTATATCCAAATAAATGTTCTTCAGGATATTAAAAATGGGGATATCATCCAGTGAACCATTAATTTAAGTATATAAACGTGCTCCAAAATATTTGCACATTTTCAAGAATTCTGGATACTATCCCATTCTCTCAGAATTGCAAGTTCCCTAGTTCTCTTATGTTTGCAAATTTCCTTGCACTGTGCACCGCTATTACAAAACAAACAAGTAATTTTTATTTCATGTTTACCGAATATGTACATGCGTGGAAGTTTCCAGTTAAATGGACTTAGCATACACAAATTACCATACACAAATTATTTTATAATTTGCAATATTTTTAATATTAGAATACAAGGGTTGATTACCGAGATAAAGCGTCCTATAAAATATTTGGCACTTTATACGGTGCTTTATAAATTATCTGTTTATTATTATCGGAAGAACAGGCTAGACTTTTTCCGTCGGTATTTAATAAGTAATTGTTATATGATATTTTATTTATTACACTTTCGTAATCTACAGTACAACCTAGTAGGTTCACTGCCATATAACAACCTCTTCCAAACAGAAACATATTATGTCAGTGGCCGTAATCTAACGGTTAACGTTCATGCTAAGCAAGCGAGCAAACATGGTTTGAGTCCTAGCGAATTCACTTCCGGAATGATTTTAACCTCTTCAGGCCTGAATTAATTCTAAGGTTTAAAACAATAGATTCTGATTTTGAATGTATTATTTACACTTAATTCAACATTATGTCATATAAGTTTAGATCGATAGTGCCTAAAATGTTTTAAATCGATAATACAGTGTCATTAACTTAATTTGTAACCAGAAAACAAATATACCACAAAGTTATTTACAAGTGCTTATGCAACTCGGTGTCTTTCATAATAAACGTCAACGGTCTGAAAAAAATTAAACTCTAAGATCACTTTAATTTGAATTAAATAATTCATATTGTGCTATTGTTAATGACATTTAAGTATTTCAACCTGTATTATTCCTTAAATAGTTTAAACTAGTAAGGAAGCTCTACTTAGATTATTGTAATGGTCAGGAAACAGCGCTATATCAATTTATCTAATGAAAAAATAGCCCTTAAATGGAAATTAAAATAGAATCATTTCAAACAAAAAAAAAACTAGGTTCTACTGGCGATCAAACCTGTAAACCCCGTGTTGAAAAAAATGTATGTTACTAACAAGGTCATGTAGGTCGTCATGGTTGGCCCTGTAGCATAAATAGACGTTTACGTAGAAGTAGAAGTGTACGTAAAAGCTGACGCGTTAAATAAGCTTCATGATCACACTTTTTGAGATATTTTTACGCACACTCTTATCAAAAAAGTTTATTTTTTCCATGTTAAAAAGATAAAGTATGGTTTGAAATTCATTTTGTGCTATGATGGGCTAGAATTATGTGCAGAAGTCAACTGTAAAAAAATTTAATAGGTGACTTTCACCTGTTAAAGGTTTTTTTAACAGGTGAAAGCCTAATTGGTAAGATCTAGCTTTCTTCCGACACGGCGGCCAAGCTTTTTTTTTTCAAACTTTTCAGTCTAGTTTCCCCTCCAGCCCCCTTTAAAATATTTCTGGTTGGTTGTTAGAGATTTTCACATGGCAATAAAACCGACAGGTTTTATTGTACAAAACGAAAGAGTAATACAATACATTTTTTTTTACAAAGTTTCAAGTGAAAGGGGGAGATTTCGTTGGGGGGGGTTATAAATAAGATTTTTGGGGGTATAAAATGACTTTTGTAATCGATTATGTATGTTCGATAAAAAAATACGAGATTTATATAATTATTGATGTCCATACAGTGTGTGATGAACGTTTATTTTTTACTGTAAAATTTTAATTAAGTTCATAAGCAATTCGATAACGAAATTCCCTAATTGAATTACGCAACGTTGAAAATATCCAATATGCCTAACAATTATTTTGTTGGTTCAGCCACGATATTACGATTTTCTAATTATGAGCTCTGATATAATCTAATGAATTAATTTGAAAACTTTTATTAATGTGAATAAGAGTTTGTTATGACATATTGCTGTAGAGCAATTAGTTAGTCATATGTACCATGTTTAAAAAGAATGCATAAAATGAATACACCTTACTTTTGAAAGGATGCGTACTCTTGAACTTCATTACACACAGTGTTGGCAGATCCAATCGCAAAACTCCGATGGTAAAGAGATCCAAGTTCCATGACGATCATCAAATTCAATTTTCTTAAGCTCTTCGTTTGGCTGATTAATATAGCGATATTGTTGTATTACTAAGCTATTTATAGTAGTAAAATAGAAAAATATAATTACAAATGTGATAAATACTTGTAACTTTGAAGTGACAATATAAAAGGTGTATGACAGGTGAGTTTTTTAATTTTATATTTTATTGAATAGCAACTTGGGGAGGATTTTTCAGTGAAATTGTTAAAAACAAATTATTTTCTTTGTAAGAATAGTAGAGCCCCACAAACGGTTGTTGCTCAGACTTTTTGTGCTGTTTATGTGTATTTATATAATATATTTATGTACGTAAGCTATCGTGGGTGTACGTAAGCGTGGGTGTACGTAAGCGAGCGGACTAAAAGTCTCGTGAGACAACTGGTGAAGAAAGCGTATCTGTTATACAGTAGAATTATGTAAACATTCGAAAATAATTAAATGAATATGATCTTAAAGTCCGGTCCGTAAAATCAGTCTGGAAGTGAATCCATTAGAAATCGAACCTGGAACGCAAGTTTGTTCAGCGTGAATGCTAATAATTAAACCACGGAAAGTGTTCTTAATCTAATATTTTGAATTTGGTGGAGTGAGTTTGATATTTTTTTGCATATGTCTACCTCGGGAAATTTCAGAAAAAAACAAAAATAATAAAAATTATCTCGTTTATTGATAGTAAAACATTGCAATACAAGAAACACAAATACATTTTATTATAATTTTTAATGAGGTTTATGTGAGGCTTCATCGACAAAAAACAATATAAATTATGTGTAGTAAAAAAGTCTAATATCATTTTGTATGACTCCTGCGATCAGATATACCCAAGTGTAAAAAAACCCCCGACATGAGGTATCAAATATATGTTTTCAGCCAACACCTTTATGAGAGATTAAAAAAAAACTGTAAAAGTTAACTTATATATTCAAATAACATTCAATGTAAATAACATTCACTTCAAATTACATATTCAAATTACATTTAATTTGTATAAAAATGTTTTTACAGATTATCTATGCAAGAATATATTCATGCAGAAATACGAGTACATTCATAGACATTAACAAACGCCTACAGAACCGGAGACACAAATTCATTCCTGGAATATGCATGCCTTAGAATCAAACACGCCTACACATGTACTATAATAAGTAACTGCATTGATATGTTTACCTAAGGAAATTACCAAACAGTAAAATAATAACTACGCAAAGAATGGTAATGAATTTATTAAGGTGAAGAGAAGAGCTGAAGGCAACAGAAAAAAATATCTAAAAATTGCACACAGAGCAAAACAGCTCAAACTATCATTGACATTCAAACAAATTTGTCACAATCATAAATGTAACGAAAAAAATAAAATAAATTAAAATAAATTCACAAATTTAAACCTTATCTTGTAAATTAGTCTTCCACAAGAAATCAAAAACCGTGACGTTTCAGAGCATCCCCGAAGGTGCAATTATTCACCCGCTACTCGTATTACAAGAGCACAAGTAGTCTGGGAGAATATCATAGATAAACAAATCCACAATTTGCATAGAGTTCATGACAGATTATAAGCATTTCTACAGTCCATAACAGATTCGGTTACTAAAAAGATCTTTCATCAAATTGCCCGAGGTGAAACACATCCGGTGCGAGGCATTAGTGTTATTTGCTCCGCCATAATTAAGCATTGCCATCATTTTCAGTATTTACCGAAACCGGAAACAGATATGAAAACGGAACTGGACGGACGCCATTACAGTTTACACAGCAGCTAACCAGGATTTACCTACGTTGATAAACACTCGTAATGAATACTTGCGGTACAGGCGCACCCTCGTTAATGGCTTATCCCACGCTGTTAAATTATTAATTAGTTTTTGCCAACAAATAATAATAGTTATAGCCTGAGGGATACTGAGAATTTCTTCATAATCCTTGAAGCATAATTATGATTGCTTTGTTCTTTCTTGTAACAACTTCTGACTGTTAATTGAATCTCTTCAATTTAATTTTATTTTGATAAAACCTTAATCTTTTTCAGATAGTTATTTATGGTGGTGAAAAAACAGGTGGTCAAAAAATACTTTCAGATGGGTGGTACTTAGGGGTTTTTCCAGGCTTTGGGGGCCTTTGAGGTAATCCACCACCTTAAAATAAATCAATAACCATAGATCTTCTCAGCATTGGTTTGGCAATAGCTTTGATGCGCTTGAAATTCCGGTCCATGAACTGACCTGGACGTAGGAATTAAACGGCATCCCAGTGTTCCTGGTGAAAGTTATTGGGATATAATGAAAAAAAGTTGCTATCAATACGTGTGCAATTTTTTAAATAATTTGAGAAATGTCTCAATATTTTATACATCCGATTGAAAACTCTACCCAACAAAATTTACCTAAGATATGATGAAAAAGAGGAAAATATTTTTTTACTTAAATAATATCTACAAGTTATCATAAAATGGTTTATAAACACAAAGTTGTTGTTTTTTGTACGAGTGTTATAGTATAACCATATCAAGACCAAAATACTTATTTTACATTTTTAATCGAATTTAAGTCAGAAAATTAGTGAAGGTTTCAGAAATCATCACACATCAGAATAATGATTAAATATTTCGGTGAGTATTAATGCGGAAATATGGGTACTAGTGTGGTGGATAGAAAATCACTGCGATGATCGACGCTGGTGGTGTTTGAGGGGTCTGGAATGAAAGCAATCATTTTTAGTTTATTACACTTGAAGCATATTTTATTTCACCAAAAATTTAACCACTATGATTTTCCTGTTGAGTTGGCTTAAATGATAACCGAAGTTTCGAAAGTGTTGCGACCTGCATCTTCAAGGCGATGTCAAAAACAAAAAAAAATCGATCTGGGGGGAGGGTATTAGATATCACCCTGAAAATGAAGGCTGCAAGCACTTTGGCTATCATTTAAGCCAACTTAACTATTTAACTCAACAAACTCTGAAACTTCGAAAAACGTTTCACCCGAGTTGAAAACGGCAATGAAAATCTTCGGACATATTCAGCCATTATTTGTTGAGAACATATATGATCATTTTAACTTTTATATTCCATGACATTACATAAATTATTGGAGTTAATTAACCAAGCTCTTTTAATGTTTTCATTGTTCCCAAGTTTCAGGTAAGAACTTTTTTTAACATTTAAGAACAAGAAAAGAGAAATATTTTTCACATTCAAGAAATCGCCTTGAAAATGAACGTATTTTGGAATTGAAACATTGATAACTTCGAAAAATAAATAACACTTGTAGAAAACAGCCATCGTCAAGCATATTTTGCGGTTTTCATATTTCTGAAATAGCATACTTCCAAAATATATTTTTGTCATATAACATTTAATAAGCTCCTGGAGCCAATTAGTTAAACTTTTTTCGAGGTTTTCAATGGCCCTAACAAATATTTTTGATTGCAGTGTCAGGAATTTTGGCAAATATTTTCTACATTTAGGAATAAATGGTTCTTTCTTTGATTGACAAAGATTATTTACTCGTAAAAGTTATGTTTGCTTAAACTTGAAGGTTAGGTCGACTATTATTTTCGGAACAACCTAATATATTCACAAAAACAGCATTTTTATATCAATTAACATGCATTTGATTTTATTATCTTGCATCGAATTAATTCGGCAATTAACTTCAAATATTAGGAATTTTGAAAAACTTTAAACTTCGGTTTTTACATGTTCTAAAAATGCTTGAAAAGGTAGGATTTCTCATTAGAATTAAAATAGAAATGAATTGTTTCTCAATTCAACCTAATTGGTATATTATACGATTATAGCCCTACATATAAATTGTCTTCGAGCACTGAAACTAAATATAGGAAATTTTAAATATTACGAAATAAAGGGTTGAGGAGTACTATAAATTTTAAACTAATTTAAATTTAAGTGCTTGAGTGTAAACTAATGTTTAAAGGGTTTTAATTTAGTGAGAAATATGTTTTAAACTAAAGAAAAGTCTTCTTTAACACTTGGAGCAGCACTCGAAGAAGTTCATAGTAAGTAGAGGTAAAAAATCGTCGTGAACAGAGTTGGACAGGTGAACTAGCTAATTTCAGTCTTAAAAAATTAACCAAGAATTTTTTTTTTTCAATCTGTATAAATAAATAATAGCGTCTGACAAATACGTGTAAGTGACATCAATATAGTATATGGGTATACAATTGCATGAGATAACGATGAAGTATCATGAAAAGCTTGGATGAAACAATACACGATAATGCATGGAAAACCCGCTGACTCCCTGAAAGACTTCTTGAAAAGAAAAAATAGATATGCCAACATCTGAAGGAAACAGGCCGGGTGAAAATAAACCACAGGTTGCAACCAAGAGGAAAAATGTTTTTTTTTTTTTTTTATATTACACTTTCGTTGTAGGTATACAGTATCAACAAAAATCGAACCTGCAACGCCGTGTCGGCAGACACGCGAATTACTGAAAAGACTACAGAGATCTTGTGAGGAAGAAATTATTTTAAATTTATTTTATTTTATTTATTTAAGAGTGTTTGTTTAAACAAATAACAATAAATAAAGATAATTATAAAGTCGGTTATTTTGGTTCGAGTCCATTTAATTAACGCAATAATTATTAAAAAGAATAAAATACGCTGTGTTATAATATTCATTACACGATCTAACAGAGTTAACTTTACTAACGCTGTCTTAATTTTTCAAGTTGATCTCATTTTAAATATTCTGATCATCTTTACTAAGAATATTTTACAAAAATAAAAAAATTGTTTATGAGAGTTTTATAAAGGTCCGCGAGAGAGTTTTATATATTAGGTCCTTACATATGAAATTGGCGTTTTGTTTGGGAGGAACATAAAGTTGATTTTTTTTTAATATAATATATTTATTTAATCAAAGTATGTACCATTGATATCTATGCACTTTTGCCATCTCATAGGTAGTTCATCGATCTCTTTACTAAAAAAACCATTCGGACGGGAATCAATAAAATCTTTGAAGTCGGTTTGGACTGCCCCATCGGAGTTGAACTTTTTCCCTTGCAAGAAGTTATCCAAATTTCGAAAAAAATAGTAATCTGTTGGGGCAAGGTCCGGAGAGTACGGTAGATGTCTTAGACATTCCAATTGAAGCTCTTCTAATTTGGTAGCCGTCTGTTGTGCAGTGTGTGGTCTAGCGTTATCATGAAGCAGCAGTGGCCTAGAGCGATTAACCAGCCTCGGTTGTTTAGCAGCTAGCTTTTCCATCATGGTTTGCAGTTGCTGACAATAGACATCTGCCGTAATCGTCTGGCCAGATTTAAGAAAGCTGTAGTGAACGACACCAGCACTAGTCCACCAAACGCTCACAAGTAACTTTTTTGGAGTCAATTTTCGCTTGGGGCATGGTTTGGCTGGTTCGGCAGGGTTCAGCCATTGCGATGAGCGCTTCCGATTATCATACAGGATCCATTTTTCATCACAGATAATGATTCGATTCAAAATCCCTTCATTATTGTGCCGGTTGAGTAATGCAACGCAGCAGTCAACGCGCGTTTGTTGATTTGCTTCACTCAATTCGTGAGGTACCCACCTTTCAAGCTTTTTCACCTTCCCAATTTGCTTCAAGTGGATTAAAACAGTTTTATCACTAACATCGCAGCCTGCAGCTAACTCGGACGTGGTTTGCGATGGATCCGCTTCCACAATAGCCTTCAATTCTTCATTATCAACTTTGGTCTCCGGCCGTCCACGGGGCTTGTTCTGCAGGTCGAAATTTCCAGAACGAAAACGTTGGAACCAAAAACGCACTGTGTTTTCTTTTGCGGCACCGTCGCCATACACATCATTAATCCTTCGAGCCGTTTCTGCAGCACTGGTGCCACGGTGGAACTCGTACTCGTAAATAACGTGATATTTCAAGTTTTCCATTTTGTAAACTGAGTGACGCAAAGAAAAAAAACAATTGAGGAAAAAACAAATTAATTATAATTTTCGAAACACAAATACTTGAGTAAATAGCTGTATAAATTTGAATTTGGAATTCCTAACCAAAGAGAAGATATTTGAGATCAAAGTTGCCAGTACGGCAAAACGCCAATTTCATATGTAAGGACCTATGAAAAATGAGTTGTAGTTTGCAGATTTTTTGAAAACTTAAACTTCCTCAGTTTAAAATTACTGTATTCTAGGTGATGTATTTCAACGATTAACTTGAGAGAGAGAGCGTAGAATTTATTATAAAAAAAATATACAATCCGTGATGTCCGTTGTCGTAATTACTTTATAATTTAACCTTTATTAAAAATAGTTATTTAAATTATCACAATATATTCAAAATTACATTATTGTATTCCACTTTATTTCCATACAGTGCAACGTGTGTATTGCTCTGAAATAAGCTCTTGCAGCCAACTAGAAAGATGTTACTGAAACCTTAAGTGAAAACCAAACTAAGCCCTTTTAAAAAAATGATTTACAACAGAGATTGAGCATACCACCTCTGGATTCAGAGAAAGGTTTCTGATTTTTATTGTAAATTACCAATTGAAATTGAATTTAAGTTGAATGTCCTCTTACGTAAAAAAAGTGCAAATTTTCTTACAAAAAAATCTTTCAACAAGCAAATTAAAATATCAAAAAGTAGCATAATTTCAAATAGCGTTTTCTTAAGTTTAAAATGGAAACATGATGATCGGTGCGTTAAGTATTAGAATAAGGATTAAGAATGACGACGAAGAGCTTAATGGAATTTAAAACACAAACAAGTCTTGTTTGTCCCCTGATGAGGTGAAAACCTTGAAACCGGTGGGGTTATACCGTTACATAAAGTGGAATAAACAGTGTTTGATAAAATAAATTACAATATTAGTTTTCAAAATATTTTTATTTTACCTTGCAAAGTCAAAGAATTAAACAAAAAAAAAATTGTGACGAAAAAAAAAGGTTAATTAAATGGGTTTCAAAGTTATAAAAGGGATTAAAGGAAATGTAATAATTTTGCAATTTCAATTATAGCGCTTAAAAAATAAATGATTTAGGATATTTTAAACACCTATATAAAACCAGGTTTGACAGTATCATCAATGTCAATTAAATAAAGAAATGTTTAAAATAATAACATTGAAAAGTTAAAAAGCATGAACCTAAAAAAGTGATTATCGAAAAATGAATCTAAAACTTGAAAAAAAATGTTTGAAGATAAAAGATAAGAAACAAACATAAGGTGGAAATAAATGTAGTAAATAAAGCTCGTACATCAATTCCAGTAAATAATATTAATATCTCATTTACACTTAAACTTAAATAAAAGAAAGCTGAACGAAAGTTCAAATGCAGAGGTAAGCTTTGTATTACATCGACGTGAGAGAAATAGCGTTCACAAAATATATTATGATAGAAGTTGAAGCACATCAGTTTATCAATTTCAATATGAGCCATGTTCAAAATGCTCCCCTGCGCTCTTTTCAAATATTCAAAACGAGGACACGTACTCGTACTAGCCAATAGTGAAGAAAATATCAAATTTTCCCGTATTCAGGCATATTTCACGTTTGCACACAGAGCTTTTGAACAGACAGTCCTTCTGAATAGAAAGCAACATGGTCGACTGTCATGTTATATGAAATATGTTTTAAATATAATGCACGTCCTCGCATTGCGAAATTTTATTTCAAATGTAAACTGGGATGGCAGACTTGTCAGTGGCAAAATGCAGACACTAATTGCAATGAAATGTGAATAGACTGGATTTAGAGACAGTTTGTGTTGTTATTATTAACGTCATCAAATAGGATAACAAATTGTTTTGTTGTGCATTAATATAACATTTTGTTAAAACAATACAATGTTCTATCATTTCTTAACGAATGCCACCATAATAGATCATTTTAAGTCTCGTAAATTCCTTCAGTATTTTCCATTTAGCATTTGGGTGAGTTATCTCACTAAATAATAGATTAAACATTATTTATACTAAAATTTTATTTTAATATTCAATTTAAGAAATAAAATGTAAGAATCTCTTATTCTTGGTCGTTTCCACAATTCTGAGGATTGTAATCACCGTAGTGATCAATCACCCTTTTCCAGTACAAACGATATATTTGTCTATGTAACGCCTCCTGAAAAGTACCCTGCCGTTTATTCACCTTGTCCCTCCGTCACTTACGTTCTGCTAGATTGACCACTCAAGACTAACGTCGGTTTCCTACGCTAGACTAATATGTCCAAAGTATCTTAAGATTTGTTAGGACTATATTTGTTAAATTGCATACTTCACGTCCTCGAAATTGTTAATTCGCGACATATCATAATTTATGAAACTTGTGGTGTCGAGACCATGTGCTTGCCTTGAAAACAGGAAGATTAAAATATTATGAAATACTTGAATATTTTAAAATACTAAAGACAATAAAATAAGGGTAGCTACCCTTGCAGTCAGGTACATTTTTATTCAATGACAACTTTGTCACGTACGACTTAGGTCGAGATTGGCACCCCTGTCGCTTTGTACTTCCTCGCCAAGGGGAAGCGGGCGCTAGCTGGCTCGTGCTATTCCGTGCAGAACGTGGTGAGATTCAGACGTGGGTCCGACACTGCTCTTCCTCATATATCACAGAACTCCAGGACGCCATCTTGATTACGGGTGAATATTATTCCTCCTATTTTTAATGTGAATTTCGTCCGCACATTTTAACCATCGCTCAACTTTAATTCTAAATTGTTATTGGAATCTCCCTTGCTGAATACAACACATTTTTATTTTCTTGCCAATTTTAAACTTTTTTCTTGACATTCGTCAAGTTTTTTTATATATTTTTTTTCTTTTTTCTTTTTTTTTACAATATAATAAACTGCTTCATTACAAATTGTTCTTGTTTAATTGTGTCGCCTGTCCCTGCGAGAGTTGAAAGAGACTTATTCAGAGTTAAGAGAACCCAACATACCCCAGAGACCTAAAGAGTACTTGTCTCGTTAAGAAGCCGACTGACCTGTCCGGACCTGTCACCTTGGTAAGATTGATATTTGGTGAATTGATTTATGTAATCAATTGTAGCCATATAATTGTTGTTTCTTAAATATAGCAAAAAGGCGTGACATAATTGGCTCCCGAACGTGGGGCATACTTTGTATCTCTGATCTCTCGTTGGACAAGGTTTTTATTTATAATTTGTTTTGTGTGTTTTAAATAATAATTTATTTTCAGAAAAGTGTTTTTATATGTATTTTTTTGTGTACGACCGTTTGTTTTCTCTATTTTGTAACCACGTGTTTGCATCATTTGTTTTTACTGCCATTGTTTTTTTTGTTGTTCTCCCGCGTTTGTTTTCGCTGTTCGCGACCACATGGTCTTCCTTGTGCCCATGTGCTACGGGCTCCGAGTTGGTAAGGAGCCGTTTTCGAGTTTTTTCATTATTTGAATTGTGAATAGAATTTTACTTAATCGTGAGAAGAAAAAGAATAGATTTTCTAGCTAACGTTCGCTAAAATATTTCGTTGTCAAGAGAATGGTGTTCTGATTTATTTGAGACCAATCTCATATTAAGAGAGTTCGTGGGTAGGCAAAGCGCACGAAACGCCTATCTTTCGTGAAATAGTTCGCTGTTCAGTTGGCCCAGTCTTTCGGGTTTTCTTGCAAGGATTAATCATTTCTTGGTGCTCGGTTTGTCGAAATATGGAGAATTTCGACGGTTTAATATTACAAAGAAGTGGAAGTTTCGCTTAAGTTAGATTCCTCTTTTACTTAAAAAGATTCCGTTGGAGCAAGTTATTTTTGGTTTCGATCTTGGTTCAATGGCCGAATCATGCATTGAATAGTTTCTTCTGTAATGGATCTATAAACGGTATAATTGTTTATAGAGATTGAATTACATTTTGGTCTATAGTCGTTTGTTGTTAAAATGGAGCTTTGGTCAGCCTCGTCCCTCGCGGTTGATTGTAAACACGATGTAGGAAGTTGTTGTTTGTAAATTTGAACTGCGTTGCTAGGAGAAATCTTGTTGGTTTAACAGAACGATCGAGTTAGAAGTGTTGTTTTTGTTATCAAGGTCTTGATTTGCTTCGGTTGGGCTTTTTGTCCTATTGTTTTATTGTTGCAATGTATCCAATTAAGGCCGAGGGAAGATCTCTTCATTCTGCTCCCCTGTTTTCAAGAAAAAAAGTGCGCGGTCAGAGAATTGTAAATAGGACTAGTGTGGTATTTCGTGGATAGTCAGGCTTAAAAAGAACTAAATTCCACGTGGATTAAGCTCCAGTTCATCTTTGAAAGGAGATGGGCTGGGCAAAGTGTTATGTGCGCCCTACTTTCGTAAGAAATATTCCAATCGCGTAAATGATCCAGTTTACGAATTTTGTTTAGGAGTAAATAATAATTAATATCTCAGTGGTCAGTTTAGTGATTTTTGCGAATTGTGGTAGATTGAAAAGGAGATAAAGGATAGGAGTTCAATGTTTAGAAAATTTAAATTATGGAATGGTCGTGCGTAATGGACGGACGCCATTTTGTTTTGCGGCTGGAAATACTGTCCGATGTTTTTCTTTGAGGAAATAGATTCGCATGGTATCGTGTTTTGAAACAGATTAAATAATACAGGAAGTGCGTGGTCATTGAATGACGACAAGTGTTTTGAAATCATAGAATATTCCAGTTGAATAAGAATTGGTTCCTGGCTAATTGAGAGCAATCTCACCTGGAAAGAAGGTAACTTCCGTAAATAATGTTTCAATCGCGCTAGAGACCCGGTTTACGGATTTTGTTTAGGACTAAGTAATAGTTAAAATCGCAGTGTTCGGTTTGGTAATTTTCAAAGTCAAAGGCAAAAGGACGAATTGCGTCGTAATTACGGATAGTTTATTTTGATAACGGTGTAGCAGGTCAGGCAGTAAATATTGTGAAAAAGAAAAAGAGTGGGAACTAGAAGAAGGCTCTAGATGTGAATAGTATTGCGTCATAGTTATAATTTTTTTTTTTTTTTCTCGTGATAGCAGTGGCTGTTATTAAACAATATGTTGGAATAGAGAGAACTGGAATTAAGTTCCAGAAGGGTTCTTATAATAGGATATTGCGAATTATTACGCGGAGCTACTGTTGTTATGGCGAGTTTGTGTAGAAAGTATTGCGTCATAATTGTTGTCGTTCGGTAATATTGGCTGTTCTTGTTGACACGGGGATTGTTAGAAAGGGCTGTTGTATCTTATTGATAATCAGTCAGTCGATGCTGAGTTTTCTTACATGCGCTGTTTTTAAACACTGAATGGAATTACGTTTTAGATAAATTCATTTGTTCTCGTATCAATGTCTTTTGATAGAGAAGTTTGTTATCTGGTCTGAATTGAATTTCGGTTGGTTAGATTCCTTTGTTTCTGACAATACATCTGGATAACACGGTTGGTTTCGAAATTCGAATAGAATTTCGTTTTGGAATAGATTCTTTTGTTTTGTGTCGGTGCATTGGGTACAAAGTAGATGGCTTGTTTATCCTGGAAGTAGAAGTAAATAGACTTCCTTCAACTAGCCATAGTTCCTGTGAGATGCAACATTAACCTTCTCAGAATTAAGGTTAAAAAGGTAGTGATTGTCATGTAATCTATAGGGTTTTCCTAGAAGGGTATGGGTCGGAAGACTTTAGGATAAATTGCAGACTAGACAGGCTTATGTATAGAAACAGTTGAGTCCCTTACAGAATATATTCCAAGAATAGAGAATTTAAAATCATTCTTTAGAGCCACCCTTGTCAGATAACGAATTATCACGGGTGTAAGAAGTGATAGCATAAAGATGGCGCAGAGATTGTCTGTTTCCAGTCGTGATTAGTTGAGGATTTGTGAAAACTCTGCTCAGTTTTCGAGCTAATAATTAAGGAAGATAAAAGATCTCGCCTCGCTTCCTTTTACGTAAGAGCGTGGCCGGGGTCAGTACTAATTTGTGGTCACCCCATTTGGTCTAAAAAATATTCCTGCCGAAATGCAGAGGCTAATGGATAAACTGTTTGCCGATCAGGGCGATCATGTATTTTGCTACCTAGATGACATCTTAATCTGCAGCGCAGATTTCGATTCACACATCGCCACCTTATGTTTGGTGTTGCGCCGGTTGAAGGAGTCCAATCTTACTATAAAATTGGCCAAGTCGGAATTTTGCAAGTCAAGCCTTAGGTACTTGGGACATATAGTGGACCGCGAAGGGTTGAGAACGGACCCTGAAAAGATTAAGGTGATGAAGGAATTCAGAGGATTCCTGGAATCCTATGGGATATGAGACCTCTTTTACAACGCGTATTATCACCCGCAAAACAATACCAGCGAGAGATATAATTCTTCAATTCTGACGTGTCTATCCATTTTGGTACAGGACAATCAACGAGATTGGTGCGAATTCTTAGGGAAGATCTGTTCCTGTTTAAACAATACTGTGAGCATAGCCACCGGTAGCACCCCTTTTTATCTGTTTCACGGATTCCATCCGGTTCCCCATGCTTCGTTCCACGACCAACTGGATTCGAATCAGATTGTCTCTTCCACGAGATCTCCTAATTATCTCCAAGGGCTAAATAGAATGGAAAAATTGTACGAGACCGTCACTGCTAAACTATTGACTGGGTTTAAGCGTAGCGCAGCTAGGTATAACCTACGCCGTAGAGAGAGACGTCTGTCCGTTGGACAGGTGGTATGGAGGAAGTCCTTTAAGCAGTCAAATGCAGGTCGTTACTTCAGCGCCAAGTTGGCACCGAGATTTATAAAGAGTATAGTTAGCAAGAAAATCTCCAATTCGGTTTACGAGCTGTCGGAGCTTAGTGGGAAAGTGGTAGGGAGATATCACGTGAAGGACATTGCAAAGGTTGACCAATGATAGTCTCGCGATCGGGTGACCGACAGAGGAGTATAGCACTCCATGTCATAAAGCTAAGTGAGAATTAGTCCGGATTCTCGTAGTCGAGGCACATAAGAGGAGCATGGCCAAGTGTTAAATAGAGTATAGCCCCTTTGTTGTTGCAATAACGATAGAGTCATTTGTGTATTTTCTCCTTAGAAGCTAAAGAGCGTGGTCGAGTGACCAATATTTGAGTATAGAACTGTTTCTCGTCGTAATAGGGAGATCGTAGTCGAGTATTCTCTCTTTAGAAACTAGAAAGCGTGACCTGGAGTCAAATTATTAAATGTATCATTCTTGTCTTGTAAGAGGGAAGGAATACAGGGGTTATTCTCTTATAAGAATACGGCTGAAGTTTAGTAGCTGCATAAATATTATATAAATTGACTATTGAATACAGTATAGCTTAGAATAGACCTTATGCGGTGAGTCCGTCGTCACACGATAAGGACGCGAACATATGATATGGGTCCGGTCCTGAGCACAGCTTCTGTGCCCGGGTGGATTATAGATAAGCTGATAGTTGACAGTGTAGTGATGGGTTCGTCAGCGCCTAATTGGGAGTCATTCATGGTTAGGAAAATGGTTCTTAAAATAATTAAATTAAATATTTTGTTATAATACCTTGAAGGTATACACTGTCGATTCCTTGGTGAATGTCAGTTTAGTATGTCAAGTGATGTCACCGGTGCGAATTTATTATTGCACAAGGGTGAATGAATAAGTGGGCTGGCCGTGGGCAATCTCGTATGGATTCATTTCCATATGTTTTATGTATGGGCTGGTATTCAACCCGGTGACTTAACCAAAGAATACCTGGCGTTCAATGAACCTAAGCCTGGACCACGAGTGGCGGAATGCTGAGAGCCTAGAGTAGGATTATATGTATCTCAACGAAGGACTTAGGTCCTTCTGAAGTAAGAATTCATGTAATACATAGATGATTAGTACCGTTTGTAGAAGGTACACGTATTACATTCAGGATCAAATTGCTCTTGTGTAATGCGAGCTTAGGTATTGGGTTACCTAACAGCTGTTGTGGGTTATTTAGTGGTAATTGTACCTTCTCATTAGATTCCCTATCGAATTATTGGCTGCAGAAGTTAGGGCATTAAGTGAAGAAATTCTTGGAAGTCTTCAGAATTTCGTATTAGGGAAGGATTGTCTTCCTAATTGTTGTCTTATCTGATAAGAATTCGTGATGTATTCCGAACTTCTTGACGGAGAGGTGTACCCTTCCCCCGGGAGTAGCGTTCCAAAGATTGTACTGAGGATTCAGTAGAGTATCCATCGTGGATAATTGCTTTGCACAAATGCTATCGCTGGACGGTGGTCCGCAAGTTTAATAGCAGTAGAATTGTTCAGTAGTGCTATGGAGTAGGTGTTGCTTTCCACCGAGTTGAATTTTGGAAAAGATTGTACAGATGGTACAGTGGAGTATCCGTTTCGGATAGTTGCACGTAGCAAGTGTTAGTTATTGGACGGGGTTCCATGATGATAATAACCGCTGATGTGTTCGGAATTTCTTGTTAGAGAGGTGTAGCATTCCACGGTGTTGAAGGGCTATAGTATTGAAGTAAGTCATCTTGTTGACGAATTGGCTCCTGTTGAGTGTGGAGTATATAATTTGAAATAAAAATGATTAATTTTTTTTGTTGATGTGTAAAATATTATAATATATTTTGTTCTGTCAAAGCACTCACCGAGTACGGGGTCGCATGGTAGTCTGTTAGGCAGCGCGATGAAAGGTTTATGGGAAATGTGAAGGTTGTAGTGGTGCTGCTGGGAGGAATAAGGATAAGAGTATGGTGCGTTCTCGAATGAACTTTGACAGAATTTATGTAACTGATACGGTAATTGCCGTTCTATTTTTGTTTTGTTTTGAACTTGTACCGATTTTATGTAACTGTTACGGTAATTGCCGTTCTATTTTTGTTTTGTTTTGAACTTGTGCCAAATTTATGTAACTGTTACGGTAATTGCCGTTCTATTTTTGTTTGTTTTGAACTTGTACCGATTTTATGTAACTGTTACGGTGATTACCGTTGTATTGTTTGCTCTGTTTTGAGTTTTGGGATAAGAGCTCTGGTTACTGTAGTGTTGGCAGCATGCGTCATGACTGGGGGCTGCGTTTCTTGGATAGTTAAATCTCGAAACGAACCCGTGCCCTTGTGGTCGGACGTATGGTGGGTCTCGCTCGGTAAATTGAATTCCCAGTTTTTTGTTGTTTATCATTGTCTCCTTACTTTGGCTCGGTGTGAATCACCGAGAGGCCCTGGGCAGCCTTAAGAGTCCGGGTTGGGGGAAGCTAGCCTCCCAACCGATAAAGGTTTTGAAGATGGCCTGAGAATACATCTGGGATGGATTGCTGTGTGTCTCCATCACGGGCCTCATGAACCCAAATTAGCGATTGCGATTACAGATGTGTTCTGTCATGCACATGTTTCGGGCTAGGATAGCTTCGGTTCGGGAGGGTCGCGTGTCTGTCGCTCGGATCCTAGATGACCAAAGTTGTGTAAGTGGTATCACGTGATTCTTGGCTCTGTTCTGGGGGTCCGTAGACGCGTCCTGCTGTCAGCCGGGGCTACTTGCCAATTTTCTATCATGTTTTGTGTTTTTTTTTTTTTAAGGAACTAAGGCTCCATCTATACAGTTACCATTCTGTGTGGTGGTGAATTGTTACTGCAACGGTTGTCCAGACCTTGGAGTCTGAGGAAACCCAAGTTATGTGTAAAGTTCTGTGTGAACTTAAGGAGATATAAGTCCTCGAAAATGGTTCGGTGTGAACCATAGGATATTTGTTATTCAATGTATAAAGTTCTGTCTGAACTTAAGGAGATATAAGTCCTCGAAAATGGTTCGGTGTGAACCATAGGATATTTGTTATTCAATGTATAAAGTTCTGTCTGAACTTAAGGAGATATAAGTCCTCGAAAATGGTTCGGTGGGAACCATAGGATATTTGTTATTCAATGTATAAAGTTCTGTCTGAACTTAAGGAGTTACAAGTCCTCGAAAGTGGCTCTGTGTGAACCATAGGATATTTGTAATTTGACGTATAAGGTTCTGGGTGAACCTCTTGAAATTTTTAAATGATAGATATTGGCAATTGCGAAATTTATTGTTATCATTGTTGTTATCACTACGCCCGGTAGTGGCCGGAAGTTTGGACCGTCTTGTGCTGTGTGCCAGGGGCGGTCGTATTGTGGAAAGCGCCCGTAATATGGGGCTGCTTTAAAATTTATCGGTTCCCGACTGTGCAGTATAGGGAAGGGCGAGGAAAATAATGTGTTGTAAAGTGTTGTCTTTGGTGTGTCAAGGGAAGTGGGATTCTAATTTTGTGTTGAGCCATGTGGGTGGTTGGTTGGATGAAATCCACATTGAAAGGGGAGAATTTCAGGAATCACCATTGAAGATAATCCACATTGAAAGGGGAGCATTTCAGGAATCACCTTTGAAGATAATCCACATTGAAAGTGGAGAATTTCAGGAATCACCTTTGAAGATAATCCACATTGAAAGGGGAGAATTTCAGGAATCACCTTTGAAGAGCAGCTGGTTCATAGGTTGGCCCGTGACCTACAGTGAACCCACTAAAGTCAGCCTTTGGGAGAAGACTGCAGATTTGTTTTATTATTTTGGTTAAGCTGTGTCCATCTCTCAGAATATTGTAATGAGAGAATGGCTTAACTGATTTGTTTCCCTCTTGGTCAACATTTGATTGTTAGTTGACCTTGCAGTTTAATATTTTATTAATTATATTACCCGATTGTATAGTATTATTTTAATTTCTTTGTTGTGTGATTTGATTTTATTAATATTGTATCGATTTCCTGTAATCTTGTACCATTGTGCATTGTTTTGTTTTGTATCATTTCCTGTAAACTTGTACCATTGTGCATTGTTTTGTTTTGTATCAATTCCTGTAATCTTATACCATTGTGTATTGTTTTTTTTATGTGTAAGGGGTTGGGAAGGATTGTTTCCCGCTCCTCTGTAACCGGCTATGTGTTGAAGTTAAATTGTTTAGGAGCCTAGTCAAGGAAAAGGTTTACGTGGTTTCCTTCCTCGTGGTCGGTCTTACACCAATTAAGACTACACCTATGGCAAATGCTGACTAGAGATAAATCGGCCACGAAACCGTATCCGGTGAGGGGTACATACACCCCTCGCTCCTTAGAAACATCCCTCGGACTGATGCGTCTGTGATATACGGAGGATAATTTTTTTTTGTTTGTTTTTTTTTTGTTCTTTCAATAACTTAGGGTGGGGTGTTAGGACTATATTTGTTAAATTGCATACTTCACGTCCTCGAAATTGTTAATTCGCGACATATCATAATTTATGAAACTTGTGGTGTCGAGACCATGTGCTTGCCTTGAAAACAGGAAGATTAAAATATTATGAAATACTTGAATATTTTAAAATACTAAAGACAATAAAATAAGGGTAGCTACCCTTGCAGTCAGGTACATTTTTATTCAATGACAACTTTGTCACGTACGACTTAGGTCGAGATTGGCACCCCTGTCGCTTTGTACTTCCTCGCCAAGGGGAAGCGGGCGCTAGCTGGCTCGTGCTATTCCGTGCAGAACGTGGTGAGATTCAGACGTGGGTCCGACACTGCTCTTCCTCATATATCACAGAACTCCAGGACGCCATCTTGATTACGGGTGAATATTATTCCTCCTATTTTTAATGTGAATTTCGTCCGCACATTTTAACCATCGCTCAACTTTAATTCTAAATTGTTATTGGAATCTCCCTTGCTGAATACAACACATTTTTATTTTCTTGCCAATTTTAAACTTTTTTCTTGACATTCGTCAAGTTTTTTTATATATTTTTTTTCTTTTTTCTTTTTTTTTACAATATAATAAACTGCTTCATTACAAATTGTTCTTGTTTAATTGTGTCGCCTGTCCCTGCGAGAGTTGAAAGAGACTTATTCAGAGTTAAGAGAACCCAACATACCCCAGAGACCTAAAGAGTACTTGTCTCGTTAAGAAGCCGACTGACCTGTCCGGACCTGTCACCTTGGTAAGATTGATATTTGGTGAATTGATTTATGTAATCAATTGTAGCCATATAATTGTTGTTTCTTAAGTATAGGGAAAGGCGTGACAGATTATTCATATATAAAACTGAAAAAAACGCGTCTCAATGCAAAGTTCTTCAATAATCGATCTTTTGGTTATTTTGACACACCATTAAATGCGTTCGAGTCGCCTCCAATACCACATTTCAAATGCCTCTTTTTTTCTATTACGTGCGTTGTAAGAATGTTATTTTTCCTAGATAATCAATATTTTGAAATAAGATTTTTTGGACAATGAAATATAAAAAGGTCTTGATGGTAATAAGTTACAATTCAGAGACTGACATTATATTTTTTCTGTCTTCTTTTGACTTAGTGGATATTAAAGAAGACATTTCTTTGCAAAATAAAAACATGCAATTGCAACATGCAACATGCAATTTAGTGAATGTAATATTCTGCTAAATACATACATACTCACATTATTTCAAATACATATATAAATAAGGTAAATAGACTACAGTTGTACAATAATCACCACCAACATTTTTTATAAAATTTTGCCTGTTAGTAGCATGATAAGTGCTGGATAAAATTTGAGTAGGAAAATAGGGAAAGACAAAAACGCGGTGTTATGGAGAAAAAATTTTCATAATGGAAGAGAAGAGAAATGCAAATATTTGTTTTAAATTCATTGTTTGAAGCAAACCAACGAGTGTAAAAGTCTTACGGCAGCTGGTATCTGATTTCCGAGTCTGATATCATGAAAAGTTACATATCAAAAATCGATTATGGTATTTTTTTTTTAATTTTCTTCGATTTATTGAAAAATCCCTACGCTTTTCGCATACATGCGGGTTATTAATTGTTTATTAAAAATATTAAACGTAACATTTTCAGCAACATACGTCCTCACTAATTGAGATAATCTCGTGTTCACGTGTAAGCAGTAACCTTTTCCGGCTCGGTTCTAAATTTGATCAATTTCATAAAAATGTATTTCAACTTTGATACGAGAGGATACGACGCAAAAAATAAAATTTTTCCCTCCCCAATGAATCAGCCCTCCACAGAGCGGTCAAAAGTCAAGTGGACAGTAAAATCATATATATTTGGCAAGAGCGCCTCCCTTAACAAGGGGTTCAAAAACTTTTTTTTTACAAATAAATTACATATTTTTAACAAACCTCATTAGGGTTGGTCAATTCATTTAATACGTGGTCTAAAAACTTTTGAAAATTGCTACTAAACAAATATTAAAAAATAGTCGTATTAGAAAATTTTTCAGATGATGTTAACCTGAACAAACCCCTAATTTCCAGTCATACGAGTATATCTCCGGTTTATAAACATACTTGTCCGATCTATAAACATACTTGTCCGATCTATAAATATACTTGCCCGACCTACAAACATATTTGTTCGATCTATTATACAACCAGGGTTTTCCGCAGTCGTACAAAAATGTATTCTTACTTTGATGATAATACGAGTATTATGACTTATATGAAAACACCCGGGCTGGTAAAGAAGCTTACTATATTACCAACTAGATAAGTAGACCATGCAAATTATTCAATCTTTATAGCTAAGCTATTTAATTGTTTGCGTTATAAATTTGGGCATTATTCAGAAGCAGCGGTCTTTAAAAATGGTTTCGAGGGCTTCAATAACGAGCCCCATCGGATTAATTATTCTACGTCATTATTATGTGGTAATAATTTAGATATCTGCCCAAACTTCAGAGGCAACGTGGTCAGTATTAATATTGTGATAAAGTAGGATTGTTATTCATACTAGCATCTTGATTTTAATTTGATTTATTGACACTCATGAGATGCATTTTGTAAATTTAAAACAAAACATTCTTGAGGTGATAATACAATTCATTATGTTACAGTATTTTTCAAGTTTTCTTATAGTTATTATTAGTTTTATAAACTCAAAAAATTTAAAATTTAAACCTTAGTTTTTATTAAATATTAATTTACTTTTCATTCTTGTAACTTCACAAAGATGTCAAAATGTTTGGGTGAAATTAGTTTATTGCACAATATTCGGTAATATAAGTTTATCATTCTCAAGTAAATTGATTTGAATTCAGTAATATCGCGTTTTTTACTATCGTTAACCACTTAAATATCACATTGGTTTAGTATTCTTATTTTTCTTTGTGTATATCTTGGATCTCTTATGTTGCGAAATTCATTCCTTTGAGATAGAACACCAGCTGTCCCTCTAACTTAAAGCGGCTTTCCTACAATACGGTGTCCTGCGGGGATATCGTGTTCCACTATGTAAGACATTTTGAGTAAATTGTTTATAACCTTCAAATAATTTACATAAAATATGTATAATACTGTCATATTTATCACTTAAGAGTTGTTTGTGATTCTGAGTTAGTTGTTTTCAACCTTTAAGTGACTTGTATCGTATTAATACGATCTGGAATATAAAAATTTGATCTAAAAAATAATAATTTGACTTAAGAAATCATCTTATTTGTAGCTCTTGTATCATTGTTAAGGTACCCCTACAATATGTTTTATATTTGAACCGTCCAGTATCCGCCGCTTGACTCTTCCGTAATGACCTCTGTTCGCAATTAACGCCAAAGCGAATAAATTGCTTTCCGTTGAGTGGCTAATGGAAAAGGGAGATTTATACCGTTACGAAACCGAACTGATGGTTCAATAATTCCTCTTCTCTTGTTATGTGGCTCTGTACACCAATTGCGCTCTTTTGTTGAATGCATTAATTAAAATGTGAACAAACTTTTATGATTAAAATGTGGACAAACAATTCCAGTTGACATACTTAAACGATTAAATATGGAAACACCTTAACAAACAAAATGTCGACATAAAATTATACAACAAATGAAACGTGAACCAATAACTTAAGAGGATAAAATGAACCGATTAAGAAACGCATCAATAATTTAAATTAGAACAATCCATTAAAATTTTAACAAAATAACGATTACACGTGGACAAACTATAACGATTAAAATGTCGAAAAAAAATTTACTTGTCAACTAATTCGAACGATTCAACTGTATACAAACAATTAAACATTAGTAATGAAAATTTAGACAAATTATTAAACTTTTTCAGTTTAAATGTGGACAAACAATAACCGCTAAAACGAATAAATTGGTTTATATTGAAAAGTTAAAAGAAAACAGAGATTTAACATATATCGTCACGATACCGAACTGATATCTCAATAATTATCTTATTTGCACCTGTATCTTTATGTAACTCTTTCACTCTTTTGTTAAACGCAACAATGAAAATGTAAACAAACTTTGCGTTATATAAATAACTATGACCTTATTTTAAGAGCAGATATTTTGAAAATTTTATCAGTGGATGTATTCGCAAATTTCTTGTCTCCAATTTGTTTCCATTGTAAATACTAGGCTGATATGTGGTGTTAATAAATTTTGCCATTTTAGTCCTCTTCTAAAAATTTTACATTGGCTCAAGTATCACGAACGGATATATTTCATTTTTTTTCTCTTAATGGGATGTCTTCATTGTATCATTTGAATCCATGTCTGAGAGATCTTATTTCAGAGAACATTATAAATTGGAGGTCAATTTTACTTCGTCGAATGAATTGATCGTTTCAAATCGATCTAAAAGAGTGGAGTACTATGATAGAGGTTTAGCGATTGCAGGTTCTGTAGCGTGGAATGGTTTGTCTCTCAGTGTTAAAGATTAGAAAGCATTTGAACACAGCCTTTTTGGGGAAGTTTTAACGAAACGTATGTTTATACTCGTATATGAATACTGCACACATACACTTCACACCATCTAAAGCTGAATGAGTAACAATTACATATCGGAAGTTTTACAAAGGTTTCTTTGTATTTCATTGCCCTTAGTAAGTTCCCTGCAGTTTTCTTACCAAATGTTTTTCTGAACATTTGCAGATGCGAGAGTACCCAATCTAATGGCCGCAGTTTACACCTTCATTTCCTTTACGCTTAAATAATTAATAATTTGTAATATTTTTCATAAATAGTGGATTTAAATCTCGACTGAGAGCGCCTTGAGGAGGGTCTACTTTCTAAACGGCGTTATATAAGTTTTCCTTTTATTATATTATAATTTTTCATTAAGATTGAAACCACTAGAAATAGATTTTGTTTAGAAAAAAGTTCTCAAATATTTCCCATCGTGCTTTTCATTGAGATAGTACCCTTCAACGTATCCAAACTGATGCTTTAGATATATTAAAGAAAGTTTGTTCGAGGGTCTACATAGCCTACGGATCCATTAATCGAGCCTTTGGGCTTAGAACTACTAAAGTTGGCACGGAACTTGCAGTTAGTCTTGACACATGCTGGAAATATTACCCTACACGTGAAGAAGCAACAACATAACCATCAAATCTAGCGCGTTTTAGTGTTCACCTTTAATTTTTTTTATTCGGTACCATCAAAATTGATCTCAAAAATCCCGGGTAGAAGATTAGTGTTTACTACTTAGGCTAATGAGGTAGGCGTTTTCACAGAAATAACTGCTTAATTTTTATTTTTTGTTATCTTTTAAATTATGATTTTGTTTACTTTAAATTCAAAAATAAAACTTTTACAGGATTGATTTTTCTTTGTACGTATGAAATCCGTGAAAGAAATATATATTTACATAATTTTGTGTTCAAGGATCAAACTCTTATTTTGACTGTTTTGAAATAATTGAGAAAATATCTAAACTACCTTTATCGACATGAATGGAGTATAAAATATTTCAGACGTAATTTAACCATAAAGTTGTTATTAACAGGTTTCAAATTATGCACATAAAAGTACATTCAACATTTTTTTTATATTTGAAATAATCCAAAAATATTTGTTTTGTAGGTCAGTTTATTTTTGTATAATGACATATTAAAACAAAAAAAAATGATCCTCAAGCTATTTCCGTGACGAAATTGGTAAAACGCTTATCTTCTAGCATAAAGGTTGTGGGTTCGATTCTCACTGGTACCCAGATTAATGTTAAAAAAGTTTGATTTTTATGTCCAAAAAAATTTATAATGGAAATAAAATGCTACCTGTATAATACAAAAGGAAATTTAATGTTTAAAACGGACCCATCACAGGCGAAATCTTATCTACCATATAGTATATATAATTTATTTAACTTGTCCCAACAAGAACAACTTCTTTACTTTTCTGTATTGAAGTGTACACAATGTCCATACTACAATAATAAGTTTGTTATAATGGCATATCACAAATATTTTTTGTTATTACATCATTATGGACGACCTCAATTGCCTAGTGTTTATAGCGTTTGACTTCCAGCCGGGGATTTTGAATTCGATTCCCGATGGTACTCGACAAAAAATATAAGATCCCAGTCTAATTTAAAACTTGTCGAGTATAAAATTCGTTGCTGTCTCTTCACGTCTATATGAGTATTAATTTCAAAACTTGCAATGATGGACCGTCAGTTATGTGCCTACTCCTATGATTCTTGTCCCAAAGAATCGTGTTTTGAAGTCAAATATATCTTTAATATGTCCGAATTACCATATGAAAGGAAAAATGTACTGCAGAATAAAATGCTTAACAAAGTATTTTCTCGCTTGGAAGCTTGATGATAATAGATTTGCTTCTTGAACCTTAACATATCTACAAGAAAATATTTTATTTATTTTTGTTTTATCCTCAATTCCGAGGATCATGAATTTTTGAATTTTTTTATAATATATGAACACTACACACGCACACTAAACAGCACATACATGTACCACTTATCTATAATATATGAATCCCATACACATACACAGCACAGCACATGTACAACTTATCTATAATATACCATATGAACACTTCACATATAACATACACTACACAGCACTTGTACCACTTATCTATAATATATGAACACTACACTCATACACTATACAGCACACGTACCAATTATCTATAATATATTAACACTACACAGCACATGTACCACTTATCTATAATATATGAACCCCATACACATATATTATACTATACAGCGCATGCACAACTTATCTATAATATATGAACACTACACACATACACTACACAGCACATGTACAACTTATCTTTAATATATGAACACTACACACGTACACTACACAGAACATGTACCACTTATCTATAATATATGAACACTACACACATACACTACACAGCACATTTACCACTTATCTATAATATATGAACACTCCACTCATACACTTCACAGCACATGTGCTACTTATCTAAACAGGTTTTTTGTTAACCTACAAAAGTTTATTTGTAGTTGATCTTCCCTTAGTAAGTTTACTTCGGTTTTGTTAGCAAATATGTGTTTCTAAGTAGATACGGGATAATATCTAATATAATTGTCGAGGCTATCACCTTTCTATCCTTACACTCAATTTTTTAAAGTTTTATTTTTAAACTGTAAATATTAATAATTAAAAAAAATATAGAACGCCCTTGAGAAAATCTTCTCTATGGACGGTGCCATATACTCATACATTGTCTTTTTATTATCATTACTTATTAAAATGTCCATCCCAGGATGTGCGAAATGAATGACTAAATACTTGTTAATTGTTACATCTATGTTACTTACAGCCTACCCCATCACGTTTTTATTATGTTCACCTAGGTCTTTTAAGCATTTTAAAACGGTTTTTTTATTTAAAAATTAACGGTCACACCGAATGTAACTCACTCGATACTCATTCGATACGTCCAGAAATTTTTTGTTTTTTACCATATTAATTGATACTTAAAAACATCATCAAATCAAGAGATATTTCACAAATAATTACCCCTTTTTTCAGTACGTGTGTACTTGAAATGCGAGTGACAGTAAAATATTTTCATGTTTTTCGTAAAATAGAATAAAACAAATGTTAAGTTTAAAAAATAAATGACGTAATTTAATATTACATATATCTACCTTCTGGTTAACGACTTGTTTTACTTTAATAGCACTTATTTCAAAATTGAAATGCTTACGTTAGGCAGTAGCTTCTGTATGTTTTGTGTCATTTTCCCTTCGTGGTCACAGTATGTTTTGTTTCATTTTCAGCTTCACGACACTAGGTAAATAATGTAAAATAATATTTTTATGTACACCATGATAACTAATCAGTATTCTCTACGATAAGAGATCTCGTGCCCTATGTAGAGCTCCGCTGCTTTTTTTCAGCTTATCACTTTATCAGGTGAGTATTCGGCCTTTGTTTCTTTTGACATTTACGCTTCCAGCCAGAATCGACCACTTAAGGATTTCGACACCCCCGCGCTCCTCCCGCGCTATCCGTTCAATTTAGTAAAAAAATATAAGTGGTTGACGCTTATCTTACTATAGAACGAGCGGTTGCCTGAAGGTAATGGGCGTGCCAGTTCTAGAGTTTCAGGAAGCTGAAAATGTATCAAAAATTTCTAAAGGTTTAATTATATTTTTTAAATTATTTTTTAAAAGTTGAAATAACCGGGGCTGCTAACAGCACCATGGAAATAAATGAATTTGTTTGATACCCCTAAAACAAACTGTAGGGCGTGGCCTAGAGACAACATTGTATTCGAGTTAAAAACTACTTGAGTAAGTACGTAACTTGTGGTTAGTCATGACATATGCTTACAATAATTTGTCGATTGTGAAATTGTTACAATGCACCTCTGTAAGATTTTCATCGCCAGATTTTGAATGAATCCCGTGTTAATATATGAAATTTTATATACTTTTGTCTCTCACTTCTCGTAGATTCAAAATCTACATTTGTCTTTTGTTCGAAATTATAAATAGACTTGTAGATTCCTTAGTTTTACTTGAACGAATACGTTTCCGTCGCCCTACCCATTCAACAAGATTGAATGAGTTGTTCAATGTACGTAGGGTGAATACAAATAATGTAATTAATTACTTTATCAATAGAAATCGATCTGCGTTCAATAAAGAATTCGTTGAGTTTGATATGTTTGGGATCACAATTGCTGCATTTAAAAGAGGATTGAATGAGTATTTTGCCACAATTCGATAAACCTGATGGCGAGTGTTACACCCTTTTTGCCCTTAAATGTTTTGTTTTCTTTTGTTTTTGTTATGGTTTTCCCCTTTTTCTGATTTTTTTTATTGTTATTTAGGTCTTTATTTTTTTTTATTGTTTTTGTACTCTTCTTTAAAAGATTCACTTGTCTAAATTAATTTATATTCAATATATAGACTGCTTGTTTTCCAATACACAGTAAAATTTGAAAAAACTACCATCTCTTAAGTTAAAATGCAACAAAACTCACACATTTCTAGCGCGTGTAAATATTGTTACCGGATGAATATGTTTACCTTACTATATTTATTATTTTTTCTCAGATTTCATGGGGAGTCGAACCTCAAACCCTCGACTGTACATCAAACGTCTAGCAAACTCATACCACCTTCAATTCTAATTCAATAGTCTATATGATACTGTTAATTAAAAAAGGATAGCCAGAAGCTTGAGTAATTGTATTTACTTTTCGTCGTACAATAATTTAGTGGGCTTATTACTATATGATAGTCCCGACCAACCTAAAAAGTTGTTTAAGAGGCCTTAAACATGACTTAAGCCATTAAAATGTGACTGAAAACCTTAAAAAAAAGGTATTTACGAAAATTAAATCCACGACACCCGGGTAAGACAAGCGTCTCATCAACTAGGTCACTGGCATCATTTATATGTTCTAATCCCTCAGATTTGACCCAAAATTGCGCAAATATTGCATTATTTAAATAACTTGAGTATATATCGGAAAAGTTTGACAGATAGAAACGAAATTTATGCTCCATGAATGACATAAATTATTGGAGGATAGTACTGTTGAGTTATTGGTAGATTTAAACTTTCGTGACAGACTGACTTACCTACAAGAACGCCTTGTGGAGCCGAAATTGAAAAAATACACCATTCTATACAGTAATTGAAACAAGCGTATGTAAACTTATTGCATATTCTCTTTCAATTTATCTCTAAAGCGTGCTGATAATATAATTCTCTTGGCAATCCCTCATGATCGAGGATGATTGTCAGTTATCTTATGGATAGAAAACGTCAATGCGTATATTTGGTGTACCAACTTTTGCAGTTTAGCTGGCACACAGTCTGGACACACCAACTCCAAAATTCCACGACGATTGGCAGATTTGGTGTGCTGCAGCTTTACGTTACGCAAAGTTTATAAAGTGCTAATGTTGTGTTGTTACTTAAGTGATTTTCCACCAGAGTTTTCAGGTTCAATTTAAAATGATCTTCGAAATAAGGCCCCAGTCGGTTTCAATAATTATCCTGGTATAACGCCCTTTACATGTGCGAGTGATGTTTTTGTATCCACTTACGTTAATTTTTCCAATACGCACTATGGCGCACTGGGAATTACTTGCCTGCTTCCGTGTTTCTAAACCTGGATGCTCGATTACTGAAGCCGAAGACAATAATGTTTCCCAGTCATTCTCTTCAACATGTCCACATCATCAATTTCGATATGTTGAGAGCTACTATAAAAATGAATTGCGTATGCTTATTCTACTTAATCTAAACAAATAATTAAGAATTTATATAATCTCTTTACTCTGGTATAATCCATACTTTTAGAAACTAATGAAAAAATTATTTCCAGCTTTTGAAAGGAGTTCCACGATGTCTTACATCAGACAATCTTCTGCAGGATAAAAAAAAACTCCTACTTGATGAATTCCAGGGATGTTTTTGCCTTCAATTAAGCTTTAAGGCTTATTATAAGGTAATAGCTAAATAGCTTCTCCACTTTTAAAGCAATTATCGTTCCACTGTGACAAAAAGCGTGTATGGTGGTCATCTTGTTGAAACGTTGTTTTGGCGTCAGCTGAAAAGATCATTTCATTCTTTATATGTCGTAAAAAATATCATAAAAAAATTGAGATAAACTCACTCTAGACGGGAGCTCCGTTTGTTGCTTAAGTCAATGTAAGTCGATTATGGAGACATGAAAAAAGTTACGTTGCACCAAAGCACTTTCCTATTTACAATATTAAACCACTTGAGAAAATTAGTACAATTCAGAACGCTAACAATAGAAATCACCAATTTATGGTATTACAACATTGAAAGTTTAAAAAAATACTCAAATTCAAAGGAAGTAAAAAAATAATGTAATCACCAAAAAAAATTGTATCACCCGTCTCCTAGTTAACACTTACAATTGAGAGAATGCCGGAGAAGAACCCTATTGAATTAATTGTGGATAAAAATATCCATTATAGATTAAAAACAATATATTGCAAATTTAAAATATCCACATACCAGACATGGAGTTACCCAGTTGTTGCATTCTCAGGATTGAAGAATTACGTAACGTGTAACTATCGTTCGCCAATTACTTTTGACACATTTCAATTGTAAAAGGTACTGTTTATTTTAACTTTTTAACAAAACTGAAAGCTTCTCAGTTTTGTTTCCTCAATTTTACCACGTCCCACTAAGTAATCATCAAAATAAAACGACCTTCTCTCCTCCATTAACTGGAACGCTGAAAACGCCTCAAAATTCAGATACCGCTATGAATTTTCCATAATTTTGATGAGGGCATCCAAAAGATTAATTCATTAAAAGCTGTTTAAT
Source organism: Odontocerum albicorne (assembly GCA_949825065.1). Lineage (NCBI taxonomy): Eukaryota > Metazoa > Arthropoda > Insecta > Trichoptera > Odontoceridae > Odontocerum > Odontocerum albicorne. The sequence continues at coordinate 18,703,471 of OX463855.1, forward strand.
TTCTCTGACGTAGGTTGAATTAGCAGAATGTTGCTATGTCCATATTGTTGTATCGAAATGGAGAAAAAACGGAGGCTGGGAATGGCTTCTGGATTAGACGTGACAGAGGTCCGGCTGCGTGCGGTGTAATGTCAGAAGATATTACATTTAGGCCGCGTTTAGCCGGACACACACGAGCGGATTTTCAGTTATAATTCTATTTAATGTCGCATTATACAATTATGAGATTCGTCTACTTTATTTTGTTCTTCCTTGGTAATTTTTTTTTGTAATCAAAGAGCTTTAATCAAATCATCCAAAATTCACATAATTATTAACTCTTATTAACAACTCCATCATTATAGTAAAATTATTCACAATATGTTGCACTCTTTGTTTACACTTTATTTAGATACAGTACAACCTAGTGGGATTATTGTCATGTGGCAATATATTTCAACCAACAGAAAGGTGTTTAAAGCTAGACTCAAACCCTTTTAAAAACCTCTTGGTGCCAACGAGAATCAAAACCGCAAATTGCGATGTCGTTTCTGATGTCGTTTGTTGCTGATTAACTGATCTTAAATGTTGAATTATTGATCAGATATCCGGTTCAATCGCTCGATGTAATTTATGTAAACTATCGAATTTTTTCATGTTTTTAAATATCAATGGATTTTTTTATCAAACTGCGTTACGTTTAGAAAAAAAGTTTTAAGTATTAACTTTTAAGTAAGGTTATTTGTTATAAATAAAAATATGTTAACAGAAATAACAAATTAAAGATGCTGAATACTTCGACTTCATAATGGTATACAGATGTTTAAAAAAAATTTAAAAGTTTTCAAGGATGTTGAAGGATGTTCATTAAATGAAAATGTTGCAGAATTTGGGTTGAAAAAACATCTAGCATCCTTGCAACCGGTCACGCCTTTTTATAAGTGGGTTTAGTTCTCTATTGCGGGACGAGATTTGCGAAGACATTTTGATATTTTCTCTCATAAGTTTATTTTACTGCCCTTTACACATATGTGTAATAACAGTATATATATTTACTTACTACAATACTATCAAAAGTTAATTATCCATTTTATAAACTTTTAATAGACTTATTTAAGTTGGAAGAGGAATAAAAAAAAAATCCCGGTAGATCTTTCATTTTCAATGATTTACTTACTTCCACAACCAAGAAAAGTTAAATGTTTCGTTTTTAAGTATTAGATTTAATCCCCGAAGATTAAAATTGACTTTATACAGCCTAACACATATCCAAGAAATAAACGTTTACCTAGTTGAATAAAAAATATTGACAGTAGCCAATAAATCCTACCATTGTATGAAACATTTCGAAGAATGAAAACGGTCCTTGGCATAGATGAAAAATATTGGTTTCTTGGCTTAATAAACATTTTTTTGAAAATCGTAGTTTCATTGAAGATTGTAACACTATTTTTATGCTATTTACAGACAAAAAGATTGAAAAATATTTGATTTTTTATGTTTTTGTATTTGGTTTATTTAATATTTTCGTAAAAATTTTATTCCTTTTTTTATCGCTATAAATACTAAATGAATTGAATGATTTACGTTATGATAAAAAAATACTTATTTGATAAAAACAAATCTGTGTGCGATTGTGATTAATGTTGTTTAAATAAGGCAGTGACTTAGAAAAAGCCTAAAGGATCATCATAAGTAGCTCCTTTGAACTTAATATTCTACAAAATACTGATTTTATTATAATCGAGGTATCTTAACACAAGAAGCAGTAAAAAGGATTAATGGTCTAGTGGATAGAATACATTTTATTCAATATTGTCATCATGGTTTTATTATAATTTCAGACTTCATTTATTCTTAATTTTATAAAATGACGCTAAAGTTCATCACTTATTGAAGTTTATTACACTTATGCAATATAATTTGGTGGGTTTATTGACACGTGGCAATTTCTACAGACTAGGTAGAAAGATATTAAAAAAGCGTAAAGTGAAAACCACAATGAAGTGTTTTTAAAAAAAACTATGTATCTACCAATGGGAATCAAATCAATCCACAACGTCCTGTTTTGGAAGCCAGACGTCTTGCCAACTAAGCTAATGAGGTCGTCGTATTAAAACGTGTAGGATATTTAATACTAGCACAAAAAAATTTTAAAATATTTCTACTAACTGCTTCCTTAAATTATTAATTATTTAAAGTTTTTGATAGAAATATTATAGAACTGCACGTGAAATGCAATTAAAATTGTAACAATGTTTTGGAAAGAAACCGTTAGTAGAAAATAATTGTTATTAATTAGAATTATTTCATTGATTGTTACAGTTTGTTGGAAAAGATATATGAAATATTTTTTTCAATTTTGCACCTTTTATTTTCAATATTTTAATTTAAATCACCTCAAAGCAACATTACAACAATAATGTGAAAACGTCTTTAAACGTTACAAGTACATATTTATACACACATTATTTTCTTACCACCAGTACAAAACCCAGCCCCGAATATACATACTTGGCTAGGGGCCAAATGAACCAATGTAAAAGTTTGTCTAGAATGAAAACGTTTTCCATTTGGGGTATTAAATTTATTTTTCCGTAAAAACACGTTAAATAATTTGATGAAGAAAATTTCAAATAGAATTTTATTGCGAAAGGTAATAAAATAATTAAATTTCCCTTCCAACCGAGTTACTCATTTTCCTTTGTCACGCTACCAACCAAAAAGGGGCCAGCAAAATAAATTTATAATTGTACTTATATTAAATTGACTTAATGTAAATAAACTTTACAGGCGTATTATACTTATAATCGTTTTAGAGGAGTTAACTTTACAAGCTTTTGTTGTTTATTATTTTGACGTGTTTTCGAAGAAATTTAATTGAGGTTTTTATAATTTTAACTATTCAAGGTAAACAGGATGGAGAAAACGTTTATTTTTCCTTAGTATTAAAAAGAAATCATTTAAGCGCTGTGAGTAAATTAAATCGTATACAGTTTAACGAATACAATTAGTGAACAAGGTTAACCTATCTAGAAATTTCAAATAAATGATTTTTTTATTCTATTATGAATATCTTGAACTGAGCGCCATACTCAAAACTGCAAGGAAAATATAAATTTTGATGTGTTTTTATCAAATCGACATTTTTTTAAAAGTGTGTGAGCATAGTGTGATCTGAAAATGTAATTTTAAACTTTCTCTAACTGAGTTATTAAGATTTTTTTTAGATACTAACCTTTAAAACTACTGCTCTTAACTTTTAGTAATTTTGTTGCTAAGTAAACAATTTTTGTACTTGTATTATACCATTCCGCGCATATTTTACTTTTGTAATTAAAAATGAAATCTTTGGAATCAACTGTTTTCAATATTCATGCTTCAGTTGTAATTCTTTTATTAGGTTCCGACAAACGTGTTGATATTATCGAAAAATTGTAATATTACATGAATTATTTTTGTAGAAATTAAAGTTATGTTTTCAAAATACGTTAATTACCAAAAAAATCATTTTGATCATTACCTTACGTATACTAAGGTTGTATTACAAGCAACCGTATAATGATTTTAAATGTCAACTTTTTCAAGAAAAAAACACCACACTCAAATACTTGCAGTCCTAAATAGCTGGGTTGACTTTAAAACCACTCTTTCTCTTCCTTGAGATTAATATTCCCACATGGTGGTGGGGTCTGCCCTTCCAATAATTCGCCGCCACTTCACCCGATCCTGTGCATCTTCCGGAGCGATATTGGCGTCCCGCCTGACGACCTCGCGCCACCCGCGCTCGGGTCTTCCTCGGGACCTATTACCAGGAACATTAATTGTCTGCACCCTGTTTCCTATATACTCTGGCGGTCTTCTGCTGACGTGTCCATACCATCGCAGCCTGGTCTCTTGAATCTTGTCAGAGATGTCGCGTACACCTAGGCTCCCACGAATGTAGGAGTTTTGGATCCTGTCAAGCCTTGTGACACCACACATCCATCTCAACATTTTCATCTCAGCTGTCTGTATGGCACGGACGTGTCTTAGGGAGGTATTCCAGGTTTCTGAGCCATATGTGAGCACAGGCTGAATGACACTCTTGTAAACTAGCTCCTTGAGTTAGACGGCCATCTGACTTTAAAACCACCCAAGTAAAAAATAAAACACAATGAAAATTTCAGTTGAACTTGATAGTCGTAATAAAAGACAAAAAAGTGCGATTGAACCTGAACTGGATTTGAAGCTAGTTTGCCTCTTTCTTTTAAACCTGGTTTCTTTAAAAACTAACCCTTTTTTATGCTGTGTTTTGGAAACGAATATCTGTTCAAATAGTAAATGATCTAAACATTAAAATAATTCACGATATCTCCTGCAATCAACTAAGAAGTACCAACGACAATTTACGAAAAATTGTGTCTGTGTTTTTGAAAAAAAAGTTTTTTTTATTTTTGTGGCTACTTAACAATACTATAGGGGGCTTTTACGTTTCAAGAACCAATGAAAGTTTTTAAAAAAGGTCTTCGTCGTTTAGAGAGTTAAACCTTCTTAGCTGATATGATTCTGGTTTTATACACTGTACCATTATTTAGTTTTCACTCCCTTGTGTAGGGCGTGGTTTATAAGAGAAACCTGAAAAAGAACGTCGCAGACTTAGTACAAGGGTCTAAGTTGTAAAATAACTCAAGGATTTTAGGAAACTCAAAAGGTTATTCTAGGGCATCCTGATGTTATCAACCAGAAAGCCTACATAAAAAGTCCAATATTGTAAGTTATCCATTTTACAAAAACAACGTTTAGATTACTCTGAACCTTTCTCTGCAGTATTAGTGAATCCACGACAAGTTAAAGTGTGTCATATAGGGGAAAGTGTTGCCCGATTGAAAATAAATAGGCGGCAAGATGTTTGTACGGATATTTCATAAAAACCATGCAACACGACAGTTACCCTCAATTATTTCATGACAAATCAAATTTTGGTTCGGTCTGTTAGTTTTCCATATGTTTTAATAAAAAGCTCTCCATTTTTTTTATATTTCATTTTCGCTAGATGAACCACTCCCCTGTTTTATTTTAGCTAGCTTATCATCGCTAGTTCATTCATTCTTGTTGTTTCATGAAAATTTGAAGCAATTTGCGAATTGCAACCATTAATCAAGAAGTATATTTTTTATCTAGCGTTCAGCCAAAAAAAAATTCAAATAATATCTACTGTCCAATTGAACCATTAATTTAAGCCAACTGGACTTTTTTTAAGCCATACTCAAATCGTTCTCACTAAGCACAATGGTTATTTTTACCGTACGGTTAAAATTATTTAATAATAATATAGCCACCTAAAACTATTTTTTTTCTATAGATTCTACATATATTTCTATAGAATATCTATTGAATAGATTATATAGACTATCTATAAATTCATAACAACTAAACATTCATGAGTAAAAAAGAGCTTAACTTTTATAATTTTTTTCTGTCACTGACAGTGAATCGACTTTCATACGCGTATAAAAGTAACGACTTTCCCCCAGTTCTTTTTCAGTACTCTATTTTTTAAAACGATCCCAATCAAGTAAAATAATTCGTATAATAATAACACACATATATTATTTATAGTTAAGGCATTAACACTGGAGGTTTAAAGACATTGTAATTTGTTTTATCCAACACTGTTTATTCCACTTTTGGTAACTTGTTTGTGCTCCCCTCTTGCTGAGTGCTCTTGTGAGTTTTGTTTGTGCTCCCCTGATGATGAGGTGAAAGCCTTGAAACCGGAAGGGTTATACCATTACAAAAAGTGGAATAAACAGTGTTTGATAAAACAAATTACAATACTTACACACACTAGACATGCTGCTTACGTGTTAAACTTAAAACTCGTACGAGTTTTGTTACCTCATATCGCGCAGGGTAATTTTGCTATAATTTGCGACAACGAACTGTGAATTCCATGTCTACTCCAGTAGTTGGTTTTAAACTCAAAGGCTCGATTAATGAGGATTAATTAAATTTTGTATTTCGACCATACTCGTCAATATATCCAAATTACCACTTCGAATATGTTAAAAGAGAAGGAAATAATCTCTTAAAAGCATAAATTTTCGGTTTAGATTTCTAAACTTTGTGATTTCAAACCGACCATAGTAATTTTCGTGATATCTTTTTCAAGTTTAATCTAGCGTCCAGCTTTCCTTTGCCAATTTTGTGACGATAAAGTCAAATTTTGAGTCACTTGTGGTATTCCGTGGTAGAAAATGCCTTTTCCTAGATTTCCGAGAAAATTGTTACGGTCACTTAGTTTAATCTGCGTGGATAAATAATATAATCAATGTGAACGTATGTATTTATCTTGGATATATGATATAAAGATGATCTAATGATGAATCTAATCTAAAAAGGTCTTAGAAACTGAGTTGTCACAAAAAAACGCAATAAAGATTTAGAGTGAAAAACGAAGACGTACTCGTAGATGAATAAAAATAAATAAATATATGATTGTTTACTTAAAATAAATACTGTGATTGTGAATTAATAATTATTTATCATTTTATTATGTATTTATACTGAATTAATAATTATTTATCATTTTATTATGTATTTATACCTGACAAGAATTTTTGTGTACGCATAAGTTATGAAAAATCAACAGATAATTAAATGTTGGCATACAAGTCTAAAGGATCTGGGTTCGTTGACCTTTATTTGTCGTGTCCCCAATAAGCTAGGTTTTTGCCTGTATCTTATTGAGGACAGAATAATATTTATGAAAACGGAAATTACATATGTATTTTATTTTTTTCTCTTATATTTATTAGGCAATGACCATAAACATTCATCATACAATAATACTAAATTTGATTAACAGAAATAAACCTACTTTGTTAGTGATTTGACTTGAAAGCGTTTTAGTATTGGCAACACTACCCTCCGTGAAGAGACAACAACACTCGGCGCAATCGAGTATTGTTACCAGACGAAATCTTACAAGACTGGAACACTTTCATGTTTTTTGTTTAGATGGAATCAAACTCGAAACCCCCGTGTAAATGTTAAGGGTCTTACCATCTAGACCACGAAGGTCAACCAATTCACTAAGAAAATTACAAAAAAAAATTTGAAGCACTTTTTATTGTAAAGAATGATTGCAAAATAAATTTATCAATGAAATGTATTCTTTCAATTGCTTGAAGGATTAATCATTAACCAATAAACAAACATTACTTTCATAATAAAATTAAACGTTATTTTATCCTTGTCCTATTTACACAATCTTGTTTTATAAATAAACATTGTTTACTATTATTAGACTTTGTCCAATCTTTGTTTACAAAATTTCATCCCAAATTGTCATTCCGAGTCGCTCTTATTCCCCGTTTAACGCGACTCGAGGCTGTAAACGTCACAGAGATAAGAAATAAAAAACAAAACCGTCTCAGTTCTTCTTCCAACAGGTGTCTGCCTTTAATGTCAGAATTTTGACTTGAACATTAGGTAAACATTTTTTTTCTGGAATTGAATTGATTTGAATCAAAGTGAATCGGGATTACCAGTTGTAATATCTTCTTAAAAATTTAAAAAAGACAATATTTTTGTTTTATTTTACTTAAAAACATTATCCTAAAATTGTATTTCTTAATTAATGGTTTTTGTTTTTTTTTTCGATGTAAGTATAATTTGAATGGCGTTTTGGTAAAGAGGTATATGTCACCGATTGCTTGTTTGTCGGGAAAGCCAAATGAGGTTTTGCAACATTTATATTCCTGAAGTGCGGACCTAAGGTATATTTTAAAGATGAACTTTTAATACATAAATTATTTATGTATTCAAAGTTTACCTTTAAAATTTACCTGAGGTCTGTATTTCGGGAATACAAGTGTTGCAAAACTTCATTTGGTTCTCCTGACAAATAAGTGATTGTTGACATATACCTCTTTACCAAAATTTATATAATATACATATAACACAATATGACATATACCGAGTATATAGTATATACAACATATGAAAAAAATAAGTTATTTAAATTGTACACAAATTTAATTAGTTAATAATAATGAAACGATTATTTATTAACCGTTTAGTGAGCTAACTCTCCTTAAGGGTGGTCTACCCAGGATTTGAACTCACTATTATTGACCGATTAAAACTATTACAAAAAGAAGTTGGGAGTAAAGATAGGAATGTGATGAATGTGACCGTTTGATAAGAGACTTTCCTTTATTTACAAACATATTTGACAAGAAAACCTCATAAAATTTACCAAAGAAAGACGGGCTAAAAATAAACCTTTGTAAATCTTCCGATATGTCATAGTAACCAATTGAAATAGTAACACTTTAAATGAGTAGCGTATTGTGTAGTGTTCATATATCATATAGTCATACATAAGACATCCAGAAAAGGGTGGTCTTTCAGTGCATCTCAAAGCTGCACAAGTCAACTATATATCTAACCGTTTGAGATAATCAAAGATCGACCCAATCGAAATATTACTCGAGTAAAAGAACATTTACCATAAATGAAGAGCATTATTTAATATTGCGCAATATTAATAAGTTTTGCAATAGCAAAAGAAAAAAAAACAAACGACGAAAAATAGCCTATTTTTGACAAAAACCTATCAAGAAATAAACTTAAAATTCAACAATACTGTGCATGTATGGAACACCCATATAGTCAAACATCGAATAATTACAATTTACTAAAAGTAACTGCAGCGCTCGAGCGTATCGAGTATATTGTCTGTAATTTGTCGTGACCCCAGTAAACTAGACTTTTTCCCGTATCTTACTGGGGTTATATGAATTCAAAAAAAAATGTGTAAAAAACTATCAAATTTTAAAATGAATTATTTAAAAAAATATTTTTAAACACTTGTGTCATAAACTCTGATTTACAACATAAGTGTTAGACACAGTTATGAATGAGTCAATATTGAACGTGCTGTATCAATTTTAAAAACTAGCAGTCAAAAGTTTGTCTTTCTAAACCTTTCATTAAATTAACGTATAAATAAACTTCTTTTCTTAGATAATTGATAATTCGGAAATATTATAGCTTTGAATCAAAACTAATCTTTCTCATTTCATTTTTATTAAAATTAGATATTCCTATAGTTGACTAACAAAAATATTTCAAATCTATACTACGCTTATATATATAGTTTAAATTTAGGATGAGTTAACGTTACCTTCAACGATAAAACTATTTACAGGGGATATAGTTTCTGAAAGACATGTATAACACAGTGATCGGCTGTGTTATGTAATACATTTCCCCCTATCGACGTGGATCGAACTATCTGCAACGGGTATTCAACTTCCTTTGGGATATCAGATAACTTTTGGAATAAAAACTTTCCAGGTGTTTCTAAGATCGGCACATTTCGTAAAATGTTATAAAAAATGGTAGCTCGCGTGAAGCTTTCTCAGAAATATGTGAAGAAATGAACTAATGTAAGCATTAGACATGTTAAACGTTGCGATTCTAAGAGATACGTAGGGTGGAAAAATTCTGGAGTAAAATACTTAATATATTTTTTATTCTTTAGTAATGTCTTGTTAATTTTCTTCCCAAGTGTATATTTATTTTGAATCAAAGTTTTAATTCTTATAAAAAACACAATACAAATTCAAATAAAATTTGTTTTTTAACATTTTGTTTTTTTCATTAGCCTGCAAAAATATAATTAAACTCTAAATTCGATATTTTGATAGTAAGTATATGATATCAACTGATCAGTTGCAGTTTTATTAAATTACCAAAATATTAAAAGAAATAAAAAAATTCGAATATTTGGTTGCATAATAAGTTATTAATCTAGGTTTTTCAAAAGCGAACGATACTCGTACGTTTTTGAAGTTAATTTTCGAGATAAAACAAATCTGAATGAATGTAACATTTTAAGCCCCTTATTTTAACAAACATATGTCAGACAGTGCTCTCTAAGAGATTTGAAAAGAAGAATGAGAAAGAAAAGGAAAATAAAGTTCTTAAATATTCGATCGTTTTAGCATTAAGTTTATTTTAACATGGGAATGCGACTGATTCCCAAAACGCGATACTCATAGAAGCGATAGAAAAGTCTGGTACTCTGTCATATGTGCCAACCCAGACAGAGAAACGACGTGGTGGTATAAATGTAACAATATACAATACAATTAACAAAACTACTAAATGATGAACGAAAAATATTAAAATGCTTCTTATATTAAATTTGTTTTTTTCCAAACTACGTGACTGTTTTTTAGATACGTAAAAACAGCTGGTTAGTTTAGGTGAATTACTATAGAACAATAAGCCCGCCAAATGTACCATGTTATACCAAACACACAAAAAATTCAGTCAATCAAATGAAATAAAAAACATCATCATCCCGTGTCCTTGGCGATATTACACATATCTACATTTTTATACCCAAACACATAATGTTGACGATGACATGAAGACTGTGTGATGGTATATACGCGTAAGTTTATTTCTTTCACACATAACTGAAGAAAGGCTTTCGAAATATTTTTTCGAAGAACATCTTATTATTTTATTTCTCGATGAAAAAACCTTTTTTCCCTTAGCAAGAAGTTTTTTTACGTATATTATCAAAATCATATACAATAATCTTGATGCTGTTGTCTTCTTTACACAAAAGAACTTAAGCTAACAATGTCGATCTAATCCGGCTTCCTTGAAATATGCCCATACATAGTTTTATCAGGAGACATAAATAAGGGAGCAACAGTTGGTTTATATTCTCCAAAACCTATGACAATAACTTTTCTTTGCGAGATTAAAAAATGTTTTAAAATTTCTTCCCCGCATCCAAGGTCTTCGATTCTTTATTTATTACATTGTTTTGGTTTATGATTTAAGGGCATTCAATAAATAACTTTGCTAAATTTTTGAAAATTGCTGGTTCTGTTGATATTAGTAAAAAAATCTATTTTTTCTTTGTTCTTTTTCATTAAGTTTGAGTGAGTTTGGAATTCCTGAACATTGTAATTTGCATTTTTTCACTCGACCCCGTTGGAAAAAACTTTCAATAGTTCCAGATGTGCACCACCCTTAACAATATTTAAGAAAGAATTGATAAAATAAATATTACTCAGACAACTCACTGCTCCTTTTTTCCCTTACGTTTCCTTTCTCCACCTTTTCCAATATCTTTCATTTCATAGTTTTACCATTATTTTTTAACAATATTTTTCATTAATGCCTTTTTTAATAAAATTCCTCGTTTTCTGCAGAGTATTTATAGCATAACATTTTCATTGTACATTATACATTTCTTTGCTATGTGTCAATATTTTCGAAGAAAACTATTTTAAGAAGCCTTAAATGAAAATATGACTGAAAACCCTTTTAAAAAAATCTGGGTATCAGCGAGAATCTAGTCCGCAATTCTGAAGTTATGAAACAGTAATGTTATCAACTAGGCAACTGAGGTCGTCTATCATAATACTAAAAATATTTAATATAAGCTGGTAGATGGAAAAATATACTTTAAAGCAATAAACCCATCAGATGTACTCTGTACATAGAACAATGAATTGAAAAAAATATATAATTTAAATATAGCAATACATACTATATACCAGTATGGTCCAACCGCTTCTGACTCGAGGGTATAAAAATTGTGGAAAAATGTACAATTTTTTTGTTCTCAATATATTCAACAACAAATTGATGTTTACCTATAGTATATAATATATTCTGAAGCTTTGTTCTCAAAATTGTGTTAAACTGCGGATAACACTTCTTCGTCACTTAATTTATTTTTCACGCAAATCTGATTCAGCTTTAAAAATATAAATGATTATTTAAGACCAAGTCAGAACTATGGAGTGGATGATTTAATTTTTGAAAACCATAGTGTCGTTGGAGACGAAAGTCTGCACTCTGATCGGTATAATATAAGTTTTTATTATATTATTAGTATAATTGAATGGCTGCCTTTGCAGCAACAGAAGTGTGTTCTGGCGCATTGTCGTGCAATAACCTCAATTATCGTGATAATTTTCCTCGGCGTTTTGTTTTCATTACATCCTTTAATCGTATATCAATAACGTATCAAAGAAGGTAGTGTTTCTTTTAAGTCAATTGGTAGATTCTCTAAAAATCCCTAAAAATCTTTGCATTTTTTTAGTGTTAATGTTATGATTAATTACGGATGGCACCACTCCATCGAATCCGTTTTTGACAGCTGATCATGGTACAAAACCATTGTTTTATCCCCGTATCGATTGCCTCAATTATTGATTTTTTGTCTCATCGCAAAGCGTTCAAAATAACTTGCAACATCAACACATCATTGCCTTTGGACAGCACTCAAGATGTTTGACATTTATCTTGTTCTTGCCCTTTCATGCTAAGACTATCGTGTAGAATTCGAAACGCTGTGGTTTAGGAAAGCCTACACATTGCTACTATTTCCTTTGATTTTAACCTTATATCTTGTAACACTTGCACTTATGCAACGGTTTGTAGAAAAAATGTTCATATTAGTCTGCCTACACGAGAGTCGTCTTCAATTGATTTTCTGCCTAAGTGAAACTGTTTAGATCAATATTTCAGTATGGAATTTTACGGAACGGATTTTCCGTAAACAGCAACTAAACGTCGTATGATATCTGTCGGGATTTTAACTTATTTTGAAAGAAACTTGATAACGAAAAACAACATTTCCTATCAGCTTTTGTAAGCGTGTCGCTGAGGTTATATGTATCAATATGATCAGCGTTGTATTTGTGTAAACACGCTCTCATTTGTTTAGGCTGGACACTGTTGAACATTTGTATCACGAATCAAGAGCAGTGTTAAATAAGTAATAAAATGTTGGGTTTATTCAAGACTTTTTTCATGTTAATATTATTTTTTGGAACCCTGTTTGCTTAAAATAATAATAATGAAAGTAAAAAATATTCTTCAACGTAACCAAACAACGCCAAGATCTTGACTAAAATTGGCCAAACAGATGGATTTGACGTCGAGTTAGCATTGAATGCCCCCCGCGCTCCCCAGACTTCATTCAAATGGACTTTTTTTATTGATACTCATCGAAAATAAAGTTTGTGATACAAAAACCAGCAACATTTAATGAATGAAGAGCGGGCATTGAAAGAGAATGCGCCCAAATACCAAAACAAATTATTCGTTATTTTTGCAATTCCACGTTATCAGTAATGCATGGACCAGAATGGCTATCAATTAGAGTGTTTACGATAGTTAAATAAATTCTACGCCTGTTTTCTTAAATTTTGAGTTGTATGAGTAGATTTGTAAACTTGTATAAATACTGAATTTATAATATTTTAAAGTGTGTATACATTTTTGGGGCACCTGTATGTATTAAAATAAATTCATGCTCTTATTTCAAACGTATAATTTTTTTAACTAAAAATATTTTGGGTATTTCGAATTTATTATTTAATATTATATAAATAAGTGTTCTTCCTTCCAAATTTTTGGAAAACCTTTTGCTTTATTAAAAAAACCTCTTGCTTCACAATTATGTGATACAAATAAATAAAGATTACAAACTCAACTATGAAGTCGGATGTTTTTTACTAAGCTCAAACGAAAAGAACCTTTACTTTTTTTTGGAAGCTTTTCTAAGAGTAAGAAATGTTATTACTAAAGAGGAATATTAACTCAAAATTGATGTGTTTGGTATTGTAAAAGAAAGCAAGTTATGCTGATAACTTTCTCTCTTTTACAATACCAAACACATCAGTTTTATGAAAGACTATATTAGCAAACATATAATTCAAGCATAAAGTGAGAGTCGAGTCATTGAAGATAATGACCGATAAATGTATGATATGCATGTATGGTTTTTTATTTTCAAAAATACACAGAAAAAGAAGAAATGTACAATATATTGAAAACAACGGCTCTTATTATTTTTTTTTAATTTTATAATGCTGGCTTAATTTTTTTAAATGTTTGTTCAAATTGTCTTGATAATAAAGAAAAGATAAATAACGTTAGCTTCAATGTATATAATTTTTTATATAGATAATATTTTTTTATTTCATAGAAAGTAATCTTTCTAAAAAAAATAGTACTCGTCTTTCATGTTTTTTTTTTGTCTAATGGTCTGTAAAACATTAGTATATAAGGAAGGAAATTGACCTTTTATTAGTAGGCGTTACATTTTTTTCCCGAATTCGAAAACGAAAAAAAAGTATTCCCATCATGCTGTGTTAATACGTTATTTCAAAATACGCTTCATTATTTTTTTTTAACCTAGTATTAAAAAAAATCTTCAAAGCATCTCTATGTGTTTTAAAAATTGTCTCATGTCAATGTAACGAAGAAGTAAACAGATATATTCACAATCAATTATTGGGTTATGTTGATGTAAATATTTGATGAAAAGCATGACTTGAGAAGTTTAGACATGTATCGTGTATAAAATGATTTACTAAAGGAATATATGTGCATGGAAAACGTAGACCGACGAGAATATAACTACGAGTAAAAATAAAAGACGATTATACATAACAAAATTTATGAATGTTGAGGAAGTGAGACTCAAAATATGTCTAGATAAAAAAATGAGGATCTTTTTCTTTTCAAACTCGTAACGGGGACAGCGTTCGTCACACATTTAAATCTTTAATTTTAATTTATTTTATCATCCCACCGTTTCTCTGATGGAGAAGGCAAAGTGTCAGATTTTCCGTAGTGTCGAGTTTCATAGTTCGCCTATTTCTCATACAGCTTCTAAGATTTTTTTACCTCATAATTTCTTTCTTTCAAAATGCCATTCAGTTATTTCAGTAATACGTTCCTTAATCTTCCTCTACCACGCCTTCCCCTCACATTTGCACTGTATGTGATAGAATACAAGTAGCCTAAACGAGTGGACTTGTTCTTGCAAAATAATTAATTGTAAGAATTGTTATCTAGTTATAAGTCGTATGTAGTGGTTAACTAATTGTAAGAAATCGTATACTAAGATTATAAGAATGAAAATAAAATGACATTAAAGAAATTAAAATTAAGTTAATTCATAATTAAATTATAATACATAAATAAGATTAGTTAAGATATACATTTGTATGACAAATTGCCTTTGACAAATATTTGTACCGTATATTACTTTTTTAAATAAAAAAATATATATATTTGCACTGCATATTTGTTTTTTTAATCTTCTTCATTGATTATTTCCACGTACCTAAATAATCTCAGTGTGCATCTTCTTCATCTTACTCAACACATTTGCGTCAAGTTCACATTTACCAACAATGACTCCATTCCGTATTCTGTCATACTCGTATATTGTCAATAATGTATTTTTCTAAGAGCAACGCATTTCAACATCATTCACATTATTCGGCCCTTTTCAGTATTTTACCACGTCCACGTTTCACTCCCATGTATCAAAGTTGTAGTAATAAATATACTTTATACCAGAAAAATTTTTCCAGCCAAGTTTAACTGTTCTACTTGTAACAATACTCGCGTGGCAGACACATGCAAGTGTTGTTACTTCTTGTATTTACAAAACGTACAATGGAAAATTGCGTTATGTGTCTTCTCCAGTGGTCCTTAACCGATGACTAAATTTTGAAGATCGTAGACAATATTATCTGTCGGCTAAGGTTTGCAACATGTCCGCATAGCCGGTCGATTCGAATATTTTAAAGGATACTTTACAAATAAATTAATAAAATAATAGTAAAATTATATACTCTGGTAAAAAATATTGAGGTATTTTCATGGGACTTAATGTAATTCAAGCTTATATTCTTCATGGATCTTGATTTAAAAGAATATGGATAAGTGTGCAAAGTTTCATTTGAACTCGTTACGCCGAAGATTATTTTATACATTTAATCACAGCTTTTATTTTCGTCATAATAAATTACTTACTCTAATACTAAAGCAGTTATGTTTTGTTTTATTTATATTTTAGATAAGAGTATATTTAGTTGTTTCATGATTGGTATTAAAAAAGCTCAAACGCTTTTTCAAGGTTTCAGCTTTAATTTTGTGTAATTCCATAATATAATATTTAATAAGCTTTGCTGTTGTATTGTTTAATATTTAGCACCATGACACATTTTTATATATTTTATTTACAATACTTAAATGATTTCAGTTTTTTAAGTGAGGTATATTAAGATCCAACTGGTATTATGATCTTAATATATCTCCCTTAACAAAATTGAAAGTTTGTGTGGTCCATTGACACGCAGGAAAGGGTGAGGTAAGAGTGAGGATGATAATAAAAATCCAAGGAATGTTTATAGAGTCCGTTTAGAAAGCAAATTCTACTCAGGAAGGATCTTTCCCGAGATTTGAGCCCACAATTGTTGACATATTAAAAATATCAGGAAAAAAAACTGTAAAAGTATTAAGAATTTAATAATTTAAAAATAAATGTACATTTGTGGGCTTAAAACAATTTAAAGCGTTTCGTAAACTTTAAGAACGATGGAATTTTGAAAAATAAGACATCTAAAAATAACATCCTTATTTTAAGGTCTTGTAAATAAGATATAAGATATAAGATCGCCCTAAAACTTGAAGAATCGTCACGCAAGGGCCATGTACTGACATCGACCCCGCGTCTTTATGATTAGTAAAATAGAGATCCACGAGAGAAGGCGTATTTTTTCAAAACAGCATACAGACAGACTGATCCCGTAAGAACGGAAATGTTTATTTATTCCCGGGATATCAGCCTCAATGCTCTCAAAGCATAAATTTATTTTTACCCTCTTTTATAGCCGCCCCCGGCTGTAGTGCCTTCCTCTTTGATCCCATATTTGATTCTTACAACGGAGCGCGTGAACCCGAGCACTAAAGACCGGCCTGAATGGGCCATAAACAAAAAAATATTTACAGAAACTACAGAACGCCTTACAAGATAGGGTCTCTCTTTGAGATCATATCGAATTTTCAGCCGTGCCTCTTCAGGCGAAATCTTCAAGCCTTGCCTCGGTAAAGATTACGAGTATGTTGGACACTTGTGTCGATACGTTCATTTTTCATCTGATTTTGTGTTCTTGTCAGTTTGGAACTTGGATTTTGTACAAATATTATATAATGTATTTCAGATGTTCACGTACGTGTTAAATAATGTCATTTCAAGATCTAGAAGAAGAGAATAGAGTGAAATATGAAACATAACCATCACTTTCTAGTTGATAAGACACTTTTCTTTCGACCTAGAGGTTGCGGGTTCATTAGTGTCTAATTATTGTAATATACGAGTAGTTATCAGTATGTTTTACTTCAAGCCACTTTTAACATCTTTGTGACTGGTTGTTAATGATAACCACTTGAAAATTATCCCAACAAGCTGTATTGCACACAATAAAAACGCAAAACAATAAAAAAATAACTTTAAGCATAAATAATTCCAAAGTTTAATTAAAAATTCATTTGGACTCCGAGAGTAAGCGAGAGACGTAAAATAAGTTCATTTGAAATGTGATGCTGGAGAAGGATGTTACGAATTCCATGGATAGCAAGACGAACTAACACCTCCATTCTAGAAGAACTGAGAATCACCGACAAACTGTCAAAAATATGCCTTCGACGAGTACTCCGATTCTTTGGGCACATTGCTACAAAGAGACAGTTTGGAGAGTTGTTGGCAACTAGAGGCGTGGAAAGACGACGCACAAGAGCAAGAATCTCAACGCGTTTGACTAGCCAAGTGAGAGATGCAACAAGACTACCTTTAACAACTGCCCTTCGAGCCGCGGAGTGCAGGGATGGATGGATGGGAGTCGTCGAATGCTATCATGGAAGTCGCGATGCTCAGTTATGAGCTACACGACAGGATGATAATGATGATGATTTCACTAATCACATGAATCCCAGCGACAAATGTTTTTACCTCTTATCCTATAGAAAAATCAAAATAGCGTGAAGCTTCGAGATTCGTAGAACGTCTGACTTCTCCGGGGGTTCTTGTTTTTATTCCCGATGGTACGTATAAATTGTCACATGGGAATGGGACGGCAAGTTGTTCTGTAAATAATTGAAAAGAAATATAATACAAACCTCCAGGACTGTTCACATTCATGAAACAACTTTACTCTGCCAAAGAAAATTATGCGCACCCTAAACTGGCGAGAATATGGACGAAGTCGCATTATATAAACATGCACAGACTCTCTTCTCTTTATCTACGGAGCACACAGACCGCGGATCACATCCTATGGAAAAACTTTTCCCAGGGGACTTCAGACCATCCCCCTTGGCAACGAGGTCGCGGCGACAATCTACTAAACATCGTTTAAAGAATTTAACTTGCCAATTAATTATTATTTTTTATTTTTTTATTATTTCATACAAACATACCATCCCGTTATTTATCTGTCGGGACAGACAGAGCACCACACTCTCATTGACACAGATTCTTCGTCTCTTCTACATCCTTACAACTTCTATGATTTCCCAGACTTACAACGTTTTCTTCCACGCACATTAGCACTGGATGTTGATTTTGCTATATTTTCTTCATGCATTTCTTCTATAGTACATGCCCCAACTTTTCATTAGACTGCTCTACATCATTCTATTCAATACATCACGCTTAAGTTCACATTAATATTTAATCTCTTAATTTCGTTTTCTGATATACATTGGCACACCATGTTTTCTTCTAAGTGCATACATTTCTACGGCATTTATTCATTTCAGTATTTTTTCACGTCCACATTTCACTTCCATACATTAATGTTGGTACTAAAATACTATTGTGTACTATCATCTTGCAAACTTTGATGCTGTCGAGTTCAAGACGTTATGTTAATGTACCACATTAATAATTTGTTTTTATCATTATTCTTTATATTTTATTTTAATGTAATAAACCCACTTTGCCTTATATCAATGATGTGTAGTAACCTACTGAAAAGTTACACCAGATAATGAATAGGTCACGATATTTATACTTGGTAATTATATTGTTTTAAAAAACATATTAAAGGAACTATGGCATCATTATTTTTTTTAATTTAACTTCCGATGTATCAAAATTAAAATTTGGAATTTTATGTTTATTTTTAAGATATAAATGAATGTTTGTTTTATTTTACCACTTTTGATAAATGTGAAGAATAAAACATCTGCAAATATTTTTTTTATTCCTGTAGAATAGAAATACCTTTTATGTATATACTTGCCAAATCTCGTAAAACTCACCGACCCATCAAGATGCGGAAACTGGACTATCCTGTTCATTATATGTTCCGCGAATTCAAAGAGATCTTTAATTCGTTTTTTTTTTCTTTTAAGGATTCTTTAATTACCATGTCCTGACCATCAATTATCAAATAAGCCACGTATTTCTACTAGAAGACAAGGGAGATTACCCTTTCATTCGCATCAACCAGGACCTGCGAAAGTACGCTGTCCCGATGTTCGGACGAACAAGCATGTGTTGTAAATTTCGTTTAGTCCCACAATCCCATTCAATGCTACTTTCGTTCAAGAAACCACATTTCTGCATGTTCGCCTTGCATCTAGCAACCTCTTCTCGGAGTTTATTTAATGCTCTCCAAATGGACTTAGTTGGTATTAAAGTGTTATCTTTTCTGAGAACTAATTTAATCAAAGATTATAAATGTATAAATAGAAATAATTCATGTTGTTGGTGGATATTTGATAAAAGGTCAGTACTATTACATATTTGTTGAATACTGTACAACTTTACGCGTTAGTCAACTTTAATTTTAGTCATGTGGAAAACGCTCTTCCAATTAACCAGAAATATGTTAAGACATCTTAATTGAAAACCAGACACAAACCCGTTTTAAAATAAATTCGTTTAAATACGTGATCCCCGGGTCGAAAGACAAGCGTCATACCCACTAGACCACGGATGTCGTCACGGATGAGTTGCAGGTTGGATTTCCGTTGAAACCTTCTTTTGAAAAAAAAATAAAATAAAATAAGGGTCTAGTTTTCACTTAAGGTCTCGTAAACCTTTTTCTGGTTTGTGTAATTCTCGCCAAGTTGTACTATATGTGTATGTACAACGAAAATGGAATTCAATGCACTGTTTTTGAAATGTTTTCTTGTTTGACGTATATTTTCAAGTTGATTTTTAGTCACCGTTATTCATCTTTTGAGTTGACACATTGATATTTCTCACTATAGTTTTCTTAATCCTATATCAATTTTATGCAACTATTGAAATATGTACAAAATGTATACGTTTTTTACTTTTAAATAACATTCTTAACTGTCCCGCTGACCCCTCTTATCTCACCGAAAATATTCAGCATATTTTCTATCATGGATTTGCGCTAAGTTCAAGCAGGAATTGTTAATTGACTTTTCGTGATCACCGCTCTTTTCCATGTCACCCTTTAATGTTTATACAGTGAGACTCTAATACCAGTTACCAACTAATATAAGATTTTCTCCGTCATTAGTATATTTTAAAAACTGACTCAAAAAACTCTTTATTTTCCAATTTTCATTTCCAGCATCCCTTATTTATCTACTTTAACTATATCAAATGTTAAAATAAATAAATAAATTATCTAGTAGCATGAATTTGTTGACGTTAATATGCAAGAGGTATTTAATAAAAGTCAAACTGGAACACGTTTTAAAATAAATAGCAGTCTGAGTACGATAATCGAAACCGTAACCCCCGTGTTGTAAACAAGCCTCTTACCAACTAGACCACAGAGGTTTACTTTGATTGCCACAACTATATTTGTGTTTAATGTTTTAATTGACGATTTAAGTATTTTTTATGAGAAACTTCAATTCAAATGGTGATCATATCCATACATCTGTTTAAATGGTTACCATATCCACATATCTGTTTAAATAAGTGTAAATGTAAAGTAATGTGGGCAAACATTTTGATTACTATATATATTTTATAGATGAATAGCTCAATTTGATGTTTGATTGATACGTGGAAAAAAAAATTCTTTGATAAATCACTTATATTTTTTAAACACGTGTGGAGGCCTAACAAAGAAAATATCGATTTACGTATTAAAACATGAATACAGATTATATATCAAGTATAACATTTTATGTAATAATAAATCATAAATTATGAAACGTTTTTTTAACCTTTGTATATTACATATTACACAAAAAATTCTGTGTTACATATAAGACCACATTTAAAAATACGATAGAAAACTAGAGAACCCAAAAATACATTATATTGAAATGAAATTATTTTAACGCCAAGTTGCTCTTCATTTTTCATCTATTCCACCTAATATTAAACTCACAACGTAAGTGAATTTCAAAATATTACGTCTCCCTTCGGTGACAAAGCGTGTTTTCCTGTTTTTTCTCCTTTTTTAACAATCTCGCTTCCTTCACTTGGCTAATGATGATCTTGTTAAATATGTATTTTTTTAATAAACTTTATTTTTGAGCTTTGCTTGATTTTTTTTCTTCACATCATTATTATAAAATCCCCGAACCTTTTACTCAAAAATTTGTTAAACAATTTAATGGTTGGCTGGAAGAGATTTCCTTTCGACAATAAAACCACCATATTGTACTCTATGGAACGAAGTTTTAAATAAAATTAATTCATTTATAAATAATCGCAAAAATGATCCAACCCACAAATATTATTTTTTTCTTTATTTAAAATTTTGTTAAACGAAATGCTGTGCATGCAAAAATATCAAACCACCCAAATCAGTTTTCCTTAGTTAAATTCAAGTCTCCATTAAATACAAAATCTTGACATAGAGCGTTATGTTTCCTAAAATATCTTAAAATAGATAAATATTGGATCAGATGTTTTTGCATAAATATAATACATCTCAACCACTCTGACCTTGTTGTAGGACGCACATTTTTAATCAATGGGTTACTTATTTGGTTCTCATTGGAACCCAATTGAGTTTAAAAGTCTTTCTTTTTTTAAGGTTTCCTAAACATATTTCTGATAGATTCCCGTAAATTTTCACATAGCAATCTACCCACCAGCTGAACTGTATTCAACGGAAAAACAAATTAACAAAATAAAATTAATTAAAACACAACTGAAAAATGTAAGCACATCAAATACTTTAAAGTTCTATTCACTCACGTCAAGATTGTAAACTTGTCCGTGAAGTTGGAACAGTGGGTAGCGCATTAACAGTGGTCTGCGATTCGGTGGTAAAGAAGGAAGAATAGTAAAAAGAAAATATGTATCGCGCCGTTTAGACTGTAGAAATAAGATATCTCCGTTAAACCTAGGAAGATACGTTAAGAAAGGGATACCGAAACGAGCATACGCGTGTGATACGTGACAGTGTAAACTAGACTGGGAGATCGTTCAAAAGTGGGGCCAGGACCAACTGAACTTGAAGGATAAAACGTAGAAAAGTTGAATTTATGGATGGTTTAGACATATTGGGAAAATAAATACAAACAAAAAATATGTCCGAATATATATATGGAATGAAGACTGAAGAAAAGGTAGACCGAGCAAAGTTTGGAAGGAAATTGCTGAAAAAAAAAAATCATTTAGAGAAAGTTAAGATATAATTATTTGGATGCGGCAAAAACGGTGTGCGATGGTGTAGAGATCTTTTCATATCTGCCTACCTCAAAAGGGGCATAACGTTATAGTACGTTAATATTTATGATATTAGTTTGGCAGTATACTATACTCCGTTTTGCGCTTATCAAAGATTCTGTACACTTACACATAACTTATTTAGATTTTATCCCAAAAGTGTATTTGTTTCATAAAGAAAGACTATATATTGCGTGTCTCGGCAAAATTCTCAACGCATACATGATTTATGTTGGGAGATGCTTTCGATTTCTCCACGGTATAATATAAAGGGTCCAAACATCATTCCCGCCAGTATCAAGGAGATCCGATTAAAATTGTCTTCAGTGTAAGACGATCCCAGTTATTTAATCTTCTCCCTTGAAGATTGGAACGATAAGGGAAACCCTTTTTGATGCGTTCCCTTGAAACTTGATAATTGTTTACTGTATCTCTGGCCTGATTTCAAAAAGCCTTCTCAGCATTCTCCATGTTTTGGGGTAGGCTTATTGAAATCTTTTGACTAAGATTGAATACAGGCGATGAAAATTTGGAAAAATGTATCCATAGAAGTTCAAATATCTGAAAAATTTACACAATAGATGAGCTCAAGTAAGAACTTCTAAGCGGGGAATAAAAAAATCACAACAGTGGATAAACAAACATCAATAAGGAAAACGTCTTTGTTGGATATTGAAACAAAAACATCAAGACATTTATCCAACTTTTAAGTTCTTTTTAATGATACCCTTTTGTGCTCATTATCATCACCACCAAGCTATATTTCATCAGTTAGAGAGAACAGATCTCCACCTCATTTCGTCCTCGCACACATTTTTTACCTTCTGCTACGTCTATAACACATTTTTCGCTTCCCCTAATATAACGGCTGTTCAGTATTCCCTCTTTCAGAATTTGTTATTTTGGCCGTACCACGAAGTTTTAATTTTTTTTATTATTATTTTGTGAACAATTCAACCAACCAACAAAAATACTCAAATACAAGTAAAAGTACTGACTAATATCTAAACAATAATGCCAAAACTAGAGAAAAGCAATTATGTCAAAGATAAGAAAGATAAATTAGGATGAAAGGATATTCTGAGTAATATATCTTTTCTATTCTTTCTTAAACGTAAAAAAGAATAGTGCACCTCTGGTAACTCCAAATTTGTCTTAAGCCGTGACAAAAGGACCGCAAATGATGATGTGTAAAAAGAGGTTTTGTGTGTTGTTGGTATACAAAGGAGTCTGTCATAATGTAAAACGAGGCATGATGTCTTGGTATGTAAAATGAGGTATAATGTGTTGGTGTGTAAAATGAAGTATGGCGTGTTGGTATGTAAAATGAGGTATGATGTGTTTGTATGTAAAATGAGATATGTGTTGGTGGAGTTGGATGCAAAAGGGGTTCCATTGTTCTTACAAAACTCTTCGGACCGTCCACACTTTTTATCAAGATTGTTGTATGTGGCCGATTCAAAATTAATGATCTTGTCTTCATCATTAATACTGTATCTTTCAATTCGAATTATTTCCTCGTAGTATCATTTATTTTTCTCTCAATCATTATTTTTTCCACAAATTAAATAAATATAGATTTATTGACAGCAACATAGTATGTACATACTTAAATCCATTAAGAAATTGCACATACATATATCTCAAGATAAACAGCAGAAAATAAATTTAAGAGAGTACCTACCAAAAAGTCTGGGCTCATCTCATAACATCTTTCGGTCGAGATACACCTCACCAATATAGGGCGAACCAGGCCACGAGAACATCAGATGTTTTTGAGCTTACACCCTCTTTCTGAGAAGATGAAAGGGATAAAAGTAAAAAAAATAGGCAACGCTCTTATTTCTATCGCATTTCTTTTACTTGTATCTCTTTTTTTGACACAAGTGTAGCTTGCAATCCTAATGTTGAGATTAATATTCAATTATGAGTAGCCATTTTTGCTTATCTTGAAATGTTACAGTCGGTAAATACATGTTTAATTGTTTAAGTATTTGCTATTTTGCCTGATATTACTATTCTTTCAATATCACACCGCAGCTATTTAATGTGAACATGCTTCTAAGAAATATTTTAAACCTTTTAACAAAGTTCGATAAAAGAGATGGTGAAATTTAGGATCCCGTTTTCGTCTTAAACTAAATTATTTTATATGATGTTAAGTTGTTCCAAAAGTATTTGCCGATTTTACCCTTCAAATTCAATCAAAAGATTACTTTGGAGTACATAAACTTTAATCAAAGTAAGAGTAATTTGACCCGATGCATTTTGCTAACGAATTACGAACTTATTTATGTATGCCTATAAAATAAATTTCAGGCGAGCTAAAATCTAAAAGCCATTTAAAGACCTTTTCTGCTGCTTTTTTTTTATTTAACCAAGTAATGTGGTACAATTAGCTAGAAATTATACATACATATATGATATACAAATTTATATCTTAACTAATCTAATTTATGTATTATAATTATCAACTAACTAAATTTTAATTTTATACATGACATTTTATTTTTTCAATATTTTAATAATTTTATTAATTATTAAAAAAACATTTTCTGCGTCTTTTATGTTTTTGAAATTTTCCTTCCGTAATATGCTAAGTTATTAAATTGCTTGAAAGGTGAAAGTTATTTGGCAATGGATCTAGTGAATGAGGTGGATGAGATAATGTTTCGTAGCCCCACTCGTTTTTTTTAATTATCAAGTACGCAATATAAAGTCTTAAGCAAAATATGTATTTTTCAGTTAATCAGTGCTGGTTGTTGGCCTCGATACACAGCTTCTAATTCTACGATATACTACAGGGCACTGATAGATTGACCCTAGTGGGGAAAATTGAAGTGAATTATTGTGTAAGCATGTACTTCTATTAATGCAATTTCAATTTTGCAAAATGCTTTAGTGCTTCATCGTAATGGAGTAATTGCGTATTTCGTTAACGGTTATCAAAAAGGATCCATTATCGTCATATGTCACAAAGAAAAATGGATTCGTTCATTGGAACCCGCTTATAAATAAATAAATATAGGTTTGTTGATAGCAACATATTATGTACATATTAATTATATTTTTTTTTCTTTTTCAATTTTATTTACATTAACAAAAATTTATCTATAAATTATTAAATAATTGTATTCATGAAATGCAAATAAAATGCCTGACTCAATAAAAAAAGTATAGCAGATTCCTGATTGTCAAGCGAAAACAAATTAAAAAGTATATCTGAGTAAAAAACGTCAAAAATTATATATATTATTAAAATCGGCCTTCATTTTGGAACTCCCTAAAAGCTCTTTCTTATCCGCTTCTTAAGTCCTCTACATTAAGAAAAGTAAATCCTAATATTTTGTATATTACACAAAAAAAAACAAATCCATAAAGTCAATGATAAGCTAATTTGAGGATTAATTTTAAACAAACATAAGAAATAAAAAAAATAATGCAACTGGCTAGTATTTTAAGGCAACGCAGGAATCATTATTAACATATTTAAGTCAAATGCTGTAAGGAGCAAAAAAATGGCTGGTTTTCCACTAATTTCACATTATTAACATGACACTTGTTTTTGCCTCAAATTACAAAACTGTCCTCTGGTGGAATGAACTCGACTTGTTACGATAGCAACGTGTAGATCAAACTGGTGTCAAGTTTCATCGGCAATGTGGGTGTGGTCTAGTCAGCAGTGTTCCCCAGCCGGTGGTCCGCGGTCCGGTGCCGGGCCGCAGAGACTTTCCGCCGGGCCGCAAACAGTATGTCAAATTTCAAGAAATTCGCCATGCAAAAATATTAAATATAGGATTTTTTCGCTTGCACGTTGACTTGTGTTTTTAGTAATTGTTAAATAAATATAATTGGTATGATAATGCGACACGATGGTCACTGGTTTTCTCAGAATGGACAGTCATAAATCTTCTCAGATACACTTAGGGAGAACGGAAATATTTGCTCTTGGATAGTGAACTCGGATGCAAACCCCTACCTAAATATATTTCCAAGAATTTCATAATATATAATTGTTTTCATTTTGGAATGGACCGGCGAGAAAGTAAGTTTTACAATAAATACATATTCATTTTATTGTTTTACAGAGGTTTGCAAAGGATATAATCCTTTTTATATTTACCGCCTATTCATTTATTTTTTTGTTTCATCTGACATTTATTTTTCGCGTCCGTTTCTAGTAGTTAGAAACATATTTACTTTTAAATTATTTCAGTTGCATTTTTTAATTGAAAGGTAACACGCGCTTAGTTATTCGTTCTTTCCGAAATGATTTTCTCAATTACAAGTTAAAAAAATCTTCAATTTTTCAAATTTACTGCACCGATCGTTTGTTAATATTATTTTGTGTATTTCGGGAAACTACGTATTGTGCTACTTGAAACCCTGCAAAATGGAAAAAAAGAAAGACAAACAGCAAAATATTTTTAACTTTTTTAAAAACAAGAACAGTAACCAGGAGAAGTGTAGTGAAGACACCGAAAATAATCCAAGTTCGAGTACATCAAGTACTCGTATACAAGAAACAAGGAAAAATAAATGTGTTGAGACTTCGGAATGTGCGACAGAAGCTAAACAAAGGAAAGGGGACTATGTTAAGCATTATGATAAAGGGTATTTAAAGTTTGGTTTTACTATAGCCCTTGAAAGTGAACTGTGCCCATGGCCCCTGTGTGTAGTGTGTCACGCAATTCTATCAAATGAGGCGATGAAACCTTCCAAACTTGTTCGTCATTTGTAATCAAAGCATAGTGATCTCAAAGATAAGCCATTGGATTTTTTTGAAAGATTACACGACCAGTTGAAAAATCAAAAAAGGGAAATGAAGAAGATCATAACTAGTGACAAAAAACTGCTTCAAGCGTCTTATTTAGTTGCTCTTCAAATATCTAAAATTAAAAAACCGTTCACTATCGGCGAGGAGTTAGTAAAGCCTTGCATCATAGATTGCGCTCGTGAAGTTTTGGGTCCTCAAGCCGCAAAAAAACTCGAGGCCATACCACTTTCGGGAAACACTATCCAGAGAAGAATTCTTGACATGGCGATCGATATTGAAGAGCAGGTTGTAGAGGGAATAAAGAAATCACGATGTTTTGCGATTCAACTCGACAAATCAACTGACGTGAGCAACCATGCTATTCTACTTTGCTTCGTGAGGTATAGTGAAGCTGAAGATTTTAGGGAGGAACTTCTTTGCTGTCTTGACTTACCTGGACGGACAAGTTCGGAGATATTTAGTGTTCTTGACGAGTATTTCCAAGCGCACAGCTTAGAGTGGGGCAAATGCGTCGGAGTGTGTACAGACGGCGCTGTAAGCATGATTGGACATCTCTCAGGTGTAGTTGCAAGAATAAAGACTGTTACCCATCCAGATATGTTGTCCACTCACTGTATAATTCACCGAGAGCATCTAGCTGCAAAGAAGCTCTCTCCAGAGCTAATAAACACAGTGATGAACGACGCAGTGAAGATTATGAATGAAATTCGTAGTCGATCCATGAACTTAAGACAGTTCAAGTTACTGTGCGAGAGTATGGACTCGCAACATCAACATCTACTTCTCCATGCAGAAGTGAGGTGGCTATCGAGAGGAAAGGTTATTTCACGTCTCTTTGAATTAAGGGAAGAAGCAAAACATTTTATGAGAGAGAGAGAAACTCCGCCCTACTAGAACATTTTTTGGACGAGGAATGGTTGAGTAAACTCGCATATATGGCGGACATATTTAGTCTACTTAATGACCTTAATCATTCTCTTCAAGGGTTTTATACAAATATTTTTAAATTGAGAAATAAGGTCGTTGCATTTAAAAAGAAGCTGGTTCTTTGGGATTGTCGTGTACAAGTAGAGGATTTAGAAATGTTTCCACTTTTGCAAGAATTTTTAATTGCTGCTGACGTCGACAGGAAAGGTGTTTTAAATGTAATAAGTCAACACTTGAAGACGTTGGTACTAAAATTTAATCATTATTATCCCGAAAATGAGGATCCTCGTAAAGGAAATCTTTGGATTAATAATCCCTTCATGGAGGACATAATTTCATGTACTCTTACGAGTAGAGAAAAAGAACATTTAATAGAGTTGTCTTCGGGTGTCACTCTGATATCCAGACACAAAACATTAACATGGCCTCAGTTTTGGATATCAGTGGAAGATGAATATCCATCTTTAAGCTGTAAAGCTATAAATTTATTAATGTAATTTTCAACAACCTATTCATGCGAAAAAGCATTTTCGTATATGTCTTCAATAAAGTCGAAACAAAGGAATGGACTGGACGTGAATGCAGCACTTCGTCTGTCAGAGACAGCACTGCAGCCAAGAATATCCAATATATTAGCAAAGATGCAACAGCAGGTTTCGCATTAGTTTGTTGAAAAAACCCCATTGTTTTTGTTAAATTTTAATTGTATCAGACAATGTTACAATTTAAATTGTTTAACTGTTATATGTATATTTGTTAATTATAGTTACATATGTCCATCTGTCACAATATAAGATTAAAAAAATATTAAATAAAAAAAAACATTTTTATTTCAGTATTAGTGGTCCGCGAAAAAAAATTCCTTTTTTTACCGGTCCACAGGTCTAAAAAGGTTGGGGAACACTAGACTCTAGTGCACAAACATAAGTAGAGATTTTTGAAGTATGAGTCACATATTCTTCAAAATGCTAACTATGTCATCTTACTTTTGAACAAAAATAAGAGATTATTATTATATTTGTAATATTTGCATTCGACCTAATTGATTAAAATATATATCTAAAATCACATTCATATTGGTTGGGTGTATCTCACCCAGGGGATGTTATGAGATAAGTCCAAACGATTAAGTAGCTTTTCTTTTATATGTATTTTCTGATATTTATCTTGAGATTTATATGTGATTTTGGAATGTACACTTTGTTGTTGTATATAGTATGTTGCTGTCAATTAACCTATATTTATTTAATAAAAGCTGTTTTTACCTTTCTTACAGAATAAAATTTAAACACTCTCAACATATGTTACGTTAGGAAAAATTACTCTGCTAACGAAGTTGTTAAAATACAAAAAAAAGCAAATATTCCAATATACTCGTACAATACATTTTGAAAATATTTCAACTTAAAGAAGATCTTGGAAAATTAAAAAAATCGCGGAAACTGAGATATAATAGTTTACATTTTGCAGAATTCCTGACTTAAATGCCTTTGAACCGATAAGGAGGAAGTTGAGAAGAGATATGAAAAAAAACCGACTGCGTTATTTTTTGTTAGATCACCATTGGGTATCAAACCAGAAAACTTCGGTTTTAGTACAAGTGTTTTCCACCTAACTAAAGAGAGTTTATGTTGTTTGATAAAAAAAAAGTATTAGAAGAGTTATATAAGCTGGAATATAATTTAAATTAATTTATGAGTTTTACAAAATAAATGCCTTAAACGTTAACAAAGAAAATAATCCAGTTCGTTTCTCTCCCTTTTCCTTCTCAAGGATAGTGTTAAGTGCTTACGGCTGTCAGTCGGAATTTCAATTTTCCACAGAAAAGATGTTTTTCTTTGCCGATTCTTATTTTCTTACCTTTTTCAGTGTTCAACTTAACTAGATCGGAGATCTGTTTAAAAGAACTTAATGACGAAGTTGACGAGTTGAGCTAATAATGAACTAGACTTCATTTCCTTGCAGAAATAGAATTTTGTTTTGTTCCTTTTAAATGCCTGTTCTTTTTATTTAAAATGTTATACTAAAAAGAAAATGAAAAAGTTTATGGATTTTGTTTAAAGACTATTTTTTATTTGTAAATTTAGTTTAAAATTTATTATAAGACATGGGATAGGATATTTTATAAAGACAGATTATAAAAACATCGTCCTTCTCGTTATTCGAATATTCAAACTTATGAATAATCCCTTTGCTTGAAAACCAATGAACGTATAATATTTTTTTGAATTCATGAGAATTACCTTGTTTTTCCGTACTTTTTCACATTTTGTGGAGTTGGCATTTCAAATCTATGCTTTTCAGAGTTCTTTGTTGTGATCCAGGTCTTGACTAACTATCTGCGCCCTGTAATCGTCTTGTACTCCATGGATCCAAAATTTTCTTGAGATCTCTCTGTCTCGTTTGCCATTGACTTGCATTATATTTAGTACATTCTTTGAATGGGTCATAACTATTGCATTCTGCTCTCTCTTCTTCTTCTATGTTTGGTCCTCACACGCAGGGTGTCTTCTCCAGCCAGACCACAGCATCCGGTAATAGCTTATGTAGCTCCTGCACTTCTTCAGACAACGCATACAGTGATCATATTTGTGCGGTGTGGTTCATGGTCTGAATTTCTCCGCACTCACCGAAATATGACTCCACTCGGCCTCACTTGTCCATATAATCTGCAGTTCGACCCACTCCGCATCTGATCCAATTTACAGTTCACTAGTCCATCCAATATCGGAAAAACCCCAGGTAACCTCACTGTCAGGTTGCGCACAAGATGCATGTTTTTTACGTCACACTTCGGCCAACAGAACCACCATTTATCGGCAATCGGTATGTTGTCTATATGCTCCAAAGTCTTTCAGATTGGACGACTGTAGATAAGATAAACTGGCGGTGGTTCATATATTCATGTAATAATAGGCAGATGGTCGATTTGTGACGTCCACCTCCACTTTTTAATGAGGTTATTCCCATTTTGACTAAAAAATACCTCACTGTGGTGAGTGCTGAATATTTAGTACTGTAAAGAGATCGTTTAAATCATGATAACCATCAAATGGACCCACTAGTTCAGCGGTCGGCAACCCGCGGCCCGTGAGGCGTTTTGGTGCACCCCGCAAGATTCTCGCACCAACGCACGTAACGGACGATATCATAAACATTTAAAATGGTTTTTAAGGAAAAAACTAACTTGGTGGATTTATATGGGAGTTTGCCTTCTGAAAATTACAAGGAGCTAAAAAGGTTTGCTCAGGAAATAATTACTATGTTTGTTAGTAAACTTTTGTTAGTAAACAGTTAGTAAACATATTTGTGAGCAAACTTTTTCAATTCTGAATTACCGAAAAAACATACACTGGTCTCTGTTATCAGATTCACATTTAGACGCAATGCGTTACTACGCGTCTCTACTTCAAAAATGCAAGCTGATATAAAAAAACTTGCAAGTCAAATGCAGCCATAAAAATCTCATTGGTTTTATTATTCTTCTTCCTCTTGGTTTATGTCGTATGGCCTGTTTGTGACGGTGGGCTGTCCTGGGATGATCACGACCAGCTGTCCTTCCACCTTTTCGTCCGCCTTCCTGGTAATCTCCTGCTGTTAAGGTTTTCAGTCTTAGCGATCCTCCATGCGGTCCACATGATCCCCCCAGAAGCACATTTTGCTTCTTCACTTAGTTATAGGAGAAATAATCATGGAGAAACCAAAACACATAAAGAAACCTCCAAAACTGATAGAAAAGTTTAATATCGATCTCCAACGAAATGGTGAAATATGCAGGTGAGGAGCTTATTATGGAAATTATTCAATAAAATATTGGCATATGGTGAGACTCCAGTAGAATGGTGCACTAGCATCACAGTACCAATATTTAAGAAAGGAAAAAAAAAAAGAGAAAAAGAATAACCCAGAAAATTACCGTGGTTTTATTAACTACAATAAATGTCGTAAAAATATATAATTAGCGTTTCATTTTTAAAACTAAAATATTTGTACACAAATATTGTAGGTACATATGTTAGGCCTGTAAATATGAAACCGGATTTTTTTATAGAAAATACACATTTATTGTATGAAAATGGTAAAAAATATTTCATTCAAAGTATCAACCATCGCTAGCTACACATTTTTCCCATCTCTGGCAATTTGTGGATGCCACGCCAAAATAACTGTTGCTCTTTTGAGGCAAACCAATCATCGAGTCATTTTCGTACATTTTCGTAAGAAGTGAAGCGCTGCTCAGCAATTGCGTGTCCCATCGATGCAAATAAGTAGTAATCGGATGGAGCTAGGTCTGGTGAGTAAACCGCATGCGAAAGCGTCCCATGGTCAAAACACGTAAAATACCTAGGCCTCACATTATACAGTAGACTCTCGTGGCATAAACACGCCCTCAATATCAAATCAAAAGCTCACGGAACACTCAAATCATTATTTCCCTTGATCAGTAAATACAGCAAACTTAGCACGCGCACTAAACTCCACCTATATAAAGCGATCGTCAGACCGCAACTGACATACGCCCTTCCGATCTGGGGCCACGCGAAGTAAACAACGCTACATCACATTCAGATCATTCAAAACAAAGCCCTCCGCATAATTTTAAAAGCACCCTACATCGTCCGTAATTCAAGACTCCACGCAGATACCAAACAACATACTATCCCCGAACATATGCGCGCTCTGGCCGAAAGGTTCTACAGCTCTATATCCCGTCATCCCAACCCAGTCATAAAAGCCTTAGATAACTACAACGCGAACACCAGTTACAGACACACTCGTCCGAAATCAATATTGCGAAACATCCCCCCGACCCTCCCCTCTTTAACTCTAATCATCCCCCCAAATGACCCCCCGATTGTCACTCTGAACACCCCATCATCGATAATTCCTCCGGCAGACAGTTTACCCCCATAGGCAACCGCATTTCTCACCTTCAATAAACATTTTCTAAACCTTAATATATTTATAAAAGTCACACACATTTCCCCACTCATTTACTTATCTACATATACTATATTCATTCTTATAATTTATTCACAATTCATTTTTTTTTTCACCCATTCAATATAAAACAGTGTGTGACGACACAAATTTATGTATATTTGTATTTAATATTATGTATATATCATCATATTTATATATGTATTTAATCGTTTATAATTTCTCATAATCATTCATAAAATCAAAACAATTACCACAAACCTATCCTTTCCCGATTCCCAAAAAGATCCAAAAATTTCCAATAAATATCTTAACAGTCAGAACTTATCCGATGAAGGAGTAAGGTATCCTACCATCGGACCGAAACTCCGAACAAGCTATCCATCACTTGGAGAGTATTTGCCAACTAAACGCCTCAATCGTTTCCTTGACCGGTTTTGCTGTGTGCGATGGTGCATTATCATGAAGCAAAATCACTTTGTGTTGCCTCTTTTGATATTTTGGTCCTTTTTCACGCAATGTTTGGTTCAAATCCATCATTTGTTATCGGTAGCGTTCAGTATTAACGGTTTCGCCAGGTTTTAGAAGCTCGTAATAGATAACACCCTTGTGATCCCACTAAATACAGAGCATTGTCTTCCGTCCATAGCGATTTGGCCTTGCAGTCGATGTCGCTGGTTTGCTTTTACGAGTAGTTACGCATGATCTTTTACGCTTAGGATTCTCGAAATATATCCATTTTTCATCGCCAGTCACAATTCGACGAAGAAATGATTTTCTTTTGTACCTGGCGACCAGCATTTCGCAAGTGGTTTTTCGGTTTTCCTTCA
The DNA here is from genome assembly GCA_949825065.1 of Odontocerum albicorne. NCBI lineage: Eukaryota > Metazoa > Arthropoda > Insecta > Trichoptera > Odontoceridae > Odontocerum > Odontocerum albicorne. Next base: position 18,737,435 of record OX463855.1, read on the forward strand.
GGTCATATGGAACCAATTTTCTCACCTTCTGGATCTTTCCCATGGCTTTCAAACGTATAGAGACGGCTTCTCGTGTGACATTTAATTGAACCGCGAGTTGTTGTTGCATTTGAGAGTCATCCTCATCCAATAATGCTTGCAATTCGGCGTCTTCAAACTTTCTCGATGGTCTTCCACGTTCTTCGTTTCTCACGTCAAAATCGCCACTTATGATTTTTTTAAACCACTCAAAGCACTGTGATTTACCAAGAGCATGCTCCCTGTAAGCTTCGACAAGCATTCGATGCGATTCTGTAGCAGTTTTCTTCAAACGGTAACAGAAAATCTAGTATTAAACTTGTATTGTTGAGAGTTAAAAGTCTTTTACAAATGTAAACACAAGAAAAAGGCACCAATGACGTTGTTTGACAGTCATTACATTGACAACTAGAGCCATCTATGAGCAAATTCCGGTTTTGTTATTTACAAACCTGATATACTGTAATGACATATGGCCCAAGTGCGGCCCGCACTAATCCCCACGTAAAATATTTGGCCCTCTTACAGCAAAAGATTGCCGACCCATGCACTAGACCAATGAAATCGTTTTATACAAAAATGAAATTTTCATTAGCCCGTTTTTCCTCAATTGGAACAATTAAGTATACGTGAGATATAATTCTTCTTTTTCGTTTAAAGATAACCCGTAGTATGAGTTATTTGTACATACATTTTTATTTACTGTTTTCTTCAAAATAAAACAAGATCGGTTGTATAAAGTTCGAACAAAAACGAAAATGAACTGTCTATATAATACAAAGAGACGATAAAAACAATATTTCCTCTCAGAAGCATTTAGAAATATAAATGAAATCATCCATAATAAAACAAATTAATATCTCACAAAGCTTCACTCAAAACTTTCTCCTCAAGTCGTAATAATTCAATAATTCCAAACAAAACTTCAAATTTCGACATCGTGACATTTTGCAAGCGATACGAACTTTCGGTTTATTATTATTTTTAATTATATTTTCGCTGAAAGGGAAAGTTTACAATACAAATACTTAACAATTTCATAGGATTTACTACTAAAATGTGATTTATGTTATCGTGTTCAGTGTTTCCACATTTTCAACAAAAGTTTATTTTTTACATTGATAAAAATTCGATCAAAAAGATAAATATAAGAAATTACTGACAAGTTCAGATTATCTATCTTTTATATAACATCCTGAACAGTCCCACTGCCCCTCAATATCTCACCGAAAATGTTTAGCGATAGTCTGATTGATCATGGGCTTGCACTACGCTTGAATAAAGATTGTCTTTTGTTATTTCCAGTTCATCGCTTGTCTTTCGCACTTATTTAATTACAATCGTGTGGACAACACCAGATATTTTTTCTGGTGTTGTCCACACGATTGTTATTAAATCTGGAACCAGTTACCGACTTCCCTAAGACTCTCACATTCGTTGGTTTGTTTCAAACAACGACTTAAAAATTATAATATCTCTCGTTAAGAAAAAAAAATATGTGTCTCCGTGTCACATTTTGTCTTTTCCTTTCCCATAATTCTTCTCCGTTTGATTATGCTTAAGTTTACGTTTTTCCTTTTAAAAATAGCGTTTGTAACATTTTATCGAGTAATGGGTATTATTATATTAATCTGCGTTACATTCTTCTGCTTGGCTGGAAGAATTTACCGTTTGGCATTAAACTCACCATCTGTGTATTTGAAAATAAAGTTTCTAAAATGAAAGATGGCTCTCAATAAACTACGAAATATCGTTCTCAATAGGGTTCCTAGATTTTTCACGGATTCTAGTTAGTCTTACACTTTTGGCCTCTTCAACATATTTCAAGTTGGTTGGAAGACGTTAAAAAGTATGTTTCTAACGTGTTATAAAATACTATAACCATATTCCGACCAGGGAGACCAACTAACCTTTTGCGCCATCGTGAATAATTCCATAAGGTCCAATATGGCGGGGTATTGTGAAAGATTACCTCTTTGTGTTTAAGATATCAGTGGCGTATGCAGCTTTAAGATTCACTTAAAAATAACCTTTTTGCGAGCTATTATCAAAGTTTATGATTATGTATGTACACTACACACATACACCACATTCTGAATGTGTTACTATCACGTATCAGAAGATCTACGAATGTTTCTTTGTAGTCATTATTTCCTTGGTAAGTAGCCAGCGGTTTTCTTACCAATTTTTCTTTATGTGACAAAGCTTTTTATCTTGTAACCGTGACCACCCCCTTTTTACCCTTTCGCTCAACTTATTATATTTTTACAAGTCAGTGAATACTCGTAGTGGATTCGATTTCCGAAAACAACAAGAAAACTGTTTTTTTTTTCAGTTCGTTTTTTTTTTCAGTTTGATCTGTAAAATGTGCTATTTAAATTATCATTTTATTTAATACAAAATAATTTAAGTTTGAGATAGTATATATGTAATTTTCTTTGAAAATATATTTTTATGAGAATTTTTTAATTGTTGTTAAAAATTTGTAAATATTTCCTGGACAGCAAAAAGTTATTTCATGATTTAAATGCCATATACAAGTACAAGCGATTTTATGGCGTTGATTTTATTTGAGTGTTTACGGTGGGGACAAAACCACTTTTATTGAATTAACAAATTCTGATGTCTTTAATAAGTCACTTTCACTAAGTAATGCCATTTTTCAATTTTTCAAACTAGTGCAAGTACAGTTTTTTACTTCTCTTCAATTCAAAATTTAATATTCTCCTTAAAATAATAATTTATGATTTCGTTGAATAATATTTTCACATCTAGTCAAAACATCACAATTTTTTTTTGGAGTTAGTTTTCCTTCTTTCCGATTCAAAACACATCAATCATTCATTCCGTATTCCTCCCACACTTGGAAATTGTGTTAAACAAAAGATTTTTCAAGGGTTAAGTCCCGGCTTCATCAAGTATTCAAACTGAGTCGTATTGGTCTGGTCTTTTTTCGGATGAATGATCGCTGTATCCGAACTAACTTAAATCTGGGCATCGCTCATATTCGACAAACTGCGTTAAGCAGGAGACGAGTGTATTCCGGACCAATTTGATGGGACGATATTCGTTAACGTTGAATAGAAAGGAAAGTATGAAAAGAATGTTAGTGTATTGTTTTAACTTAAACTTTGAGTGAATTTAGACGTATATTCAGGCATACATGAACAAAAAGGCTCAACCTTCAAGACATATTTTTTTCTGGTTTATATTAAAATTCAAAGAAGCATACCTCAATTATTTACGTTTAAAAATATAAAAAAACATGCTTCATGATATCAACAAAAATATTTTTTATTTAAATGCAGAATGTCATGTTTTCTTAAATATCTTTAAAATGAGTTAAACTCTTTTTGCACTGAACGTTTACGCCTACAGTCAAACCTATTAAACTGAAACTTTTTTTATTTCGTTTTTATTTTTAATTAAAAAGTGCTTTGTGAACATAAAATAAAATCCCGCAAATGCGTATACTTGACAATGTAGAAATAATATACATACTTTGCAATTGAGGGTATAAAAATAAAGAGTAAAATTGTAATTTATACTAAGATATATGTTGTCTAACGAGGATAAATAAAATCTTGATTGCCTTTTTTTAAATTTATAACATGAATGTACATTATTTTGTTACGCTAATTTAGCTTCCCATTAAATAAGTCGTTAAAACAGGAATTTATGTAATATATCTCAGTTTGTAAACGATTTAAAAAATATATTTTACATTTCATAATAAAATCGAAAGTTTTATTATGAACGTTTGTGTTATTTTTTTATTGCTTAAAATTACTATAACCAAAATTTACTTCTTATTAGTATAAATAAAACTTTCTCAAATCTATAATTACATTTTATCACTGCTGCATGTGTTTCTGCGTGCACTCCTGAGGCTTTTTTTAGGCAGACTTAACAAGAACACTCCCATGTTTAATGAAATATGCATCAAGTAAAACAATGTACTGTTTTGATAACAAACTAAGATCAGTCTATCTGGATAAATGAGGAAGGAACACACGTCGTGGTGATAAATATTAGTGGAAAAAAGATTATTTTTTGTAGCATTCTTATATATGGTAGAGTTCCGCAAAGATGAAACAAAAACGTTTTTCTGGTCATAAGTTTTTTTTATTATTCAAAATACCCACAAATAATAACTAAGTGTTCAATAAAATAAACAAAGACGTTAAACTATTATTATGTTAAGTATATTAATCGTTAAAATTGCCATAATACAAATAATTCATTTTATCTTACTTCTCTTTTTGATATAAAATATAACAAACCATGTTTTTCTCTTGAACCCTTCAAATTTGAATGAGATGTAACAACCACTCCCGTGTTATCTCTGAAGAAACATTTCATTAAAAAGTTTCGAGATACACTGAAGACTTCAATTTTGATCAAATTTTTTGAAGTGTTGAGTGAATTCTTTTAAATTTTTTTTTAAAACAAACAAAACCTTCTCAAGTGGTTCGTTAAAAGATTACCAGACGTGATGCAAAAAGCAATGTTACATTCTTAAGTTAAAATGTTTTTTGGTTATTTATTATCTGAAAATTCTCAATGTTTCATTTCTTCAGTTAACCCTGAGAGATCGGCGCACTGCTATAGCAGTGGAAGAAATTTGTTCTACCCTTGTATTCTAAATGAATAGCATTCATTTAGAATACAAGGGAACATATTCTTAAATGTATTTATGTTGTAAAAATATTTGTTTTTTGTTTTTTTTGATGTTTAAAATAAATATTTATCACGAACGTCCGAATCGTAAATATATCTCAGCACTGATAGACAATTATATTTTTTTCTCGTAGCGCTCTCAGGGTTAATATGCAATACAGTAGAACCTAAAACTTTAAAATAATGTATGTTAAATAACTCACTAGTTTATATATATATATATATATATATATATATATATATATATATATATATATATATATATATATATATATATATATATATATATATATATATATATATATATATATATATATATATATATATATATATATATATACATCATCATCATCATCATTATCAACCAGGGTCGATCCACTGCTGGATGAAGGTCTCCCCAATTTGACTCCAAATAGTTCGGTTTTTTGCTCGCTGATGACATGTGATGCTGCCATGCTTCCTGATTCCATCTATCCAGCGTACCTTCGGTCTTCTTCTGGGGCTCTGTTTGCCTCTTGGGTACCATTGAATTATTTCGGATGTGCATCGGGAGTCCGGGAGCTACGTGTCCGGCCCATTGCCACTTCATTCTTTTGCACACCTTTATAACGTCTTGTACCTTTGTTATATTGCGAATCCAGGTGTTTCGTTTACGGTGTCTTTTAGTATATCCCAACATGCATCTCTCCATGCCCCTTTGTGTGGTCTGGAGCTTTTGTGTGTTCTTTACTGTGAGCGTCCATGTCTCGCGCCATACGTAAGTACTGGAAGGATACACTGGTTGTAAACCCTTCGCTTCAAGGATATTGGGAGATTACTTTTGAAGATGTTGTTCAAACGTCCAAATGAGTCAATTTGCTTTTTCTTGTGATCGATAAATACTAGTATACTATTTTTTGAATGAACACAAATGTTAAAAAGGATAAAATAATAATTAATTCCCCATTTATTTTTCTTGTGATTTGTGAATTATGAATGATAATGTTTAGTCTCTAAGACACAATTAAAGATTTATGTTCGACAACTTCAGGTCTTATGCATATAAGCATATTAAACTTAATGGTCAAGCATGGCATTGCAAAAGTATGATCGTGTATGGTGGAGCCTCGTGTAGCAAAAATAATTTTAACTAGTTGCAGCCCGTGAAATATTCACGGAAGTAAAACAAATTCTACATTTATGAAAATATATATTCATAAATATAGAATTTGTTACATTGTCCCCTTTTACACCGGTTCAAAAATTGTTAGCTAGGTATTTAAAATTCGTTCAGTATAATTTTTTATCACGGACCCACCGAGATTCAAATTTCGAAGTATTCCCCTCTCGCTCTCTTGTATTCAAAATTCAATTCTCGTATTCTTTCTTTGACGACAACCATCGTGTGGGTTTTGGCCTATTTATACTATGATTGCTAGTTTGCGCTGATTAAGATGCATGCAGAATACCAATCCTTCAAAGAAGGCTCTTTTCAGATTTCAAATGAAAGAATATATGATATCCGAGACCTAGTTGGTAAGATGACTGCCTTTCAGCTTACGGATCACGGGCTCGCTTCCCGTTTGTATTCAATATTGAAAAAAGTTGTATTTTACTTAAGGGCCCTTTTATGATATATTTGGTTGGTTGAAAAGATTGCCTAATGGTAATTAACACATTATGTTGTACTGTATGTGTATACAACGAAAATGTGATATAGTGTAATGTAGAAATAAACAATAGGGAATTAAGGCCAATTACCAGAGGGGACGGTATTCAGAGATTTTATTTTTTTCTAATCCAGTCATATTGGATTTACCACAGCCATAAACCACGTGTCTCTTGTGCCTTAAAAGTTTTATTATCTATCAAAACATCAGAGGCGACATTTTCTGTAATAATGGTTTGATGAATAAGTAGACTTGATTTTTACTATAGACATTCTAGTTTTAATCAAATTTTTCATAAATTAGTAAATAAATTATTCTTGAGATGATATTTTCTAGCAAAATAAAGCTATAAAAGTCGTTATTCTGCCCTTGAGAACAATCTCCTTTCCACACGGCGATATATAAATTGTGATTTTATGGTTGTTGTTGTTGTTAAACAGACCATAGAAAATGCTTCTGGATGATGTGGTGCTAAGCTATCGTTATTTCGGTGTAACAAACTGGAGCTGAAATGCTAGCCGTAGAGATCAGCCGTAAAAGATAATTCCTGCATTAAGAGCTAATACCAATTATAGGTTGTAGTGCTGATGATGATGATGAGGTTTTTTTCCAGTCAATTTTTAGATATTTGTTATAGATGCCCTCATTACTCCATGTTCTTCCTTTCAGATGAAGTGTTTTTATATGGACCATTGTACGAATATGTATGCCCTTTTTTATTCGTTAGGTCATCAAAGATACTCCTTTAAAATCCTCAGAAATTTATTCCAGAAGCCCGTATTCTTTAAATTTTCTTACTTTTTTTTCCTTTTAGCACCCCCGCCCTATAACTAAGTTTTGTTTGTTGCTATGCTCACTTCATCATTGAAATATATGGTTCAGCGTAAAAGCCTTCTTATTCTTCGGATTTAACAACAACAATAATTAGTAACTTAATTAAAGTAACATGTTTCAAAACATTATATTTTCACGAGAAAAAACCAAAAAAAAATTTTTTGATAAAGAAAGAAAATAAAATTTTAAATATTAGGCCATTTTAAAATTAAATAATCCCAATAATTAAAAAAGAGCTTTAAATATAATGACTTTGGAAAATTTCAAAACGTAAATCCCCTAAAAAATTCTTAGGTTTATTTTTTCCCCTTTGTGTTCAGGTAAATTTCAGCGAAAGAATTTGAAAGATTTTTTTATCAAATAGAATAAGGACAAATACCCAATATCAACTGAAAGCTTGTCCTTGGGTATTATTTGAACAAAAACTCTTTTCCATAAAGAACAAATAAAATGTAAAAAAAAGCAAAGATAAAAATGAAATCACAAGCGGATTGAGACTTGGGAATTAGAAGAAAAATTTCGTCCCTTGGGTAAAACCCGAGTTTTCACAAACTTGAGAAAATAAGGTTTTTCCCGTTCGTAAGGGTAAAAAGTTATTTTACATCAAATGCTTTCTTTGATAACCATCAAAGAATAAAAATATATCATACGTTTGACAAATATCAAATTGTTCTTATTTATTACAAATTTTTCGGTCCAATTTCGTTTTACTTTTTTTGAACCTCAAATAACGTAATCCAATAAAGAATACACTTTCAACTAGATGCTTAAAACACATTTTTCAGTTTTTCTTGATCATGAAGCTTTAAACTGAAGATAACAGTATGAAAAGATTTGTGATTGACAGTTTTGATGAAAAAAAGCGAAATGGGAATATCATCGATGTGCCGGAACGATCAAATAAATACTGTATCATCAGTAATATCAGCACTCCATTTAGCCGTGTCTTGAAACAGCTGTAAAAATATTGTGCTCAGATTGGTGGGCTCAGTGATCACACAGTGACTTCATTCCTTAATTGTTTACGTGTATATTATTCTAGAGACTTGTATTTCGACTTCTTACTCCAAGAACGTAATCTAAAACATTTAACTACAATTTTAGAACTTGACTGTAATGTTCAAATTAAGCTTGTTTTATAGAAAATATTTATTGAAATGGTTTTCACATTGATTAATAGTATATTTTATTTTTTTAATTACAGATGCGACCTCGTTTTTTACTTTCTTTGTTTTTATAGTAGAATTAGCATTGTGCGAATTTCAATATTACTGACTACTTACAAGAGTTAAGTTAAGATGTTGTTCTTGCATATATTAATTCACTATTTTTTTTGGGTTTGTCTTTTTATCATGTTGCGTCCATCGCATACGGGTTTTGCTTTTTTCTATTGAACCGCTTTCTTGTTAAAGATATATTTATTTATTAATACCATAATTGATCCTTGAAAGTTCTATACGTAAACACTTAAGTTTTAAAATATGAAAATAACGTATCAATATCCTCCAAAAAAATATAATTTGAAATACATACATCATTCAAGGCATGAACTTAAACATACACAACAAAAGTAATCAGCAACGCAAGACTGACAAAATATAACTTGAAACTCAAAGACAGACATTGAATAAAGTTGATGTGTATCTACCTAAAACGATATTAAGCCATCTCTTGGCTTAGTATTTATTTTTTAGTTATAAATAAAAAAATATCAATAATTTATAACATGAAAATATAATACACATTGCCAAGTTCGTACTCTTCTCCCAACAAGGGAAGAGTTTACTTCTGTCTGTAAAATGTGGGTTAGTCCTCTCGGCGGGAAAACAACCTCCCCACAATAACTAGAAAAATCCTTGCCCTTTGCACTTGATAACTTTTTGCTTTAACAATACCATCCAGTGAGGAGACACAGACAGACAGAAAATATGATATATTTGAATATTTTTATTCCAGTTTTACCTTTGTAAGTATTACAAGTATAATACAATGTTACTGTTATACCTCCTTGGATGGGCTTTTCAGCTAGTAACAAATAAAAAAATGTACCTGGAATAACAAAACAATATAACAGTCCCCGATTCGCCCTAGATTAAGGAAAAGCAGGAACAAGACTTTTCTTAACTCAACAATTGACTTTTAGGTCGTATAAATAAATAATATTTAAAGTATATTATCATAAATAATAAGCAAATTACACGTGAAGAAATCATCTTCTTAAATGTGTCATAAACTTTTTTTTTCGATAATATTTTCTTTCCTTTTTTTAAAATTTTCTTCATATCCATGTTTTTTTTATCATAATTATATTTCATTTACTTGTATACTTTATTTTTTCTCATTTATTCTGGGTAAGGCTTTCTAAACATCAACCTTAATTGATTTTCTGAACAGTGACCCGTTATGTAAACAATGAAATTTCTAATTAATTTAGAAATGAAAACAAATCCTCTTTTCATCCCTAACTATCACAAAGAAGAGAAGTATGAGTGCCACATCACATACAAGGATAACGTAAAATCTCACATACGTTTGTAGACAGACCGCCCCTCCCTCTCAGGTAGTAAATAGAAAGGATATATGTAAAAGACTTGACCAAAACTTGTGTCAACCTTACCGATTTCATTTTGATACCAGGAGCACATCCTGCAAAGAGGGTAGGGAAACGTTCATAAGAGGTAACGGACGTTTTTGAAAAAAGGTCAAAATACTCGAGGCATTTCTGTTTAAATCTTGAAAGCCGATAGGAACTTTTGATGAATGAGCATAATTTTACAGGTTGGATATTCATTCACGGCAAATACCTATCCATAGTTTTATCAAGCTTGCCACACAGACCGCAGGCCGCAATCACCAGAGATAGATTAGGAGCGCCCGCAGCTTATCACCCGACCCTCTCACTATTGTTTGCTTTCCTAATATCACATTGAGCTAACTGTGGTATTTTCATGGCACCAGATAAATTCGTCCTTTTATATGTTTTAGGATTTTCAAAGTATAAAAAATAATGTGTCAGGGTTTTAACTGTGTTCCCTTGATTGAACAGAAAAAATACTTTGAACAATTTAATCAGGGTTTCTTACAGAACAAAAAAATACATTTCAAATTATTTTACACGTGTATATTTTGTAACTCGTTTAAATAGTTAAAATGTAAAAAATAAATAAATTACCCTGATTTTTATAATGTTGCTTACTAAACAAAACTCATAGACAACAAATATAAGTTGTCTTCATATGGAAATATAAATAAATGACAGTTTTATTAATTGTATAACTCTATGTTAATATATAACCTATTATGAAATTACACATATGTTAAAACAATGAGAAAAATACATTTAAGAGAGGTGGTATCAACCTGACCCTCCTATTAGTGAGATACACACCATAAAAAATATATAACCTATTATGAAATTACACATATGTTAAAACAATGAGAAAAATACATTTAAGAGAGGTGGTATCAACCTGACCCTCCTATTAGTGAGATACACACCATAAAAAATAGAGTAAGTTTGATCTCGAGAACGTCTGATATTTTTCAGTTCACTCCCTTGTGCACATAAATTATAATGCTAAAAATTTAAATGATTATCAATGAGCAATTAATATAATTATAAACTAAATAAAAATCATGCACATAAAACTCTAGATTCAGTGCTATAATATATCACGGAAATTGCACTCTTTCATATGAAAATCTTTTATAAAATGTACGCTTATCAATTGCTTAAATTTAGTTTTCACTAAACCTAGAATTTTCAAGCCAAACCTTTCGGATAACTAAAAACCATCACGTTGAAAAATCTTACACAACGCATCATCACAGTCTTAACACAGGCCAGCAAGTCCGATGCTTTGGTTATGCGCTCTGTAGTCGTCAATTGCATTTAAAATTTTAGATAAAAATACGTCTTTAGTGTCGTAAAAAACGTTTTTTGTTTTGAAAAACTTATTTCGTATAAAATATTTAGTATACGTCAGCTTGTATCCATTTCGTGTTCATATTATCGTGAAACCCTGTTTTTTTATCCCCTACTGAATCGGACCTTTTAAAAATATAAATCAACACGCACCCCTAATATTTCATATTGATTGATTATCCGTAAAATTCATATGGATATAAAAAGATCACAAAAATATTTTTCATACATATTTTTGGAAAGAAAATATGTGACCTTGTGGAGCATTTAAAAACTGAACAGCGTTTTAAAGAAGTGTGTAATACCTTTTATACTTCCTTCATCTTAAAATAAATAAACCTTCGGACAATTTTTCAAGAGTTCCTTTCTTGGGATTATCATTTCAAACTATCCTAATATCGTTCGGAAGTCCTTCAAGGGAATGATTGTTGACGAGTTTTCATTGCTTTACCATTTAGGAACTCTTGTGAGTGTATCTTTTGCAAATAATCTAATAATATAATGTGTTTCTCGGATGCAAGAATTCTTTGCTGGTTCTTTGAATATTTTACTTGCAATTGCAATAATAAAAGATCGAATTAAAAGAAAAAATTTGTTTCATAATAAGAAAATGGCTTTTCAGAAAAATCTCTTAACTATTTAAACAGAGTTAGAGATTTATGTAGCCTAATTGGAACGGTTCTGTACTGTCACTCGAGCGTTTCGAATTCAATTCCCGATGGTTACGAACCCGAGCCAATCTGATAAAAAGAGTTTGTCTGTCAAAAATACTCACACACGCGAGATGCATACGAGTATTTTCTTATTTATGTACGGTATTATTACCAACATACTGATGACGAACTGTGAGTTTTGTATCTCCTACAGTGGTTCTTAACCCGAAAGCTCGACTAATGGTGCTCTTCAGTATAACTGTATCGTCACTTATGGTAGGTTAAGGAGTACCATACGAACAAACGAAGTGAATTATTTCGTAGCCCGATAAGGTTCACAAAGCTTCAATAGTTGGTGTTAATTATCAACAGTTATATCTTGACCTAATTATCAACAGTCTTGTACAGCGGTCCCCCAAATTTTCAAAAGTTGGGCTACATATGAACGTTGAAATTAACAAGTAGGCTCGATTGAAAAATAAAATATTATATCTTTGCCTTCGAAACTTAGGTTTGATTTGTTAAAACTTTGTGCTTGTTGAATTGCAACAGTGGTCTCACAATAAACCAATACAAGCTGAGGCATATTTAATTCACAGAATAACTGATAATCAATTATGAAGGATGGCAATAATTAAAGAATCAATATTCGATTATGAAGGATGATCAATCGCAAAAAAATCATCTTTTTATTTTTACTACTTACAATTCGTGGTTTGGTGGTCTACTGGTTGAATGATAGTTTAGAAATACTGTTAGTAACTGGATGTGTTAAGTGGTGGTGAGCTAGAGGACGGTCTCAAACAAGGTGAATGAGGTACATGGCGTCGCGGTAACACACTGAACTTCTCGATTGACACTGACATATTTTTTCGCCTAGTATTCGGGGGTGTAAAAATATTTATGACTTAGGTAAAATTTATTATTTGAAGAGTTGAATGGTGGTTAACAAGAGGGCGATCTTAGACAAGGTGAATAGACCAATGTAAAGAGATGACTAGTTCCTAATAGAGTGCTGCACTCAACATGGCTCAGGACCAGAAAAAGTGGAAATTTTCCGGTCTTTTTTCTTCCGGTCTCTCGGTCCATTAAATTAGGAAACTTTGATGCTCAACCATAACCAACATGACTTAGAAGATTTCAAGGAGATTGTTCATAGAAAAAGACTATAAAATTATATTTAACTATTTTATAGAATTTCTAAATGTCTCAATTCAATCCTATAAAGATCTTTGCACGTTCGCACACGTTCATAACGGGCAAATATGATACCACATATTTAAACTGATAAATAAATATTTACGATAAAAATATTTTTTGACACTTAAAAAATTTTGAAATACGAATATACGAAAATATTATAATGTAAAATTTTGTTTGAAAATATTTGACAAGTAAGATCCTTTGTATAATAAAGTGTAAATCTTTTAAATCCATCTTATAACCCAGATAACATCGGCTTCTTCTTCTCTTTTGACATATCAACCTTTCTGAAGAGCAAAAGGATTAAATCTTCATTTTTCACTTAGGAAAATAGTTTTCTCGCCCAGAGATAATACATAAAGCGTGGGGTAGAGGAGGAGTCGAGACTGTGTAGGTTATACGTAATATCCCATGACCAATGAGGGTGACCAACTGTTGCCATTTTTCAGGATGTTTTAATTTATTTTTTATTTTACATTACACTTGACAAATCTGACATAATTTGTCTGAGGCAGTCATCATTATAACGTCACGCCCATATTGCGGTAAGCAGAACGAACATATATCTACCTCGTTCGATCCTAGCACATGTTTTTTTTATTTCTACCATGTTCATATACTTCGTCATGTAAAATATTTAAAAAAAAAGGTCTTTTTACTTCTAACTGTTTCAAAATTAGATTTTTTTAGTTGAGACATTTTTTCTAAGTATTTTCATAATTCTTGTACCTTGTTTACTACTCGCTTAGATTATTTTTATAATTCTTTCATTATTAAATCTTTTTACATGACCAAACCATCAAAATGCTTTTTTCTTCATTTTAAGCACTGAATTTTCTATCAATCCGTATTATTTAAAGTTCTATTCGTAAATGAATATTTAATTATTCAATCCTTCTGCGTGGACGAACAATCTAACAGCGATTTTCTTCATCTTATGCACTTAATGTTGTGTTGATCCGCATTGTTTCCTAAAGTTCTCCTTCATTATTTTGTCGCAATGAATGAGAACTTTAAGAAACTGAGAGGAAAAGGAAAGAAATTACTTACACTGAAGAAGTTTTGTTGTTACAATCTTTAGAAACGCCAGTCTTAAAAACACATGGAATACAAGAAAATAACTTAGATAAAACAAAATGATCTGTATGTTCAAAGGTACGCTGAAAGGTTTATGGCCCTATTTTCAAAGTAAGAACTCAGAAATGAAAGATTTGGAGTAGTGTAGAGTAAGAAAACCATAACTGTTGTCGAAATATGGCAGCTCTGATCCAAATAAGCAGGTTAAATAAATGAACAAAAAAACAATAGCGAAAAAAGTACTCAATCGAACACAAAAATCCAAGAGAACTATTGGACACCAATGACAGTATGGCATAGTGAAAGATCTAAACTTAGAGCATTATCCAATAGAGTAAACTTGTAGAATATAGAAGAACTTTGAAAGGCGTGATTTATCATCAAATATGTCCTTCAAAAGGATGTGTCACTAAAGATGATAATAAAAATCGGTTTATTTAAAGTTGTTTCAAAATATACCATTTTATTATATCAACCTCATGGACACCCATGCAGCCATGACGAACTGAATAAGAGGAATGATGGTGGAAAGAAAATAAACAAGTCCCCTCCCACCCTTAGGATCCAATCAATCCGTCCAAACAGCTTCCTTCCTACCAGACCGGCCCACTCCCTTGCCGCCACCCTTTCCAAAACTAATTTCAATGGGTCAGAATTATTTCGCTGCCAGAGGGAAACAAATTACTTGGTCAACGAGATAAAACTTTTTCTCCTCACGAGCAAACTAATAATTCCACGAGTATGTGCGTTTGTTTGTTTGTCTAGTCTTTGAAGTACGATATTATTTATATTATTCGTATTTAATAAACAAAGTTGGAATTCGTTAAGTGATCATATCAAGTTTTCTTTATTTTAGAAAATATATGAAACTTCTATGATTATTTGCCAGATTTCATGGTTATTTATTTGTGTATTAGTAATCGAAAATATATTTGATTTATTTTAAACAGTCAAACTTTATCATATCGTATCAAACCGTGTACAATCCATCGCAGTTTTAAAATACTTTTTCTCTTACATTAATATTTGTCTTTCTATAAAGCATGGTCTGACGCAGCAGTACATGATGAAATGCTCCAACGCATAATTTTGTAATTCCCGGAGACGTGCTTCCCTGAGGTATTAGAAAGATAAGTGTCTTGTTGATGTAGATCTGGTGAATTTACCTACCCATCCCTATAGAACTTTTGGAACTGTACAAAAAAGCATTTACCTTTATTAATATCCTTTGTTGACCTTACAAAGACTTTTGATACAATCAGACGCACCTTTTCAATTCTTGAAACATATATTGTACGTTTTATCACAAACTTCTCAAAGCTGTGCACTCATCTCGTGAAAACCCCTTGACACCACTTTAATACAATGGTCAAATACCCAAAAGATTTTCCAGATGACTATAGTATAAGCCATGGATGCGTGTTAGCGCCAACGCTGTTTGGATCTTTTTCTCTATCATATTGCGAACAGACTTTAGGGATGTCACTATTGAATTGTACCTCTTTACCAAGGTTGATGGAAAGTACTTCGATTTCGTAAGATTGAAGACCATGACCGAAAAAAATAGACACTCCAGATAAGAAAGGTGATCCACTATTAATATTGCTGGATTGAAGGAGACAGACGAGTGGTCAATCTCAGATATAATCAATGGACCATATTGGATATGATGTTTGGACCATATTGGAGATGTGAAAACTTTGAAAATTGGTTTACATAATCACAGAAAGAGATGTAGCTCAATACAACTGCTTAACATAAAACGGAATGTTTCTTCTCCATCGTCATTCGTAGATAGATAGATATCTGCCATGACATTTGACTTTCTCTGGAGTATAGACAGGCTGATGCTATAAAGGAATACAAGGGGATTCTTGAGTTTGAACTATAAGATATATGTTACTGTGAATCATAGATATCCTTGGAGAGATCTTAAGTAAATAAAGAGCGCCATAAAAATAAATGAATATAAATTAAAATAATCAAATTTATGGTGATGAACAAAAACTGATATTTTTTGTAAATAAAAGTATAGTTATTATGTCAATTAATAAATTAATATAACATAACATAAGTTCGCGTCATTTTTTAAAGATGCTTGTTATAAATTTGAAAACACTGGTAGGTATGAAATATGATTGTGAAAGGGAGAGAGTAGAGAGAGAGAGGTATCTTCTTACCGTTTTTTTTTCTCTAAAATAGTCCCAGTAGAGACAAAAATGCACTTTGCATCAACATTTATTTTTAAGATGTGTTTTTTAAATTAAATTTATATTGTAATACAAAATCTCTATACTCAGAATACAACTTAGTGAGTTTGTTGCCAAGTGGCGATTTCTTCAAATCTAGTTAGAGGTTTTTAATGAAAACCAGCTACCGAGAATTAAATGCGCAACCCCACCGTTGGAAGATAGGCTTGTTATTAACTAGGCAATTGAGATAATCTTATAATCATTTCCCTATTACAATTCCTCTAATATTTTCATAGAAACGAAACAACTAACATATTATCACCAAATCGATTTCAAAGTGTGCAAAAATACATAACATCACCCCTTAAGAGTCAACAGAGAAAAGATCTTGGCAACTTTGTATTCATGTACACGGCATTTGTGGCACTCACATTCATACATCTCGATACACATGCTGTTCCATTTTTCATAAATTTAAAAAATCACATTTTGACTGAATTCTACACATTCTTTCATCTGCCCTTTTTTGCCACGCTCTTCATCAATTTTTGCATATGCTTAGATTTCTTATAAATATTCATTCAACTACAAATTATGGGCTTGACATAATATTGTACAAAACTTTCGTTAAATAGTACAAACTGATGAACTTTTTACTATGTGGCAGTCTCTTCCAGCAAACTAAAAATATTATGAATATAAATTTATTGAAAAATAGACCTGAATTAATGGCTTCCAGTGTCTATTTGGTAAAATAACTCCCATCCAGCCCAGAATTGCAAATTGATTCATATTGATATCCTGATTATTCTTAAATATCTATCTTCCACTTAAGACTTGTTTATATGCCTTTCTAGTTTGTTCAAAAATAAAATTCCACGTAGCAATAAACCCGCCAAGTATTAATGTACACAATAAAAGTACTATACAATATAACACAATGTAAAACTCTTTTTAAAATGATATGGGTTCCTACGCGAATCGAAACTGTGATCCCAGCTTGAAAGAAATGCATCTTACCAACTAGACTTCGGAGGTTTATAAAGTATTGATCAAGTATTGAAGTATAAAAAAATAAAAAATAAACATTAACGGGTTCCCCAGCTAGATTCGAAATAAAAGGAAATGCCTAGAAGATTTTTATTTCGTTTTGAAAAGAACTTTACGAAGTCGGATAATTGCTGATAGTAAATCGCGCATCTAGGATGATCGCAGTCTGTGAAACTTGGCGGTGGCAGGAGATAGATGGGTTTGTGTATACGTTAACGCGGTAAATTTTCATTTATGTCCTCAAATTGAATAATTCAACGACATTTTTAACATTCTGTAGCGAAAACAAATTTATCTTATCTTATCTAGCTCACTAAGTGGCTTATTTTTTCTTTAAAATATTACGTAGAAAATAAAATATTACGTAGAAAATAAAAAATATGTGGTCTTTCTTACATATCCAAACAAAATAATGTTTTCACCTTTTTGGTTAAAAAATCTTGCACATTTTGATAAAAACATTTATTTAATCAATGTTTTTTAAAAAACATTAACACCACAATATTTTTATGAAATAAAAAATCATTTGTTTTGTTTCAACATTGTTTGGTCAAATTTCAACAATTTAATCGCCTTTAATAACAACAATTTATTGTGTCAAGGTGTACAATAACACGAGCCATATAAAAAAATTAATCGTCATTCTGTCGTGGTGATCATGACTCCCATGATGGCCTCTCACGACTTCTCTCCATCCATAAAAAAATACATTAGCATTAAAAAAACACTTAGAACTAAGAATATACTATATTGTACACATGTTTTTTTTCCTTTTGAAGAAGACATACTGCTTACATATCAATTTACATTTTTAATTTATTTTTTTAATTAATTAATGTGGCCTATTTTCAAAACTTTGAAAACATTTAAGTATCTCTACAACATAACATTTCACTCAAAATAAATTCTATTAAAATATGCCTCTACATAAAATACAATGAAAATGTCACTGTGGTTAAACATATCTCTCTTATTGAGATCTAAGGTAATATCATTTAAGTAAATATCAACTCGAAAATCCTTTCACAATTAATATTGAATATGTACATCAAATAGTCAGTAAAAAAAATATTTGACTCTACATATGTACGAGTATATACATTATACTCGTATAAGAATGGTGAACATTTTTTAATATACTCGTATGTGACCAAGTAGCTAAACTTCACTTGAATTTCCTCCTACTTTACGTTACCTTTACTATCCATGCAGTAAGACTCTGGAACCAGGTATCCTTTCACCCTAATTAGTTTACTTCAAACAGTGACTTGAAAATATTCTATGTCTTCAAAAACCAAATGTATTTTTCCATGATCCCTATTTTCTTGTCATTTCCCATCTTCTTTACCTTTCTCAATTTTTGGTAATATTTAAATATACATTATATTTGATTTTACTTTTTTTTATATAAATTAATAAATATACCACAAATCATTGGAAATTTTACACTCCTGAATACAAGATGGAAAAAAGTGCCTGTGTCATTTTAGAAGAGCTGCACATCGTGGAGCCCAAACCTATACCCTTTCGAACGGAAATCCTGCGCGTTGTCATGCGGCCATTCACTGCAATTTATTTATGCGTTAAGTGTGTTTTGTTTTTGGAGTTAATAATAACTTTCCAATCGTTTACCAAGCGGTAGTCATGATTTGGAATAAAATGAGTACATTACAATACGTTCATACCAACTTTGATGTATTTTGTTGTATTTGATGTATATGTTATCAACTGTGAAACATGGAAAAATATGAATACATGTGGTGACAACGTGTGACAGAATATGGAATGAAGTGATAAGGGATGAATGTAAACTTAAAGCTGATGTTTGGAAGTAAGATGATGAAGAACACTTGGGTTTTGGTTTGTAAAACGAATGAATGAAGAATATTTAAAAAAAAAACAAATATACGGTGTAAAAATGAGTGAAAGGCGTGGTAAATAAAGGCCAACGAATATATGGTTGAATCAAGTAAATAATATTTTGAAAGAAGTAATTGTTAGAAGTCGCAGGAGTTGTATAAGAAGGTTTATGGATGTAAAAGAAAAACTGGCGCTCTCTCTTCTCTGTCTACCCTGACATGGTAATGGCGTGATGGTTTATACGTATGCAAAATAAAATGTGTAAAATGTAAATAAAACTTCAAACAACACATAATGATGTAATTCATTTATATTTTAGTTTTTGTCACTCACCTGACGACGAGACAGAAAGTCTTGAAATGCATTGTGATAGGTATGTAAAAATTAAAGTGAAATTAAATCAAATGACGGTGTTTCAATTTAATATTGAGTGTAACTTTCACTTATCATTAAAATGACAGCAGGGAAACCTTAGAATAATCATCGTCATATAATAAGTCAGTCCGATAAACGCTTCGGGATAGCATATTGAAATACTTGCCACGGTAGTTGATTATTATCAGTGGAATAAAGAAAAACTGTTCATCCTCAATCTTTAAACGGTGCTGTTATCCCTTTGATGGAGCTAACGTGCTCTTAATTGATCATGAAGTTACTTAAATATACATATAGACAAGCAGACCACTATATTTGCAATGGTTGATGGGCTCAACCAACCGAAAGTAAAACAAATAATTATTGATATTTGCACAATTTGTGTTCAATTCTGTTTGACTAAAATTCGTTTCAATACGGCACACTAATAAATCCTTAATTTGCATCCATTTTGCATAAATAATTATTAGCCTGAATAATATTTATTTGATTGAATATATAATTTAACAATTATATACTGCAATACATTGTTTCAAAGTCATAACCAATCAACATTGATATTATCATAAACCTTGTTAAGAAAGTTTTTATAGTCATTTTTAAGATATATGTAGCTATAAAATATTTATTTCAAAGTGTTTCAAAATGCCTAGAGCTGCTTATCCAAGCATTGGCTTAAAAATTGCCTCTTTGTTTTTCATACTAGACAATCTACCCATTCTAGGATGATTTTAGCAACCACATCCAAACTAAAAATGGAATGATAAGAGTTAACATGATAAATGAAATAAAAACAACAATTTGAAGCTTCAATTGATAATAAATTTCATCTGTCAAAGCAAATGACAACCAAAAAACTCACCATCTAGACCACACTCGTAGCCGGAATCCTCCACAATACCCATTCTGGAAAGGTGATTAGCCACCATGCAATAGGTCATTCGCAAGCGACACATGACTGGCATTTCCATCTTAGTCATTCTAATTATATTGATCCATGGTTTTAAAGAGATATATTGCTGAATTGTTCTACGTCATTATTATGGTAAAATAATTTTCATTAATGTGTTAATTTATGTTTCTGTGTTCACACACAAAAGTGTTACAATAACCTTAAACTCTAACTCAACCATACTAAGTTAATAAATTGGGTGCCATCGGGAATTGAAACAGAAAATCTCAGGTAGTATAAGAAGACTAATGTCCAACATTTCATACACGCCACATGCTTAGCTATTTATTGTATTGAAACTTCTACAGTACCCGATAGGAAAAAGTACCAAAATACCTTACGATTTCATCCAGCTAAAAAAGACAAAGTTAATTAGCATTCTAAAGTAAAATTTATTAAAAATGTTAAAGCATCAAACGACTTTAAATAGAATCGAAAGAAATATGATGGCAATTTCCTCAAAAATATGTAAATAATTGAAATATTGTTCAAGTTTTTTTTTTAAATTACAAAAATTATTCTTACGTATTTGTACAGAAAAACATTCTGATGCCGAGAATATTCACGGAATTCAACAAAAACTTTGCGTAAGTTTATCTCGTAAGGCAGTTAAAGAAAAAATATGTGAATTCTTCGTATTAAAGATACTGGGAGCACTTAAATTAGGGTCAAAGTGGACTAAAGCTTAATTTTAAAAAAAGTTAACTATTTTAAACTACCTTTTATAAATACAACATAAAACTTTTTTGTCTCAATTGCAATAAAAACATTCTAACTAAACCATCTGATTACCGTTGTGTACGGAAAAACTTGGCCATCTTTTCCAACCAACCAGAAAGATGTTTAAGAAGCTTTATGTGAAAGCAAGACATGATTTTTTAAATCTGAGTTCCAACCGGAATAGAACCCGCAATCTCCGGGCTAGAATATAAGCATCTTACCAACTAGGCCACAGTGGCCGTAAATACTGTGTTTAGTTCTGCTTGAAAATCGTTATAAAATTAAATCTTTTAAATTGATTTATTTTATAAATATGAATTTCATAATACATTTCTCGGACAATGTTATTTTCTCTATATGATAAACGTAATTTAATAAACAACACATTATTGTATGTATTATACTTTCGTTATAAAGAATACCAACAAGTGGGTGACGTGACAATCTCTTCCTACCTAACAGAAATATATTAATGAGGTCTTAATTGAAACTAGACTGAAACAATAATAAAAAAATGGTTTTCCAATGAAAAGCGAGCTGGCAACCCTCGAGTTCGGAGACAGGTGTTTTATCAAGTAGGGCATCATATTTTTCCTTTTGAATTTGTGATAACTCAAACATTAGTTTGTTTGACTTATTATAGTTCCAAAATAAGTTTATTTTTATCATTCCATTTGAAAACAATTATTGGTATATCTTAACTTATTTAAGTTAAAGACGTTTTCTTTTAAAGTGGAAATTTTATCAACGGTTTCATTCGTTTGGACACTTGGCCATTAAGGATTTTAGAACCTACATATTTATTTAGCTTTCGACAATTTTAGTTCTTGTACTCAAAAAAATCTATAAAGCTTAGTCTGTAAGCCAATCAGCTGTTATTTCCCATTCGTACTATACACACTGCATGATACAATTTTTATACGAGAAGGAACCAACATCATTTGTTTATATTGTATTTTTTTATCAAAACTTTTTTTTATCTTCATAAAAAATATACTCGTACATACTGAGCGAATCGAAAGAAAATAGACAGGAAACTATCAACTTCGGCTTGAAAAAATATTGTTAAAGAACATAAGCAAATAAATATTCCAATCTTAATAAAAATCAGGGTAGGATATGTTTTTTTTTTTAATTTTTGAAAACATTTTACACACTGATATTCGCAATAATTTTCTGATTTACAATGATTGTTATTTGTTTTACTGGAAATCGTAACTAGTTTATCATATTTGAATGAAATTAAACATATTTTTTTGACTACAAGACTTCTTGGGTGCAACATGGATATAAACATGAATTTAGTAGTCAAATTCTGATTTATTTTGAGATATTTATAGAAATGTTAAAACGTTTTGTGTGTCATGGTATGGAATAAAATTTAAAAAAATAATGAAATGAAATTGTAGATCATGGTTATAGAAGTGTGGTAAAAAGTGTTAACAGTGTATGGGTTAACTCTTTTAAACTACAACAGGTAAATGAGTTGTGTTAATTAGGCTTGATTAGTCATTATTTTATCATCAAATCGCTCTTTCTCGCAAAGTATGCGGGACTAGGTAGACTGAGAAAACGTGGTTGAATCGTATGGACCAGATTTTGAAATAAGGTTAAGTAAAAAGTATGAATGATAGAAGAATATGCATGCCGAGATGTATGAGTGTGGATGATGCAAAATTTGAGCTTACTCCGCGAGGATACTGCGTGTTGAAACTTATTTAAGACACAATTTAACTTGAAAAAATACATTTTGCAGACTTAATATTTTTGCACATAGATGATTGAAGCATTTTTAATATTTATTTTAATATATATTATATTATAAACGTCCATCTATAATCAAATACTAAGCAAAGAGCTCACAAAACAAAAATGCATTTGAAATTAACGTCAGTAAATTAACTAAATTGGATCCACAACACTCGTTTATGTTGATAATTACAGAAACGCTTTCATGGTGACTGGAATGCAAAAAAATGTGGAGCAAATCATCACAGTTTAATGTGGTTTTTCACAAATTTATAACGAAAAAGCAATCAAATTTGGTTAATAAATTAACAGCAAACCGTTTTGATATTTCTCTTTTCCTATATTAAGTACTGTGATGCCCGATATATCTTTTAGGAATTTCATATCTAACGAATGCAATTATTTGGAAAATACGCTAATTATTAATCGTAGCATTGAATATTTATCTATGACCCGCTTCATAGAATTTTTTGGTAATTTGGACATTTTTAAAATATGGAATATGAGTTAATAAAATATTTATGGTTCTTTTCACTGTAAATATATTTTACGGCTTATGTTTTTTGCAAATACTAACAAGAAATCATTTGGAAAAAATATTTACTAACAAATTATTTAATGCAATGGCAACTATCTATCATAATGGGACATAACATGCTCATACATTAATTTATTTGTATGGACCCCTTCAACATATCAAAATTGATGATGTAGAATTTTTGATGACCGTATTCGGGAGATAAACGACTAAATTATAGTATACAGTGAAAATGTACAATGAAAATGTAATGTGTACAGCACAAATTATCTTGAGAATTTTTTTTCCATTTATTAACCCAATTCTGACAACTTTGACACTGGGGAAATATTATGACAATTAGAAGCTACTGACAGGATTTTTTTAACATGTTCTTTAAGAAATGATATGTTTAAAGACTATCTGGCGTGTATTTAGTATTTTGACCTCTTCTAATGGGTGTCTTTCTATATTACGTGAATTACTTCAAATCCTCAATGACCAGCCACTAGGAAAAAACTAACAGTTTGAGACATATACGAGTATGTTAAAACTTAAAGTAAAATAAAATGTTATTGAAATAAAAAAGACAATGCCTTTGGAGGTCTATCATAGAAGCCTTTTATACAGTTCTAAAACAACAGCTGAACCCAATCCATGCACTAGAGAATGCTATTTCAGGAATTTCATAAAAAAAACACCTATAAAGTTATTTCCAAATTGATGCTTGCTTATCCATCTTCCGTTTTTTCTCCATTTCTGCTGATTTATTTTTATAATTACGAGTATATTTTTCAAAACTGAAAAATTTACAAAATATACTCGTAATTATAATGAAAATCTCATTTTTTCTCTCGACGCTGGCAGTGTACTGGGCTATTTTATATAATATAGGGGTCTCTATATTTTTTACAATGTTAGATCATATAAAGTATATTTATAATAATATCAACCACTTTTTGATTATCATTTAGTTATTTTCTATTAGAAAAAAGGGCGTGAACTGAAAAATATTTACCTCGTCCTCTATTGGAAGGGGATTATACCGATTGAAAAGGTTTTATGAGATGAACCCAGACGTTTTGATAGCTTATCTCTATAAAATATATTTTTTCACTGCCTTAACATATAAACGTATGTTTAATTGTAGTATATCTGTTGACATAAAATATATCTATCAATAAACTTATTATTTATTCAACAATAATTTTTCAATGTTACATTGTACAAAGTAGGTGCCTTTGATAACTGAATTATGTTATGGTTAATTTAAATCTTAAAGCCGAATATCTGTTTTATGTAAAAAAAGTTGTAAAAGTTTGATGAAAACCATCTGCTATTTTTAGAACATACATTTAATATATGTATACGGATGGAAGCCTGCTTGAAGGCAGGGTCGGAGCGGCTTTCGTGGCCTACAGAAATGGACAAGAAATAACGCGCAAGAAGATAAAACTAGCGGACTACTGCTCGGTGTTCCAAGCAGCGTTGGTCGCGATGAGAGAAGCTCTATGCTGGGTTGAGGGGGTAAAAGATACCTTGATATTGGTGGAGATACACTCAGATTCTCTATCTAGCCTGAGAGGGATCACCGACCCTAGGAGCACTAATCCGATCATCAGGTCCATTCTCGACTCGGTGAGTAGACTGAGGTGCCGAGGAACGGAAACAAACTTCCACTGGGGGAAAGGGCACTCTGGAAAAATAGGAAACGACAGGGCTGACGAGCTGGCGCGGGCCGCGGGGAAACTGAAGACGGTGCCAGTGTACGACAAGTTCCCGCGGAGTTACGCGGTTGCAACACTCAGAGAGAAATATAACACTGACTGGAATAAATTTTATGTTACGGGTACTACCGGAGGCACCACCAAATTGTTCTTCGGGAGCATAAGCGAGGCGCTCGAGCATAGGAGAAGGATCATTCCCACATTCGAAGCGACGCAGGCGCTCACAAGACACGGATGCTTCATGAAATACCTAAAAAGATTTCATCTTGCGGAGTCTGAGAGCTGCCCGTGTGACGAGAGTGTGGTGCAAGATGTGCTACTTAATATTCGCTGTACAGTCGTCGTTCTAGACATTCCAAGCTCTGGTTAAAATTGCTTGATTATCAGTGACACTCTCTTGTACCCTTGAAATATTCTCATTAGTGCGAATAGTACGTTGTTTACCGAATAGAAGTCAGTCAACTACTGATCCCTACTATGTTCTTCTTCTTCTTTTAGGCCTGTTATGGTCCTGCATCATCGTTTGCCTCTTGTGACGTCGACTGCCAGCTGTTCCATCTTTTGGGAGGTGGTCCTGGAGGTCTCCTTGCTTGAAGGATACTGTCTCTGGCCATTCTTACGGCTATTGGTTCCGCCATTCTGGATACATGTTCGTTCCAGAACCTTCTTCTCTGTCGTCCCCATCTGACAATATTTTCAACTTCGCACATCCTTCGGATTTCTGTGTTTCATACTCTATCACGAAGGGTTTTGCCAGCGATACTCCTGAGTACCTTCATTACGCTGGTTTGAAGGAGATTTTTGGTTCGGACAGTGTCGGCTCTGGATTTATGCTATATGTCATTATGGGGTGGAGATAGGTCTTGTATATCCTCACCTTACTTTGGATATTCATATACTTGTTTTTCCAGATAGTGTTCTTTAAACATCCGGAAAAAGTTGCGGCCTTTTGTGATTGTTCAAGTACTTCGTCATAAAGTTCATTATTGCTCATTTTGCTAGCACCCAAGTATTTAAATTTTGTAACTTGTTCAATTGGTGTGTCGTTGATCGCCACACTGCATCCCACTTGCTCTCTGGCTAGAGTTATGCATTTAGTCTTACTGATGGAGATAGACATGTTGTATTTTTTAAAGCAGTGTGGAATCGATGTAGCATTTGTTCCAGGTCGTCCTCTGATTCGGCTATGATGGTGACATCGTTATCATAGCATATGATGTTTAGAATATTTTCACCCATCTTGTGTCCCAGGTTAAGGTCGGCAACTTCTCCTATAATTTTCCCTACTACCAAATCTTCTACACGTCCATTTTGCTGGACCATCTTTACTAATAAAATACTGTTGATGTTGCGTTATATTTAAATAATTGACTCTTGATTTACGAAATAAAGTTTTATTATTTTCGTTCATTTTGTTGTTGTTCATAATAAAAATAAAGGATACATTTTAAAGTATCTGAAAAACAAATTTAAAAAGGAATACATACTAAAAAAACATTATGTTTGAAACTGGAGCGCAACTGATGAGCCACTCTGTACATATGTCTGCCTTGGTTTCACCGTATTTCCCAGGCGTACCGTGTCATCCACTCTCAGGTCATATCACATTCCGAGTGGGAGTCCCCTTGTTTGCACACAGGCAATTTCGATTTGAATGTGCAAATAAAGTGCCACGCCGCCAAATCACGAATGAGCGAATATTATCTTGAAAACTCGAAAAGATCTTTTCTCAAATCGCTTAGTAGAGCTTATTGAACATTTTTAAAAAATGTTTTCTAAAATTATGATTTTTTTCAAGTGTATTTTTGGAAACACTAAGATGTTTATTACGATTTTTATATACGAGTATATATTGTTTTTTTCTTACTTTTCATTATTCACATTTATTTTATCATATCCATAGTTTGTGAAAACATTTTGATATAATCAATATCTATTCATTTAAATACCAGAAATTGCTAGTGGTCTAAAATTTAAAATTATTGATATGGTCTTCCGATTTCAATCACCAATTCTATGACAGTGTTTAAAAATTCAAACAGTTTTGATCTTCATTAATTGTTATTCGAATTAATTTTGAACTGCTTCGTAAGCCTGATATTTATTCGGCGATATACTCATATCACGTAGTGCGATTTGGTCCTTGAAAAACAAGTTTTTTTAATTTTTTTTATTCTTTGATAAGTATTATTAACAGTTTATCAATCGATACTTAACAAGGTTACAAAAAAGTCATTTGTTTACCTTTAAAAAAAAGATTCCTTAAATTTACTAGATACAATACAATATTCATATAATTTCCATTTTTACACTTATAATTCCACTGGTTGGTTATATATAAAAATTGATAGACATTTTTTTTATTTCTATATTTTCTCTGGTTGACATAAAAAATATTTCGCGTGCATTAGAGAGTTTTATTCCAAATTAATTGCATGCATCAAATTTAATATTTATATTCCAAATACGTTGCATTTTATATAGTAACCTTATTTTTCATGTATTTTATATCTGGCCGCAATAATTTCTTAGTTTGTTGTTCAGTTTCAAATCGCTTGTACCCTGCAACTAGAGATGGCCAACTCTCAGTGATCATTTATTTTTTTAACGATTTATATTCCCGTATCTTTATAACGATTTTTAAACTAAAATTTAAATTGAACTCCCCGTCTGACACAAGATGTCTGATGAGAGAAAATCCCCATTCCCAAAGCATAATATACAGTCCACCGCAGATATCAAAAACATTCGCTTAGACGCCCGTCATGCTGCCTCGTGTTAGGTAGTTATTTTCTCGTCTGGCAGGTATAGCATCATCAGCCAAAGAAAAAACACCTTTATACTTCTCACGATCTAATGTTGCCTACTTCCAGTCGTAAGACGTTATAGAATGATTCTCGGAAACAGTCCTATTATCTTTTCCTCCGGCCTCCAATATTTCGTTTGCACAGTATTTACCATGCAAAGCACATGTCGGTAGTGTCTGAAAGCTTATCCTTAATTGATCTACAATCAGAATGCTGCATAGGTGGTATTGGGAAAAGACATCATGCTACCAGAATTTAATTGGAAGGACTTTTGAGGTGGTATTTACCATTGTATAACAGTTTATATTCATCAATACACTATTCTTATAAGCATATGTTAATATGTGGTTATAGTAATCAATGTGGATGTTTTCTAATAAACACACAAATTTATAGCTAATTGATGAGATTTTAGGGTCAATTTCACTACAAGTTTTTATCTATTTTATTATATACTTATACCTATACATTGATCATATATTTATATATAATACTTATACCTATAAATTGATCATATGTTTATATACTCGTACTTATGTTATACCTATATATTGACCATATATTTATACACTAATACCTACAGTTATATTTTACAATATATTTATATACTTATACCTAAACATATATAGTGACCATATATTTATATAATTATACCTATATACTTACCATATATTTATATACTTATACATATACTTATATACTGACCATATATTTATATACTTATACCTATATATTGACTTTATATTTATATACTTATACCTTTACCTATATATTAACCATATATTAATATACTTATACCTATACCTATACGAGTATATTGATCTTATATGTATATACTTATACCTATAAATATATATATATATATATATATATATATATATATATATATATATATATATATATATATATATATATATATATATATATATATATATATATATATATATATATATATATATATATATATATATATATATATATATATATATATATATATATATATATATATATATATATATATATATATATATATATATATATATATATATATATATATATATATATATATATATATATATATATATATATATATATATATATATATATATATATATATATATATATATATATATATATATATATATATATATATATATATATATATATATATATATATATTGACCACATATTTATATACTTAAACATTTACCTGTATATTTGTATGATTATACCTATATCTATATATTGACTATATATTTATAAACTTATACCTATACCTATATATTGACCATATATGTATAAACTCGTACTTATACCTATACCTACATGTTGACCATATATTTTTCAATTAAATATCTATCGACTAAGTCAGAAACTTAAATTAGTTTTTTTACAAACTTCACAATAAACTAACAAAAAAATATTTCCAATCAATGGTTAAAACACTAATCGAATAAACATAAAACGATCTAGGGAATGGAATAACAGAGTGCTGAGCAAACTCCAGACCCCGAGTAGAACAATTCCATAGTAAATGGACCTATCTTGATGCTCAGAATGCCTGGAGGACTCATAAAGGCCCGTTCTCACGGTTCAAGTTTAGTTGACCGATTAAAGTTGATCGAGACGACTTGAATCAGTTTTTGTTCACACGGTTCAAGTTTAGTTGACCGATTAAAGTTGATCGACAAAAGTTGAATACGACAAATCGATAAACTCAGCGGGCATCCGGCGATTTGTTGATGACTCATAACTTGAACGATATAAAAAGTTGATCGACTCTATTAAAACAAAGGTTCTCACTACAAATTTCATTCAACTTTTGTTGATCAACTTTAATCGGTCCGTTCAACTTGAATTCACATGTTCACACGTTTCGGGCCCGTTCTCACGGTTCAAGTTTAGTTGACCGATAAAAGTTGACCGACAAAAGTTGAATGCAATCTCTAGTGAGAACTTTTGTTTCGATAGACTTGATCAACTTTTTAAAAAGATTGACCCAGTCAAACTTTATCGTTCAAGTTATGAGTCATTCGTCATTTGCTAGAATTGCATTTGCATTTAATTTTCGTCAGAGCAGTATTATGGCACCACTGTTTGCGTGGAAGATTCCATTTTCATAATTATAGAAGCTGAAAAAAAGAAGTCAACAATCAATTATAGAAGCTGAAAAAAAAAGTCAACAATGATACAAAAAACTCGCCAGATGATACCAACAACTCGCCCGCTTCACACCTCAAAGTTCCTCACCGCACTTTTTTTCATACCTGCAGGTGTCTTTTTAAAAGGTAACGGCCGGGATATCCCGCCCACCTCAAACTTCCTTTCCGCACTTTTTTATATGTGCACGTGTTCCCTTCGTGAGTGTTTTGTTTTGCTAAAAAATTACGCAGTTTCACACTTTTTTGTGTCTCTAACATATGTGTGGGTCAGAATAATAGTGGTGTATATCCACGTAAAGGAAAGATTTTGTAAAATTTGCTTAGATTAAATAAATACCATTGCTATCATTTTAGAAGCAGTTTTATTTTAAAAATATAATTATTTCACAATATTGGAACGTAATAATTAAGAGAAAATAAAAGTTTTTATTAAGTACAAAAACATTTTAAATCGTGTGAATAAATGGAGATACTTCACTATTATTCTGAAAAAAAGTGAAAATATAGTATATATGTTAACAAAAACATGACAAAGCATTGTGGTATGATTTTATCTGAAACTAATACAAACATTTTATTGGAGCATTATTAATCGTATATTATCTCATCATCAGAATCTCTATCCTTGATTTCTGACATAAATGAACGTGTTGCTAGTTCAGTAGGTAGATTTTTATAAAAATTAGCAAAATTAGGTGGGATGAACGATAGTAAATTCCTCATGTATCTTTTTTTGGAAGAAGAAATGGATCTTCTGGAATTGTATAATAAATTTTGGTGAACATTTGATAGAACATCGAATCGTCTTCCGGGACCTCTTATGTCTAAATTCACTGAATAAAAATCTACCTCTGTATTGAAAGTTTCCTTAAATTTAAAAATCATGAGAGACGACGTCTCATATCGAAGCCGTCGTATTTTTAGCCAATTAAAATCATAACCACAAACTGTTTTTTTTTCTATTTGTAACAGAATCCTCCAGATTTTTTGTAGGTAGAAATTCAGTTCTGTGTACTTCTACCACTTTAAACTTGGGCAGTTTTCGTTTTGCATTTTTTATGATTTATATCCAGTATTTGGGCCCAAAAATATAATTATGACTGCATCTTGATTTTTCGATAATCCCGAACTCCGCATCATTGGGCAAGGAATAGTGCCCAGGAAGTAAAAAATTGTGATCAATAGTTTCTATGGCAATGTTAGTATCCCGAAGTAACTTCATTAATGATAAAGTAAGTTTTATATTTATATTTTGTCCAGTGCATGAATCCGAATACATAATAATGTGTTTGTTAGACGAAGCATTTTCTTTATGTGTTTTATTAACACTGACGCAATATCTTGAGATCCACGCCCACCTTCTGTTTCACCCCAAGTATACATATGTCCCACTCCATTATTAAAACAATGAATGCCAAAGTTGTAAATATAAAGATTTCGTTTGTAATATGTAATAGATATTGTGAGCTTTGGGAATGGACGAACTTTTCAAATTGGAGATTGAAAGTAATAACGTAACTTTGAGTTATTTCATTTTTATAATCCATTTTCAAACATTCTCCATGTTAGCTTGTCCTGCCTTCCGCAAATGTAGATGTTTTTCATTTATAATACTCCTTCATTTTCATTTCTAATTCATCACACAAACGATGAGTATCTCGGTTAGGTAATTTGAAACTTGGGTTAAACTTTCTGTTAAAAATATGATAATAATATTTGAATTTTTCGGTTCGATTCCATTTTCTTCGTATTGTCCCTTATACAAATCGTGCATTTTGCGGAGAGTCAATGCCGGATTCAAATGGTTTCTGTTCGAATTCTGTACTCTGGAGTAATGGCTTTAGTAGGCTAGAAAGGAATTAATATGTGCAACTATATCTGAATCATCTAGTTTTCTGGTGGAAGTTTTTCCGCGTTCGTCAACAGTTTCCTGAACATTTTTTCTTGGAAATACATATTTACTATATAGCCTGCCATCGCTTATTTGAAACGTATTTAAGAAAAACGTTTTGCATACTTCGACCCTTTATCTTCCAATTTCAAAAAGTAAGAAAATGAAATTGTTTTCTCTTAACGTGAGTTATCCGCGGGACGTTTGCGGTGCGGTGCGGTGTACTACAATAGTTTAGATTGGACCAGGCCGAAAATAAATGAATTTTGAATACCATAATCACCTAATTTCCAAAATGAATTAAAATTTTGTTTCCTCTCGT
Source organism: Odontocerum albicorne (assembly GCA_949825065.1). Taxonomy (NCBI): domain Eukaryota; kingdom Metazoa; phylum Arthropoda; class Insecta; order Trichoptera; family Odontoceridae; genus Odontocerum; species Odontocerum albicorne. The sequence continues at coordinate 18,769,798 of OX463855.1, forward strand.
CTTCTTTTATTTTTTCAATGCATTTTTTATGCATTTGCAATCTTTGTTTTCAAATATTTTTTTAATCACAACATTTGCTTTCTTGGTGACATATTCTTGGCCACAGTTTCGTAATCTTTTACGTTGATTAATTTTCCACGTAGCTGGACGTCTTAACATTTTCTTAGTTTTCTTGACCTCTTGACCTTCATTTTCCTGATTATCATCAGCTTGTTGGTTCATTCCTGACATCTGCTCGGCCTCAGACACATCTTAAAAATAGTATAATAACAAATTTCATGCCCCCTAACTTAACGTTTTAAATATGTGATATTTAGATAAATAATTAAAATATGTTAGCTTTTTAAAGGTGGGATAAACATAATACGGTCAAAAACATAACCTTTAAATATTATCATCTCTATAAAGTGTTTTAAAATACTCAATGTTGGAATTATAAATGTTATTTTCAAAACGACGTTTCTTACGATTTTTGCTCATGTTAAATAAAATTGTTTTTAGTTCTTCTTTTAACAAAATAGTTATTGTCTGCACAACTTCACACACAACTGCTTTCGACGCCATTTTTAATTAACTGAATAGTTTCAACTTGAAAGCAAATGGCGACACTTGAATGATAAAGTTTGACTGGGTCAACTTTTAGTTGATCAACTAAAAAGTTGATCAACTTTATTAAAACAAAGGTTCTCACGTCAAATTTCATTCAACTTTAGTTGATCAACTTTTATCGGTCAACTAAACTTGAACCGTGAGAACACGCCATAAGCATTTTAATTTCATATTACACATAAGCACTCCGGATGTTTTTGAATACAACCGACCACTCAATGGATACTTCATTTGTTTATTAACTCTTTTCCTGCTCATATTATCTTATCCTAATATTTCCTTTGTCTTAATAGTGGAAAATCAAACAAATTAAGCAATGTTCATTACATTAACATATATTGACTCAGATACTTTCTAATTAAAAAAAACACTTCTTGGAGCAGTTGAGAATAGAATTTTAAGTTTATATTTTGCATAAACTCCATTATTTGGAATATATAATATTTTAATTTTGTTATTTTTCATTTAATTTATTCATATGGAGCCGTACAACAATAATTTTAATAAGTAGACAATTCATGTAGTGCCTTTTAGAGAACAGACTCTCCATCAGGGCGCTCTAATTCAAGATTCAAACCCACTTTTACTGACAGATTAATAATATTACAAAATTAACACATTTAAATAAAGTATTGTATAATAATAGGTAATTGATTGATCTAAACATTCGATTAGGTACTCTTCGCATCTGCATATGTTAAGAAAAACATATTTGGTTAGAAAATCTCAGAATACTCAGCCAAGGAAGATGAACTACAAATAAGACACTTGCAAGTCTTCCGATTTATGATATTAACGCATTCAGATTTAGCTGTTATGTAGGATATTTGTGTAGGGTTCAAACAAAGTCATACATCTAGTCAATAAATTTACGTAAGTAAGTCATATTACTTAATCGAATTTATGTTTAAGGCATATTGAAAAGCGTTGTCGGGAAAAAATATTGTCTTCTGCCCTCATAAATTGAGCAAATTCTGATTTAGAACCATTGGAGTAGACATGTTTTCGTAATTGCACGTGTAAGCAATAGTACAGCACCTTAAGGTGCAAGGTAGTGGGCTGAAAAACATCTGAAGTCCTCGTGGCTGGGCTCGCCTTATATTGGTGGGGTGTATCTTGACCGGGCGGATGTTATGAGATGAGCCCAGACATTTTGATAGATTCTCTCATAAATATATTTTCTGCTATTTATGTGTTTATGGAGTGTATTTAAATATATTATGTACATACTATGTTGCCATCAATAAACTTATATTTATGTATTTAAGAGGTAACAACACTTACTTAAGTCTAGCGCGTGAATTTTGTTATCAAATGAGTAATTTCATACCCGATTGTTACTCTTTTAAAAAAAATCGGGTACCGAGAATTAAACCCAAAACTTCAATGTGTAAGGCAAGCGTTTTACTAACTAGGGCATGGACATCATTTAATTTAATCACTTAATAAAAAATAAGGAAGAATCATACAAAATTTATACGAGATAACTAAAAGAAAAGCGCATAGAAATATAATATATTTTAAGAGACAGACATTTTATTATTGTTGGCCATTAAAATTTAATCCGTATTGAACTAATTATTTCAAGATTAAATTTTCGGGTGCCTCTGAGATGGGGGTGAAAATGCAAGACGAATAAGAAGGTTAAGTTTATGGACAAGAAAGTAGTGACTGAAACTACAAGGTCGGGCATCTTCACGCATATGGGTATGCTTAGAAAAATACAGTTGGTAAGAAAACCTCAGAAAACTTACCAAGCGAAGGTGAACTACAAAAAATGAATGGAACCTCCGATATATGATATTATTACTTTCAACTTAAGGTGTTTATACATAATTAAAAATATTGATCAGATCTCCCAAATAATTCAAAAGCTTCTTGAAGCAACACACACCACAAATATCACAATTAGAAGAAGGACATTCCATGCCATGGCACCAGTAACGGCAAAAGACCTTTAACAATACCCCGATCCATGGATTGATTCAGAACAATTAATTAATTCTACGAAGATGAGGTTTAAAAAGAAAGTTCTGCTTCTCTCCGTAGCAATATGTATCACATACAGGTTCCCAAAGATATTATACAATTGAAACTTTAATAAAGGGACATGAATACATATAGATAAAGTTTCAAATCCATGGATTCGCCGAATCATATCAGTGCTTCATCATTCATCTTGAGGACCTCTTTTGTTTAATCCGAAAGACGCTTGACATTCAAAAGGAGGGTTCAGGTTACATTCCTCAAAGTACCCTAAATTTATAAAAAGAGGCCCAATCTAGTAAGAGTTTGTCTGGTAACAAGCTCACACATTATTATATAATTGTTGGTAATAGTTGCCAGACTTAAAGCTTGTGCAAGTATCGTTGTATCTCCACGTTCAGGGTAGTGGTAGTAGTGCGAACCCGTGCGATTGCGAATCTCGAGTTCAGTGCTCACTCCAGTATATCTCAACCCGAAGGCTAGATTATTGGGCCCTAAATAATGTTCTTTCCTGACCACGCTTTCCTATATGTTTGAGTGACTTATTTGAATATGTTGCATAAAAAAATATTATACATACGTCTTAAGCACTTGATCTCCTCTTAATCTATTGTACATTATTTCATAATTTCAATATTTTTTTCAACGCTACGCTCTGCTTTTTTGTATTCTCGTATATTCTTTATATATTATTTATAGAAACGATGACGATGATCAACAATAGTCTCAATTGATTTTTGACCATTTCAACAAATGACTCGGTCCGGTCCAACATTCATTACAGAAGTCAGTCAGTGAGGTTATCGGTAAATTTCACTACAATCGGTTTTCGATTAACGTCGCTTCAGTTACTCGCATCCCGCTTCCCTGATTGCAATTGTTTTATAAATCGCCCATTAACAATTTATGCGTCCACCCCTATCGAACCGCCAAACCCACTTTGTGGCGAAGAGCGGGCAGTCAATTTACAATGACATTTATTGAGTGGAAACTCAATTGCAGTACCTTTGACAAAATGAGCTATCTTGATTTCACGCAATTATTTTTATAATAACGTGATGAACTGTTTCTTTTGACTAAATTTATTTGTTTCTTGACATTTTTCTCCTTTTTACCTTAATATATTCAACGGAAAGATTTTATAACATGGAATAAATTGGTTCTTGTTTCCTAAAGCGGACTTCTCCGTCCTAGAAATAAATATTATTTATTATTCCGCCGAAAATATTCAGCGTTTATTTCGATCATGGACAAAAAGCGATTGAATAACTTTTTATTTCAAGTCGATAATATTCCGTGTTTCATTTCTGATTTATCTAACTCCTCGACCATCTCCACCTTCTTCCATGAATTGATGATATCTAACTATTATTGCCGTTATTTATACATGTGTATGTTCAAATAAACAAAAAAATAATAACTTTTGTGACCATTTACTTTTGTGTGGTCGGCTGGAAGGGATCTGACAATGAGTTCAGCAAAGTGTTATCCAAAAAAATGTTGAGGTAAATTATTGAAAAAAAAGTATTGAATCATTTTTTAAAACGTATTTAATTTATTTTCTTATATAAATATCAAAAAATATTTATGGAATAACAAGTTAATGTCCACTAACAAAGAGTATACTCAGATTTGCAGAAGGCACTGTGATTGCTAAAAATCTTATCGAACTAAAAAGCTCACTTCAAAAGTTAGCAAATAAATACAAAGCATGTTAAGTAGGCAAATAAAGTAAGTATAAGAAAATACCAAATTAATGATAAGTAAAGTTTTAAAATCTTCATATAATTGTTGTGTTTGGTAATAAATTAGAACGAGACCGACAGTGCACATAACAAAGAGAATTTATCTCTTAAAATCTTTAATAAAAAAAAATAGTATGTAGAAGAACTAGACTTATTTGGTATTCTTTTGGCTAATCAAATCACATTTAAAAGCAATGTATTTATTGATTTATCATAACTTTAAGCGACCAGTTCTCTCATATGGTTGAGAAACATGGTTCTAAATCGTTAAAAAATCACTAAATCACTTCGAACCGCTCAAAAGAGCGTTGACTAAATCATACTGGGCTATATGAGAAGATCACATAAACGCGGTTTCAAACAAACGTCAAAGACGTACTTCACACTATTAAACGATTAAAATGTAGTAGGCAATTACACGCCACATGTTTTTGAGTTTGATTAATCCAGTGGAACACGAGATAAAAGAAACACAAGTCAGTCTTAGTTGAGATGAGTAGGAATTATACGAACGTAAAACCCATTCCTCAGGTAGACATAGTAGAACGTTAGCCTCTCGGATAAATTTTATCGAAGGCGATCATCGTATTCTACAAGTCTCCCTCTACTTCTAGCCTCCTATCCTATCTAAAAGCCTCTATCATGGTCTTCCAAGTAACCTTCCATTGTTGGCTTGCATAGTAATCTTTGTTGACTGTCTCAACTAAGATCTACTTATAAAATCTATCAATGCCAACCTTTACAGCCTCATGTCGCTAGTAGTTAGTGCTTGTCTTATTAATTTTTGAGTTCATTCATTAAATCTCTATTTTCACTCTCCTGCAGCTGGTTTTAAGCCTTTCTTATTATTTGGTTCTCTACACTCAGTAACTATTGTTACTCTCTGTCCGCACATTACTCACGTCTTGGACCCATATAAACCGTATTTGGAAGGCAAAAATGTGAAACAAACAGCAATACACGGATGATTTTGGAGAAACCTGTATTTATTATAATAGAAAAAATATATAAATGTTGAAAAAATATTATTTATAGTTAAGGCATTGATATCGTGAAGGTTTAAAGACATTGTCATTTGTTTTATCAAACACTGTTTATTCCACTTTATATAACGGTATAACCCTACCGGTTTCAAGATACTCACCTCACTATCAGAGAAACACAAGCAAGGATGAATTCTGTTCGAGACTTCTAACACACTTCTAACGGTAAACATTCTTTAAAAAATGTCTTTAAACCTCCACAATTTTAATACCTTAACTTTAAACAAAATACAAAATTTATATACTTTACTTCGACGATTTTAAATCGAATTTAAAAAAAAATAGATGAAGACGTAAGGTAAATTTAACATATCTCTGGTTTGTTGGAAGAGATTGCGACATAGCAATAAACCCACAAGATTGTAACGGAAATGTCATATTTTTTACATCAACATTGAAGTGTCGAGAAAATGGAAACTTTTTTTTGTAAATTCATTTGTACGGTACCCCTCAATATAATTTAAATAATAAAAGGATAATTAATAAAACGCCGTTTAAAGAGCAAATTCTTCTCAATGATGCTATAAATCGACACTCGACCTCATTGACAACATATTTGAATTGGTGATGCGCACATGTTGAAAAATGTAGCATGGAGATAACATTGTCTGCAGCCAAATAATAGGGCCTTGGGGTTTCCAAGCCCCATAGCGCGATTATGACTGGATTACATATAGAAGAATAACCAGCGTTATACAACACGATAGGTCTCTGAAGTACTTTCTATATCGAAAGCTACCATATACGTGTGCATTTGGCGTTTGAATTTGATCTTGCATATATTACTTTCCAAATAACCCAAAATTACACGCTGAGAAACGACATTCACACACCACTAGGAAAATTGAAGTTTTATAGCCAAACGATCTCTTAACCAGATCTGTATAATTTTTTTAGTTAAAATCGAACCCAAAACTACCGGGAAGAATCGAAACCAAATATACGTCTTTGCAACTAGGCCAGGAGTTAACCATTGTAATTGTTATTCCACGTAACCGTCATTTCTAAATAAATTGAAATCAATAAATAAATTAATATTTACCAAAATATGTACATACTATCACGCCACGTTAATTTTGAGAGAAACAGAGAGGACAGATATCCAGGACTTTCTGTCCCTGCGCACAAATCTCGTCTCTTCTACATCTATACATCTCGTCATATATATTCTCTTTTTTTTTCATATTAGTAATTTTTCTTCGGTAAAAACTGCTCCAACTATCCTTCCACTCTTTCATTGGTCTATCCTTTTGTCGCTCTCCGTTAATTTTAGACATATTCATAAGTCCTTCACAACTCATTCTCTCAAAATTATCCAACTATCTCGAGATTTTTTTCGTATTTCTATTTATTCAATCAATCTTTGACAAACAATAATTATTTTTCTGATCTTATTACTACGTTTCAATATCCAGGTTACGCTTCCATACATCTAAGTTGGCACTTAAATTATCTGATCTCTGTATATTTTTTTATATTTTGCAATTATTTTCTGTCCAAAATAGTACTAAGTGCGCCTTTGGTTTTGTTCCCTATAGCAACACGTCTTTCAATATTTTTTTTATCCCCCGAAAACATGCTCTGCAAATATTAAACTTTCTTACTTTCTATTGTTCGTCCACATACGGCCATAACTCATAAAATCACCCTTTTCAACGACTCGGACTGTCAACTTATTCCCAATTTGTTTCTTAACACTTTGTATATATTCTTTCTTTCAATTTTACTAAATCATTTTCTATTTGTTTCGGCAGTCTTTTGCAATTCGTTATATCAAGATTAATTTCTGAATTCTGCATATTAAATCCATCTCTAAACGTTATCATTTACCCGATCATAAAACTTTATATAATCTACAATGATGAAAAACTTAAGTGATATAATTTATATTTCAAAGAACAAAGTTTTTCCCTACAAACGAAACTATTGATCTTCATGGTTGCTACGTATTATGAAGAACAGATCATTCATCAATTTTTGAAATATTTGCCTTTTTTCGTAAAGCTTAAAAAAAGACGGCCCAATTTCAGTAATAGCTTTTAGCTGGTGGGATGATTATATGTTTCTTCCCCCAAAGAACCACCTACCCTATCGCCGGTGGAGGGTTAAAGGTTGGTAGGATTAAAAGGCTCAAAAAGGTTGTTTTGAGTATAGAGAAATTAATTTGCGATTTCATTAACTGAATCTGGGATGGTATCGCTGTATTTAATGTATGAGATTAATTATTGTGTTATAATATATTAGAAACGTTTAATTATCTATGAAGAAAACTGATATGATAATTAATTTAATTATTTTATTTTTATTTACTTTATTATAAGTCTTATGTAAATTTAGCTCATGTTAACGTTTCGTGAAATGTTTATATTACATAAACATATTGTGAGGGTTAATTTTTGTTTTCAAAAATAATGCCCTCACGTCATAAATGTATGAGCATTGTATTTGAATTTAGTATAGTTGCCGCCTAGCATTCGCTAGACGCGATGAAGCTTTTCGGAATTCCCGCCTTATTGCTTGTATCGCGGAAAGATCGAGAAGTGATTATTCTGAACGCGTCCACTTTAAACGCGTCCTCGTTTGCTTTTTCCGGGACGCTCTTCCAAAACGGAAATAAAACTGCAGTCGCCCACCGATTAGCCAACGAGATAGACCGTTTTGCTAGCAGTCCCCAAGTTGGAGGGAAATTGTATGTCGTTCTGACCGTTATACTAACGTCTAGAATTGTGGTTAATCCTAGTCGGTATGTGGGCGTGATGATATCTGAAGGTATTTCAATATCCTGGAAATAGTTTCCATTATTTGCTGTGCTGGCTGATCCCTAATATGCCAAAGACGCGTCATGAACAACAGCTTAATTTAGAGTATTCAGTAACTAGCGTCACTGGTTACGTCGAGCCGCCTTTGTTCTTATTCCTCGCTCGAACGCGGTCTGCTTATGGAGTAACCTCCTGGATCATGCCTTTCTACTAAGGCGCCGATCGGCCGTCGTTATCCGGCTTCATCTGAGGATCCTGGCTCTTGAGATCCTGCCGGCCTGTAAAGGCCATCGCTGTTGCTGGTAGTCATGACGTCATGCGCTGCGCAAGTAGAACATTAAGTGTTTAAATAATAATAAAGCTGTGTTCTGGATGTGAGCTGAGATTGACTCAAGTGAGCCTTCTTAGAACCCCTTTTGATGACTTTCCTTGTGTGCGTTTTATTTGTTTAGTCGCCACTTGGGTGTGCGAGACGGTCCTGGTGTCTCTGGCGTGTCTAAGAGAACAGTCCTTTCATATTAAATATCAAGAGAAAGTCTCCTTCGTCTCCGTGAGACAAGGAGTAGAAGCATAACCGTAACGTCATTGAAGCCCTCTGGATAATTCCAGAGGATGATTTAAATATAAAATTTTTAACAATCCATATGTGTTTCTTTATAAACCTTCCGATCTCCAAGCTTCGTCATGAGTAACCAAGTTTCCAGAATCCTAACGATCTCCAGAAATATATAGAGTATTGTTTAAACAATACCGATGAGCTAGTAAAAGGGTAAAAGTCAATACAATTTCTGTTGGAATATAAAATCTGTTACGTAATTTTGAAAGTTCCCAGATTGCCGCTCTTACGCGCACAAGTGACCAGAATACAACTAGCGCCGCTCTTGTCATAGATAGAAGCAAATCGTAGCTGTCAGATTTTGACAGATATAAATCAAAACATAACCTCAAAAGTTGTTTACATAACGGATTATAAGGATCGATGTTTTATTGCCACTAACGTTGGAATAACTTATATTTATTTAATTTGGATGAAAGACTATCCCATGAGAAACATGCCTGACAATATTTTACATTTAAATTGAATTTATGAAAATTTAATTACATATATTTATTTAAAACTTTAATGTTAATACGTTTGGCAGATGTATAGCTGTAAAAAATTATTCCAATCAATTAGCTTTTGTTTCATGATTATTATTGTCATTTATGACGGTATTAACACAGTACATGAAAACAATATTTGAGAAAAACTAACACAAAATAAATGAGAGATAAATTGGAATTTGGATGGGAATCATAAGAAACTAAATGACGAGGAATATTTTAAGAAAAATTACGATTTTTATGTTTATTCTTAAATATTAATAAGGATCATCCTCCTCGTCCTTGCTAGGCCTCGTAGTAGTCGAGGACCCCCGCCATTCCAACGTCAATTCAGTTGAAGAGCGAAGCTGTGCCGTATAGTTTTTTGAGTGAGTGAACCCTTCCACACCAGAAAATTTCCCGGTCGCATCTTTGTACTTAATCCGATGGCACACCGAGCACATCGGGATGTCTTTTTTTCTCTTTTTGAAAAAATAGATACGACCGAAGTCTTAGGTATCCTTATACCCCCAAATACTTGGCGGAAAAAATGTGTGTCGTTCGAGAGGAATACCACAACGCTGGGCTCGAACAAGTGACCTTCCGCACGGAAGTACAGTAAGTTACCACGCGGCCATGCACCTCATTAGATAAGGATACAGCATATCTGATTGAGCCAGAAAGTTCGTACCAAAAAAGAACCGAATGAACTGCCAAAGTTGATATGTAGAATGGTGTGTGATACGTCGATAAAGAATTCTGCCTTCACTTTTCAGAGGGACAGCTCATTTTCAGAAATAAATGAATTTTTCACAACAGTACTGATGACAGCATGGATTGTTTAACATTGAAAATAGGGTTGACAGAATCTCGAGAGTTTTTCACTGTTTTATTTTAAGTCATTGAAGTTTGGTATGATATTGGAATATGTGATCATATTTTTAAATAAAAAATAATCCGATTAAAACGTTAGATGGCCTCTACAGTATATAAAACAACTCATCGAGATAACAAACATTCTCATAATCAATAAAGGCCAAATTATACTGGGTTTGCAAGATTTTACGGATTGGTAAGAAAATAAGCAATCTGTTGGCAGAATAGAAAATTGTAACGATTGGTGTCTGATATAAATCATTAATATGTTTTGGATTATTTCTATCTTAGCACGCAATTATTCCGGTTTTGATTTTCGGTAGACTCAAGACTTTTTTAAAATGCAATTTTTAATTTCGTCATTTTTCTAATACCTATCCGGTACCCATTAGAAATTAAACACTGTTAGTAAAAAAATCCCATGACAGGCTAATCGCTGAATCAGTAACACTTTAAAAACCTTTAAATAGATGCAAAAATATTCCGACTAATGTAAAATCGAAAAGATACCCCTCAATATATTGTGTTAAAAAAATACGAGTATCATGCAAGGTAAATATGCTGAGTTGTGGAGTACTCGTAGGTGGCGCAGCCTCCGTTATCTACAATTGAGAACTGGTAGACTCAGTTTTGTTTATGTGATGAACAGACATCAAACTTTATCATGAACTGGTTTCGAAGGGTTGCTGCAATATCTCCACCTTCTTTATGATGATGCTTTGGTATAGCTGCGGTGTTGGATCACCGTTTAAGACGTGTCACATACGCTAAAGGAAAATAATCGCAAATTCAATAAGTTTCAGTCGTATATTTTTCCATAAAATATTTTTTCATGTATTTTATTGTTCCATGGTATTCAATGATTGCGACTGACATTTAAAAGCATAACGAACTAAAAGAAGAAAATATGTATTGTATTACATATTCGCATACAGTATAATATAGCGAGTTTATTGGCATATGGCAATTTATTCTAACCAACCAGAAAAGGTTAACAAGGTCTTAAGTAAAAACCATACTGAAAATCTGTGTTCCAAAAAATAGAAACTAATGGTAATCGAACTCGCAGCCCCCGGGCTGTGACCAACGCGTATTTCTAACAAGGCTACCAAAAGTCTTTATAAAAACTCTAATAATAAACTGTTTTTTTTTCATTGTCAAAGCGAAAATATACAAAATAAATAATTGGACAGAGTATATACTGAATAATATACTGAACAAACTTCGCAAAATAAATATTTCAGGAATTCTTAGCACCCACACATTTTGCTAGAGTTAATTAAGCTTTTTAGCATATCTTTTTTGTTTAGATAACCTATGCAAATTGTGTTTCGTAAGCTTATCGTTGCTCATTTATTTGTTTGAATTGAATATGAATTTCATTCCATCGTCTCTCTGTAAAATAAGGCTCAAAATTAAAAACAAACAAATTTTTATCCCTTTTTTGGGCGTTGCCATGTGGCAAAATCAGTTTATTTTTCAATGTCGTATGTAATCTTTTTTTAATTGAGGTTAAACCAAATAAATTCATATTTGTCAAAAACATTATGCATGGTATTAAAAAATATATTATAAATAGCAAATATACAGGAGTTATACTCGTAATTCCTGACAGAAAGTTAGTATGTAGGATAACTCGCATTTATTATTTTAAATAAAAAATAGTAATCATTTGTCTAAGGACAAGTCTTATATTAAGTTAATCAAGTATTTTTGTTCTACATATGAATAATTAGGAAGCACAAACTGCTTCACCAGTTTTTTTCAACTTCAACTGGTAATTTTCAAATATGAATCGGGTAATTTTCAAATATTACAAATATAAATCTGGTTTTTAGCATTACTATATTTCCCAGCTACTGAAACAGAGGTTAATCAATTTTAGCAAGAAAGGGTTTTTAGTTTTCAGTAATTCTTACTCCCAAATTGATGGAATCTGAATTGATCAGAATTATTTTTTTTCCTGCCACTTGAATGCGCGTGGAAAGTAAAATGACCAAACAAACAGCTTAAGTCACACTAGAAGGCTTAGAGGAATAAAATTTAAAGGTATCATCTCAAGGACAAAACTTGAAGCAATAAACTAATTTTAATACCTAGGAGTCAATGACCCAAGTGATAAAGGCTGGTTTTGGAGACTTGGAGCTACTACAATAAAGTCCTCCACTAGACCCAGGTCTGATAATTCTTCAATTCACCTTATTCTTACGAATTCAATTAAAAGTTCAACCAAATGCATGGACAATATGTATAAGTATGTCCTACATCTTTAGATAAATTAGCTTGGACAAAAAATAATGATTTAAAATGCTAATATTTTTCTCTCGAATTAAAATTGTTGAAGAAAAATAATTAAAAAATTCAGAAGTTTTGAATATGTTAACATCGTAACATTTGATCCTAGTGTAGGTCACAATGACAGTGTATTTGATAAGGCGGAATGCGAATGGTGCATTTCTGGACACATTAGAATGAAAACTTAAGCTAGTCATTCGGAACCGATGTGTTTATTTTATTGGAAAAGTAGTACTTAGTTACAAAAAGGTTGGGAACCATTGGCTTAAAGAGTTTAAAGTTTACTTCCCAAGTTACTTTTTGTAAATTGGTGTTATTTGTATATTATGATTGAAATACTTTCTAGGAATTTCTGTTTTATAAGTTTAGCACAGGTTATTTTATTTGAAATTGTGGCCTTTTTTGCAGGATGAGTGTCTTTCCATTGTTCGGGTGGCCACTCAAGGTGATGATGGGTCTTTTTTGCAGCCAAATTCCTTAATACGAAAGATGTATTTTTATTCTACTTTCGTTATACTTAACGAAATCGGTTAAAATGGTAAAATAAATCTTACCAAAAATACGTGTATTACTGAATCAAACACAGTGTAGTGTGTTGAGAAACAGTAATGGGAATCTCACTCTTCATGGTTTGTTACGTTAAAATGCAGAATTCTGAATATTTATTTATCACATACATATTTCAATGTAGTTATTTCTTTTCTTTTTCTTGTTTCTTTAACTAAAAAGTTTAAATCTTATATTTTTCAAGAATAATATTTTTTATGTTGTCAGTAATGAGAGTATATAATCGACATACGTGGACAACTTGTTGACTTAAAAAAGAAATTCCTAACAAATGGGCCAGCAGAACTATTGTATCTTAGAGTAAAAAATCAACATGCTGGGTTTTTATAAGTTAATTAAACTTAAAACATTAATAAATATAATTAAATAATCTTAGAATAGAAATATCTGACAATATTTTTTTTTATTTCCGGGAATCGAATTCAAAACTCTCACAAAAAAGTTAAGTACTTCTAGGCATAGGATATCATTAAAACAATAATACACTGAAAAAATCTTAAAAGTTTGTAATTAAATCAATTTTCCGTTGATAAAAAGAATATAAAAAATGATAGCAGATTTTCCATGCAAGAGTCCTTATCTTCTTTTTTTCCTAAAAAATACAAAACGATGTCGTTAAATTTTAATACACACTCAACTCGAAATCTTTTTTGGAAGTGCTCAAAGCAATGGTAACATTTGAACAATGGTGTTTACATTTTTTTAGATACAATAAATTTAACCGAGCTCCAACATTTAATGGTTGTTTTACTTACAAAGTTACACCAAGTCCAGGCCACATCTGGTTATTTTATGATAGCTTCTATTGCGTACCCAACAAACAATATTAAATGTTATTTTAGAATGTACGGAATGTATACTCCACTAACCAATTCGGCGAAACCAAACTTCCATTTAATATGATTATTTCTAAGTTCATTTTTGACTTGAAAATAAATAAAGTATTGCCTGAGAGGCCTTCAAAAGTTTCATAAACTAATATTTGCCTGAAGAAACCTTCCAAAAAGGCAATTTTCATTGTACGTCGAATAAAAAATAAACTTTTAAATGACTTTTATAACTTTTGAAATAAGATAGATAAAAAAACTTTTCAATAATATGAAGTTAGTATTTTTATCAAAAAATAAAACAACGTAGGAGGGAATAGAATAAAAACAATACACATACATTTTCATAATAAGTTCTACGTATTTATTTTTGGTATGCTCATAGTTTTGTTTAATCTTCGAGGTACTTCTTAATACAGGGGAGTAAAATTGTACACATCGATGTTTTAAAAAAAAAGAGATAAAAACTTAAAAATGTATTTGTCGTGTCACATCTGGATTATTGTAATTCTATTTATTATGATCTGCCTGATTCCCAAATATCTAGGCTGTCTGTTTTCAATACAGCTGCTAGATTGATATATGGTAGTCATAAATATTGTCGGATTACTCCACTTCTAAAAAGTCTATATTGGATTAAATATCGCGAATGGATTTATTTCAAACGTTACGTTTTTGTATTTAAAACCTTAAATGGGATGTCTCAATTGCGTCTTTCAAATTTGCTTCTGAAAGATGTTGCTTAGGAGAAGAGCAGAAGTTTGACGATTTCGTCTACTTCAAATAAATAAATAATTCCTTGTCAATCAAATAGGATGGATTATTGATTGTTGCTCGTCTCATGGCGTATAACGATCTGTTTCAAAGTATTAAAGATATGGGTGGCTGGTGCAGCTTTTGGAAGCAATTGTGAAAGGTTTTTTTTTTTCAAGTTTATGACTATATATGCATACTAAAAACAAATACTACACTCCACTTTTTGATAAATGTGTTTTTATCACACATCAGAAGATTGTAGAAAGGTTCGTCTTCCCTTGGTAAGTTTACTGGGTTTCTTAATATTTTTTTTAACATATGCAGAAGTGGCTTTTTAAAATATACAAAAAGTATGCAATCTAATAACTGAAGTTACCTACCCTTCTTACATTCAAATTACAAATTTGTTTTATCAACAGAAAGGTTCATATATCTACAACAAAAATATTCAACACAACATAAAATAACAAAAATATGCAATATGACACAATGCGCATAATATTTTTTTAATTATTAATATTTTATAGTTAAATAAATAGATTTTCATGTGTTATAAAAAGATAGAAAAATCTTAATGAAAATATATTAATTTAATTAAAAAATCTTATTTGGTTTCTAAAAACAATAATTATTTGATTAAAAATATCATTTTCTTTAAAAAAAAGAATTATATCGTGCGCCCCGCCCCTCTGCAGTGCCTTTTTACTAGAAAGTGTATTATTAGACAAATCAATCCTACTGTCGCACCTCTGATTAAAATTTCTACAAACTCTTGACATAACGGAATTCCCCTTGTCATTTGTCCTATATCTTGGAACACAGAAAGTGTCCGTGTTTCTCACTAGTCAATTCTAGGAACAAAAATATTTTTTTTTTACAAAACGGCAGTTAAATCGAGTCCATAATCAAACATTTTATAAAACAATACAGTATCTAGAAATACAATACACTCACACACAAAAGCACACGCATACTCCCACTCACACACGCGCACTCCCACTCACACATGCATATGCGCACACACACACACACACCAGACATGCACATATGCACACATACATACAGAACACTTCACTTAGCCGACTGAGTTATTATCATGATATAACGGAAGATCTACAAAGGTTATTTCTAGTTCGTCTTCCATTGATAAGTTTCCTGCGGTTTTCTTACCAAATATGTATTTCTAAACATAGGCAGATATAGAGTGGCACCATATAATATATAATCGCCGCAACCACAATCTTTCTACCCTTAGACTAAACTTATGTACATTCATCTTTACACTATACTTATGTTATATTAATTTATTTTATAATATTTTTCATCTGTCAATATAAGTGGGTTTGAATCCCAAATAAAACTAATCTTAAGAATGTCGACTCTCTAAATAGTGCTGTATTTATAGTTTTTTTTTTTAATATCCAGATTCAGGCCTCGTTCCATGAACCTAATAGTTGTATTTCCAAATCTGTCATCCGAAATCTAACACACTTCTTTAAGTGAATGTGACATTATATTGCACTCCACTTTATTTGTATACAGTACAACTTATCGGTATTATTACCTTCTGGCAATCTCTCCCAGCTGACCAGAAATATATTAAAGAAGCATTAGATTAAAACCAAACTAGAACCCGTTTTAATAAAATTGGGTAGCAATGGGAATCGAACTTATAACCCCCTGTTCGAAAGATAGACGCCTTACCAACTGGACCACGGAAGTCGAGAGATGTTACATAGGTTAAAATTATATCATAATTACCCTCAGAACGAATCTTATTAATGTTGTTCAATTCGTAAATTTTACTTTGATTCCCTATAAAATATAATAAAAAAAGATCTTTTACTTTTATATTCGTCGTGTAATTTAAACTGATTGAACAAGTAATTTTAATTAGTGTTGTTTCTGTTTTGGGTTGACATCAATACGTGGCATTGTCTTATATTAAGAGAAAATCTAATAATTTTGCAATTATTAGCAATAAGATCTTTTGATCGATGAAATAATAAATTACGGAGAACGTTTTATATAAATTGAAATTCGAAGGGTGTATATTGTTGATATTATCCTTTTAACTTCAGTACCCAATATTTAAAATTACGTTTTATACAATAAAATTATTGTCGCCCCTAAAATTTTTTCTAATTGACGCACACATACACGAGTTATATTTTTATGACAGACTTGTGTGTTAGTGGGGGATGTAATCGGAGACGAAGTATGCTCAACTCATCTTGGTCACAAATATAAACCAAATAGTTGAAACAAATCAAACAAACATGGTCAATTACTTAAAAAGTAATTTAGACTTTGTTAGATCCTATCGTGCGAAGGAAGAGGGTATCGAAAGTATCAAGAGAATTCTTTCTCGAAAGAATTTTTGGAAAGATTCTGCAACGAAACGGAGAGACTTTGGTCTAAATAGAAAATTTCTCCATTGACATATTCATAGTTTTTTTGGTTGTCTAATTCAAACGAGATCATCTGTTTGGAAGACTAACATTGCAATAAGAGACCAGAAAATTCAATATTTATTATTGCATGAAATGTTCCCAATTTAGTCTTTCATAAATAATGCAGAAATAATATTAGTGTACATTGGTAGTATTTTTCGAATCATTAACATAAACAAGTAATTTGAATAATGGGAAAAAGGGACTTGAAAGATTGTTTGGCAATCCTTCACAATCGAGGAAATTTGTCAATCTATCCTGTAGATGGATGACACCGCTGCGTGGATTGATTTATTGGATGAAAGCTGTTGCATGTTACAGTCGCGAAAAAAAAATCCTGTTTCCAATAGCACGGAGCTCTAAGACGATCGACAGATTCAATCAGCTGCACCCTTTTGTCTGATACAGATATATATCCTTTTTTTTACTGCTTTATACTAAGTTAATATAAAAGGTCTTCATTCAATACGATTTCAAGGTATAAATTAACCGGAAACAAATCCGTTGAGATTTGAACCCAGGGTACTTGCTAGCTTAGGAATTATACTTGCCATTACCACTAGCTAAAATTACATACCATCACGCCGTTTTTCTATTGAGGTAGACAGAAAACAGTACCAAATTTTCCTATCCCCACACACATATTTCGCCTCTTCCACATACATACACATACAACTCTTACAATTTTTCTGACTAAAAATCCTTCTTTTAAAATATAATTCACTTGATCCAACCATACTTCAGTTGGACTTCCCTTCCATGATATTTCTTATGTTTTGATAGTATTTCTTCATGTATTTTTTATTTTAATGTATTTTAATACTTCGTATATTTGTTTTAATAGTCTTTCTTCATGTATTCATTCCACGTGTCCAATCCATCGCTGAGTTTTCCTCTTTATCTTACTCAACACATTAGCTTAAAGTTCACATCCATCTCTAAAGACTTAATTATGTCATATGTACATTGTCACTCTGTGTATTCTTCTCAGTGCATGAATTTCTACAGTATTTATTTGGCTAATGATACTGATTAAATTATTTTATTCCATTCTCTCTAGTACAAATAAGTAACTTAATATTACGATCGAAAAACGCTTTTTTCGATATTGAAAAACGAAGCATTTATATCATATAGTACTTACGTCCTTAACTGTACAATCTGGTTGAATATTTTCAATTTTATTTGGATGGAAGTGTAAAAAGTAGAAGAGGATGTTTTTTAATACCACAGTTAATCGAATCCAGAACATCTGAAATGAAAGACAAGCGTTTTTCGAATGAATATCGTTAAGTTGTAAATAGCTTTATACATGTATTTTTTTATTTAACACTTTTATTGCAAATACACTCTGGCGGGTTTATTGCCAGGTGGCAATCTCTTCCAGCCAACCAGATTAAAGAAAATTAAGCAAGTTACATGGTCGCATAAATCATTCAAATGACTATTCATCCCCACGAAATCCATAAACACATACGTGAGCATATGCCCACAAACCCCACAAAGACGGACAATTACCCGGACATTCATTTTCATATAAAGTGAAATATCATCAATCAAAGGAAAGGGAAGGGATGGTGGAGAGGAAAGGAAAAAAAACAAGAATGAAACACGTTATTTTACTGACTAGAAATGAAAAGTTTTTTCATTCGCATCTTAAAGCATGCTAAGGACGGAGCGAGTCTTATATTGGTTTGTAACTGATTCCAGAGTCTCACTGCATGGGCAGTAAAGAACGTCGTAAAAAGAGGAGCGGTGAACCGGAAAGGCTAATACACAATATCTGTTTGAGCGTAGCGCTTTGAGACGTACAAAAGAAATAAGAGGCACAATTCATGTTTGATTAAAAATTAATATCAGAATTGGTTTACCATGAAAAAGATATTGTCTTGTTATATCATAAAGCGAAAGAATTATTATATAGAAAAAAGTGCTTTAATTAATTTTGGTAAAAAAATTATATGAATAAATTGCTACTGAAAAGTTCTCATTCCCATTTTGTGGCCCGCTGGTAGAAAGTTTGATTTTTTACTAGACAATTCACCCACACTAGGATGACAAGAAAACGTTTAATCTTTACTGACTCAATTAGACTTACGAGCATCTTTTCATCGTGTTTTTTAATTGATTTATTGTTATAAGTTTTAAACATGCTTTTGAAAAATTAATTGGCTAAACAGCCAAAGAGGTTGTCGACAAAACATCTTAAGAAGAAATCTTTCTTATGCCTGTTGATTCGATTTTAAGAATCATCGTCATTTAATTATATTTAAACTAATTAAATTATCCCTCCAGTTCAATTATATGCGGTTACAGTGTTCAAGTAAACGTATACTCTTACCAGTCATAATTTAAACTAAATAAAATACTCGATTAAAAGCAGACCGTTAAAAGCAGACAAATACGGCCCGCATATGTTTGCAATCCGGTCCTCTGTCATTTCAGAATGAATGTAATGAAACTAACTTCTAACATGTTATAAGTTGTTTCACCATCCATTCACTCTTACGTTAGAATCGAGTTTTTAACTAGTTTAGAGTAACTGAAATAATTAAAGAACTCCTTAATAAACCTTGTAATTAAGTATGACTGGTCCACTCAACAAATACGGCCCGCATATGTTTGCAATCCGGTCCTCTGTCATTTCAGAATGAATGTAATGAAACTAACTTCTAAAATATTATAAGTTGTTTCACCATCCATTCACTCTTACGTTAGAATCGAGTTTTTAACTAGTTTAGAGTAACTGAAATAATTAAAGAACTCCTTAATAAACCTTGTAATTAAGTATGACTGGTCCACTCTACTGGGAAGCATGAGTAACATTGTTCCTCTTGTCATTATATTATATTTAAACTTTTGATCGTTTGACTCTTTTCTTGTTATTGGATGTGATTGAGTTGTGCCTTTATCAAATGTAAAATAAATAAATGATTACAAATCTCCAAAGATAAAAAATAAACAGGTTCAAGTTTTATTTGGTTCGTCGATGAGCTTATTTTCACTTTTCTGTTATCGTTACTCCAATGTTTTTTAGCCCGGAGTATTGATTTGTGGGGTTAAGGTTAGTGCTTTATCGCAGCCACGATATTTAACGTATCCTTAGAACCAAATTGGATATTCTGAATAGAACTAAAAGAAAAAAAATATATAATCAATAACTTGTCATAAGATAGAAATCTCATGAAATAGCAACTCAGGGATTTTTCCCCCTAAAAAATGTTGATCCATGTTGGCAATATTAGAGTTTGTTGTGCCATTGGAAAAAATATAACCCTTATGATTCGTAAGTTTGGTTTAATAATTGTCACAGTTTTTGAGCGTCAGTTGCTGTCTTTATGCAAGAGGTTTTTAATGTCCTGTGGCAATCCGACATTTCCAACGCTTCATCAAGTTATACAATTTAGTTTTCCCAGCTGTGTATTCATCCTTTTGAATTTTCTTTATCACTAAATGAAATGCAAACATCTAAAATTGCCTTGATAAACGTTTATTTTAACAAAGTATCGCCATCAAACTTATGTTAGATTTTTATAGCGTTGAAAAACATTTGAACATTGAAGAAAATTTTCTTTGTTTTGTTGTAGAGTTTTTAAAGTATCCCCTCCCCACATATTTTGATAATTATTTTCACACTTTCTTTGTATTCAGTAAAATCTGGCGCGTTCTTTACCAAATATTTCAACTTACCAGAAAGAAGTTCAAAAGACCTCAATTTAAAACCAAACAGTAATGCTTTACAAATATTGGGTATCAACGGGAATCAAACCCGCAACCCAGAAGTATCGGTTGACGTCCTAGTCTTTATGAATATGGGGAAAATGTGCATTGATACCCTCAAACTACAACAGAATTAATATTTAGGTAACCCAGCAAAGGTAATATATTCTTTGTAACCTAATAAATATTTTGATATTTATGAATACAAGAAAAAAATACGTATCTATAGATGAACGCAAGTTTTAATTTCCTTCCTTCATATTTTCGGAAACAATAGTGTTCATTTCACAATTCTGATACTCCATCGGCACAAATCAAAATTAAATATTCTTAAAACAGTGTAATACGTTTTAGTCTTGTTTGTGCTTCCCTGATGATGAGTTGAAAGCCTTAAAACCGGTAGGGTTATCCCGTTACAAATAGTGGAATCAACGGTGTTTAATTAAACAAAATGTAATACGTTTTTATTAAAAAAAATGTTTTGGAAATAACTCGAAACAACAAGGATTAATAACATAATATTTTCTGAAATTGTATGATGTTTTTATTCTGTATGTTGTTGTATGTTGTTATATGTTGTTTTTATTCTGTATGTTGTATATTAAATTGTATGTTGTTTTTATTCTGAAATTGTATGTTGTTTTTTTATTTTATTCATTAAATTTATCAATATTCTAATCAAAATGTTTTACCTCAACATGTTCATTTTTTTCTTATAATTGGAATATTTACACTCAGTTCAATATTTAAAAAATGATTAAGATGAAAGGGAATTTAGAGCAGATTCAAACAGCTGTGAATGTGTAATGCCTTCACTTCCTACGTGGTTCAGTTCTTCTGTTTTAAAATGATACGACATTCAGTTGGGAAGATAATTGTATTTCTATCAAAGGGTATGAAGATTTCAGTCTGATCTGATTCGCTAAATTCTGAAGCTACGGGGTTAAACAATGGATATAATAAAGTTTAGAAAATAATTCAAACGTAAATCTAACACAAAGAATGTAACATTGAAATCATTGAATATTTTGAAAATGTTTAACGATACTGTGATTTTTTAAATAATTTTAATATGTGCACGTTTTTAAAAATATCGGACATTTTAATTTTATTAAAAATTCCTGATTTTTACTTTTTACCGTGAATTGAATATTTCGCATGTTTGAAGGAAAGGGGCGCGGTTTACGTAGAACCAATATTTTAATAACAATCCATTATAGTTCCATAGTCCTATAAATTTTGGGAACTGCTCATTGATGGATTTCAAAGGAATATTATATTTTTTTTATCTTCGTTGTCTGATATGTTTTCTTTCTTTTTAAATAAAATATATTTCATAAAAAAATTAAGCTAAAAGTAGTGTATTTTTTTCGATTTATGGTGTATGCGTATTATACTTCTTGCTTACCCATTAACCAAAGACCAAGAAAGTATACAATCTCAAAGGAAAAGAAAGCTGTAATTTATCGAAGAAAATACTAAATTTGGAAGTATATTTGCAAAAATGAACCAACTCTCAAAACATATTGTTATTTATTTAAATAAATTTTCAAAAAAAAAACATACATGTATGTAAAAAAATATCAAACACGTAAAATAATTATTTTATTGTTAAATTACGTCCTACTTTTTTGTGGCATAAAAAACTTTTTTGTGTCATACATATAACACTAAAATTTAGAGATATATTCTCAATTAGCTGAAAACATTCTAAGTAATATGCGAGTTGGGTCTTTTTGACATAATTTTTGCTAGGAACCTGATATGGGTATTCATTTGCGCCGTGTAACTTCGCTATAGGTTCTTTTCGAATAAGATTCAATTAGGAATTTCCAAGTCTGGAAACTATGAAAAAAGTAACATTACTGACAGCGCGTAAAGTTCGGAAAAGGACGAGTTAAAGTCACCGAGAACATGACATGGGTACCACCGGGCGGAGCCACGTGTTACTTCCTAAAAGTGGAACAAAAATGTCTACAGGAGGATTTTTATTTCCTCTTTTTTACGGGTAGAAAACACAATGACACGCTCAGTTAGTTCTGTACTTTCAGTATAAAGTCGAAAATGTTCAACATTTCAGGAACAATATAATCATAATCTCTAATATAATTTATTAAGCGAATTTTTAATGTAGTTGAAATATAATCATTGAAACGTACATTGTTTCAATTGCAAGGCGAAGCATAGAGTACATGTTCATAAACAAAACCTTCTTTTTTGTGAATATAGAGATCCACTAATTACATACATTTGTGAAAATACTTAAATACTCAGCTGAAACATTCAAATTGCATTTAATTCTTTATATATACTTAAATCCTAAGTATCATAAACTCTAAAGTTACATCGAATGCATGTCTAACTCCTCATCATACACTCTACATTCGCATCGGTCATTCACTCTACATTCCCATCAGTCATTCAATCACATGCCAATATGGATATCTCCAACAGCTTCTCACTCCTTGTTCTTTCTCATTCAAAGAGCCATCTCATTATATTTTTTTTATATTTTAAGATATGACTTTAGAAAACTCACCATTTCCCTTAGGAATGTGTTTTAAATTCTACGTGCAAGGAACTACATATTATTCCTCCCTTATGATGTGTGAACACGTGTAGTTGGAAACAGATTCAGTGCGTCACCTCTTGTTCTATGACTGTACTCATACGGTGGAAGATAAGTATTAAAAGACGATTGATATTTAAGTGCAATATAAAACAGTTAAAAGTTGTAAGTATAAACATGAAAGGAAAATATTGTCTTAATATGTAGGTAAATATTACAATATTTCACATAAATTTAAATCACATGTCACACTTGGGATATTTACTTTCGAATATTGTTTTAATACTTAGATATATGAAATATTACTTTCAATTTCTGAACACCCTGGTTTTGGCAGACGGTAAAAGTTCCTGTAGTGGATTATACCTGGAAAAGTTAGGACAATATTTTCTAATCAATTTTTTCATTTCCCCTCCCAACAAAGTCAATAAACTTCGTAGGCGAGGTGTTATTTTTTCATTTACGCAAAATTTATATATACGCCTTGCTATCGTGGCAAAGAATTTTTTATAACAAATTGTTTCGTATTTCTTAAAATTAAAGGTGTTTCTTGTAAAACTTGATTAATCAAATTTGTCAACTTTCTCATAAAATGTGTCGTTTCATTTTTCGCACGCAGCTAGACATTTTTACTCCTTTGTTTTCGTATTGCAAAGTTGACGAGATTTTTCAAACGAAATTGAAGAAAATTCTCAGCGTTTGTGTTGAAAAATAAAACTCGCGAGCATGCACTGATTCACGTTATTTATTTGAAAGCTTTGGAACTTTCATTTTGAATTTTCGCTTCTATTTTAAATACAATAATAGAGAAATTGTTTTTTTCTTCTCATGTTGAGCTGTTATCTAATTAATAATCCTAATAGAACTAGATAGACTCATTATTTATGATAAATGATGTATCCACAACAGAACTGTTGCTTTTCACACGCAATCACGCCTTTTAAAGAGAATATAGAACATACTTCCTATCTCGACACACATCCTTATCTTCTTCTATATCCATTCACCTTTTCATTCAAATTCTACGATTCATCTGACTCTCTTCTACGCTTTCTTCTTTCAGAATATTATTCACTTGATCCAACCATACTTTTTTTGTTCTTCCTCTTACACGCCTTGCCCTCACTTTTGCATTATATGTCTGTTTTGTTACTTAATCTTCATTAATTCGTTCCACATGCCCAAACCATCTCAGCGTGCTCTTTTTCATCTCACTTGACACATCAGCCTTAAGTTCACATAAATCCGTAATCACTTCATGGGGTATTCTTTTATATATTGTCAATCCATGTATTTTTCTCAAGGCATGAATGTCTACAACATTTATTCTGCTCCTCTCAATATTTTTTTTCTCATTCGCGTTTTATATTCATACATCAAAGTGGGCACCAAAATACAATTGTTATATATCATCTTAACAGATTTTGATACTCTCCGCTTCGAGTATCTATATTTCAGTGCCCTATTTACTTTGTTTTCTATCGCTGTAGGCCATTCGACATCCCTCTTAATTCTTCCAGCGTCAGAGATAATACTCCTCGAATAGCAAATTCCTCAACGTTTTCCAAACCATTTTTCACACATATTTCGCATTTACTTTTCATTTCACACTTTTTTATCACCCTAAATCTTGAGTTCACAACATTCATTCTCAGAATTTATTCTTCGCATCTACTTATGCTTTTGATTCCATAAAAATACATACTAATTAACATTTTGTTCGTTATCAGTTTTTTTTTAAATTAAACTCAGTTAATGTAAATACTTTGGATCAAATATTTATAACTACAATTAATTATCTAACAAAGTTACAGAACAGGTAAATAAAGCCTCTGCTATATCTGAATACATCAAAGAAATTACGTGTAAAAATTTGTACTTGGCAACAAGTAAAGTAAATATCTAAAAGTCATGTATTAGACCTGTAATGACGTATACTATGGAAATTACTACTGATATAACACAAATGAAGGCATTCCTTGAAATATCAATAATGAAGGTTTTACGTTATATAACTGGATAAATACTTAGAACTTTAATAATCAATAGATACAATATATATTTAAGAAAGTTGTGTTAAATCGAAAACATCTTAAAGTGGGAAAGGCAGAGTAGACGTTATTGGCTGGATAACGTTTAAATTAAGGATGAGATCCAAATTTGTCGTGAAGTTCCTCATTGTTACCTCGTAGAAAAGAGATCGCCAGTCAGTCCTCCAAAGAAATTGTGAGATTAACTCGTAATTTACTTTCCTGGAATAATGTACAATAGTAAAAACAAATCAAGAATCTACTACGAAAAGAAAAGGATCTCTCAATAAATTCGCTTAGAGCTACTTGACTAACCAAGTGAATTTGCGTAATTTTATTTAGTTAACAAAAGCCTCCCCACAACGTTGTTAGGCATTTATATACAACCTCTGTTTAGTGTTCCCACAACTTTCGTGGTAAACCCCGACTTTCATTCATTAGAATGCGGTTTAACTTTACTAACGCGTCTTTAAATCTTTCTCTGCTTGCGATAAAACCCCGCTTTACATATAAAGTCGTACAACACAATCCTTTCTTCAAGTTAATTTTTTTTTGGGTTCAATCATGGTAACTGATCTTTCATACATCATCATCATGATCAACACGCAAATTTTCAATTATGGTCAGCGGATATTTATTTATTTCCATTCACTATGCAAGATTAGCTCAATTACATTTGAATATTCAACTATAAAAAAAAGTTCGGTTTAAAACAGTTAAGATCATTTCAATAGAAATTGCGGCTTGGAAGCTCGTTCTTTAGTGTGTGATTGAGAACAGTCCCTGCCAGCGTAGTTTAGTGTCATTGTTAGGAACATTTAACGCTAATCTTTCAAAATACAGCTGACAACGTATACCACGAGCCAAAAATTTCATAGTACGCTCAAGAAACTTCTGGTTGGTTGGAAGAGACTCGCCACGTAAAAAAAAAAAAAGAAAAAAAGGAGTTATATGCAAGCATGCCTAGTAAAAATTAATAGAATAAAGCAATTGATAAACACCAAAATCATTCATATAGAAATATTGCAGGTATTTGTATGTGCCCTCTTAACTTTGAGTGAGATTGGTAACCTCTGTGAACTGCAAATAAAAGGGTAATTTTCTAGTTAGCTACAAATAATTATAAATGGGATACCAACTCTTGACTACTCAAAAGACTTTATCACTATAGAAAACTATTAAAAATGTTCTAAACTGAAGACTGTGACAAAGTTAGCAAGATGCCTGTCTTCCGAACCATAAGTTACAGGTTCCGATTTTTTTGATACCTATTTATTTTAAAAGGGTTGTATTTATTTCAAAGCTTTAAGCCTCTTAAACGTATTTTGATTGGTAAGAAAAGACACCAAATATTAGTGCGTCCTCCAAGTTGTACAGTATACAATAAAATTCAACAATATTTCAATACAACGCTTATCAATAAACCTTGCCATGCTCCCGTATTCTGCATTAATTGGTATTTAATACGTGTGAATTCGATTGTAATGCTTTTTTTTGTACGTGCAAAAATAACCACTAAATTATCATTGCCATCTGCGCTTCGTTATACGTGCCACGTATGAATCAAATGCGAAAAGTGAATCCACAAGTTTTATGAAGGAGTATCTCTTTATTATGTTGGTTCGTTCTTTTTTTAATCGCCTATCACTCCAAAACAAAAATTAACATTATAGCTACTAAGGACAAATACACAAACATTTTCCATTTAAAAAAAATTAAATAAAATAAGGAAGGATTTGAAAATGAGAATCCAAAAATGATCTCAGATTTTTTTATATTAGGGTGTATAACGATTTCAAATAATCCTACTCGGACCAGCATATTCCAGAGTGCTTTTTTATATTTGATATATGCCATAAATAAATAATAATATTATCATAACTACGAGCTATTTTTCCCATATCACTGTTTACCCTATTCTATCCTAAAACATGTCTTAGAGTATCCTTGAATTCTGTCTCTTTTTGAACGTTGTCTTAGTATATTCTCTAAATCTCTATTATATGAATATTCTTCTCAGTGTTTCTTAGAAAATCTTTGGCTTCAATCATAATTATTCTTTATTCATATCATGCATAGTTCATATAGGTGGTACGAATAAACCCACATGTTACATGGAATATGTTTTCATCGAGAGTACACATGATGAAATCAAGTCAACAGTTTGGCATGATCAATTTAATTTTGCGAATAGATAAATCAACTTGTTTTCCTACATTTAACCTTTACAGCGTTAATAAAATAATACGGATAACCTTAGTGACCTAGTTAGTAAAACGCCTATCTCCAATTCGATTCCCGTGGGTACCCAATTTTAAAAAAAAGTTGGATTTCGGTTTCCATTTCAAGTCTCATTCACATTTTTCTTGTTGGTTGGTGCTGTTACAAATTGCTAAATAATTAGGAAATCTTTAATAATGTAGAATTTGAATAAAACGAAACAACTCGTTTGAAGAGCTATATTTTTCTATTCAGCAGTTAAGGCATATATTCTTAATAAATACATTATGTTCGATTGTTATTTTGTCCTATAATCATATCGAAAAGTGACAAAAGTTATTAATTTATAAAATAAATATGCCTTAACTTAAAATTAAATTTAAAACTAACTTCTAAACCGTAATTATGAAAATATCAAGTTTTATATGCAGACGTAGAACTACCGATTTCATATTGTTTCGTGTTATACATTTTGTCGCTTATTATTACAATTTGACAAGTGCTCCAATCTATATAAATAAAAATGTAAATGTTCGTTAATTATTGCTAGCTAATCTCCGGAAGTTCTCTACCGATCGCATTGAAATTTTGAGTAAAGTTAATATTCGTCAACGGAAATGTTATTTGATTTTTATTTATATATATATATCAGTGTATATAATTTTTTTTTTAAATCAAAAAGAAATATTTATGCGAACCTGTGGTTTGACATGGAATTAATGGAATTAATCTGTCAAATTTCATCTGTCAAATTTCATTTTCGGCGTTTCGGAATTTACGATGATTTAATGTAAAATTAATTATAAATTAATTATAAATAAATTATTTTATAATTTTATGTTTAATAATCTATATAAATAAAAATTTAATCATTAATTTTATAAAAATTGAAATTTTATATGTATTACGTACTTTTATAAGTCGAGACACGAAACAATTGCAAACTGTTTTACCGACAGATTGACAGATGCTTAATCGCTCAGTGAGATCGACATTTTAGAAAAGTGATCTACGATTGAATCATATTTTGGTTCAATATATATAACATTTTATTTATATAGATAAGATAATAGATAATTGACTTCAATAAATGAGGTAAGTTATTGATATTATATTTAAATTAAAAAATATGATGGAAAATCGTTCATTTAAAAAAAATACTAATTACGAACACGTAATTGCTCAGTTGACATTGCGTCATTACGATGTACTTTTACGACGTAATAGAAAAACTTGATAAAAAATAGTTATATTGTCATAAAATTGACTTGGTGACTATGGTAAATTGTATAAGTTTAAAAATAATGGACTTAAGAATTATATTTGATGAAAAACTTTCATTATTGATTCATATTTCAAAAGTTAACCTAACTTTTTTCAAATTTGCATCAGTACTTATATCTAATCAATTTTACAATTGAATTTAAGCTTAAAATATAAAGCACTTACAATTATATTTATAGATAACAACAGAGAAAAGAATAGTGACACATCTGCTTTAGTTTATCAAAACATCGAAGAAGCAACAGAACGACGTGTATCCAGACTTGAGAATGCACGGGGATTATCTCGATGTTTATGTCGAAGAAGCAGCATAACGACGTGTATCCAGACTTGAGGATGCACGGGGATCGAGATCTGTAGATTCAGAACTGGTTCGTTCTCATCATAATGTACGCGACAGGCTGATAGAAACTGAAATAGGTCAGTAGGAATATCAAAAGTATCTTTTTTATATAGAATTAAATTTTATGTTTATATTTCAAAATCTATCAAATCGTATGTAGAAATGGAGTTTTCTTTTATTAGTTCCAATTATCTATTTGTCTTCCCTTAAAATTTAATAAGTTACCAATTATCGCTTTGTGTTCCTTAACATTTAATAAGCTACTTTTATGTTTCGCAATTTTATATGTTGCATGAAATACTCTACTTTGTGGCGACACGTAAAGACGTTGAAATTAACTACAAATATGCGTGTCCAGCTGCAAAACGATTGATCAGTTGAGATATTCTCACATCAATCGTATGTAGAAATGGAGATTTGTGACAAGATGTATTAATTTGTCATTATTGTTAGTTTTTTGTAATGTATTTACCTTAATAACTTGCTATTTATTAGAATCGAGCCTTATATTAAAGTCGATAAAATAATTATAATCACTGAATGTCTATATTTTTTAACGTTTCAAAATTTTATGTGTTTAAACTTTCTTTCTTTTTTTTCAGTGCAAGTTCATCAAAATGTCGAAGAAGCAGCAGAACGACGTGTATCCAGACTTGAGGATGCACGGGGATCGAGATCTGTAGATTCAGAACTGGTTCGTTCTCATCATAATGTACGCAACAGGCTGATAGAAACTGAAATAGGTCAGTAGGAATATCAAAAGTATATTTTTTATATAGAATTAAATTTTATATTTATATTTCAAAATCTATCAAATCGTATGTAGAAATGGAGTTTTTTTTTATTAGTTCCAATTATCTATTTGTCTTCCCTTAAAATTTAATAAGTTACAATTATCGCTTTGTGTCCCTTAACATTTAATAAGCTACTTTTATGTTTCGCAATTTTATATGTTGCATGAAATACTCTACTTTGTGGCGACACGTAAAGACGTTGAAATTAACTACAAATATGCGTGTCCAGCTGCAAAACGATCGATCAGTTGAGATATTCTCACATCAATCGTATGTAGAAATGGAGATTTGTGACAAGATGTATTAATTTGTCATTATTGTTAGTTTTTTGTAATGTATTTACCTAAATAACTTGATATTTATTAGAATCGAGCCTTATATTAAAGTCGATAAAATAATTATAATCACTGAACGTCGTTACAAGGTTGTATTGGGGCAAATTTGTGAACTGTCATAGAAATCAGAATGTTTGATATTCATCCGTTTGACACGGACCAAGCTTTGCTCTGAAGAATACGTTCATTCGCGAGATGCATTTGTAAATGACGGTAATAGAACTAAGGTTGGAAGACTATAACTTATGCAATTTAGTGATCAGAAGGATCGGTTGAAAAAGTATTT
This sequence comes from Odontocerum albicorne, assembly GCA_949825065.1. Lineage (NCBI taxonomy): Eukaryota > Metazoa > Arthropoda > Insecta > Trichoptera > Odontoceridae > Odontocerum > Odontocerum albicorne. The sequence goes on from OX463855.1 coordinate 18,800,378, forward strand.
CCCTATATTCAAATCACTTATAAGAATCAAGATTGGGTGAGTGAAAGAGATATTGTTGGCGCGAAGAACAAAGACGTCTATGAACTTACCAATATTATTCAGTTCCTTTTTTAATGTTTCGCAATTTTATGTGTTTTTGTTATAACTTTCTTTCTTCTTTTTCAGTGCAATCGATCTTTCATTTGAATTCAAATCATATCGTGAATTGACCTATTGGAGTGACGCGATCATTTGCGAGCACGGCGATAAACGCGACAGACTGAGAGTGACTGAAAGACATCAAAAATATTGTTTACCCACAAGCATTGTGAAATTAAACATAATTGAAACGTGTGCTTTCTCTTTTCTTTCTTTTCCATTTAACCAGACTGAGCCACAGCAACGCGTGGCTGGGTACAGCTAGTTACTTAATAAATAAATCCTCCGATTACTTAATATTTAGAGTTTTTCGTTTCTTGTTTGGATAATGTTTTTCAGTGTTTTATCGGGTTGATTGGCTTATAATGCCGGTGTTATGAAAACGTTGCAGTTTTCATCTTCAGGGCATGATCGTAGTTCTGAAATATATGTTGGTTCGAATTTATGTTTGATTAATATTAATACAAAAGTAGCAAAAATTGATTCTTTGTTAATGTGTATCTTTCCCAATATGAACTTCAAAAAGGTCATTTTACGAGTTAACATTAGAACATTGAAATTATTATGAAAACTTACGCAATTTAAAAGGATGGAATTTTAAAGAATTAATTTCGTTCAAAATATTGAACTTCAGCAAACAAATTTTAGGATTTGAGAACGAGGCCTTGAAATTTTCAAAACGTTTGACATGTTTATTGTAAATTTCAGAGTTTTTAATCTTCTGTACAGCGTTACACCTGACTGCCCCAATTGTACGCTTTGTCTCCCCTATTCTTGACATTGAAGTTTTCTAAGGTTCCTCTAGTCACTGAATTTTCCCGTACTGCTGTGTCTCAAAACTTTTGGGTGGCCTACATTTAAAAACTCAAAGAACGCGTCTAATCCAGGAGCTTATATCACATGTAATGAGAAACTGTCTTAAGAACCTGAAGTGTTTTGATTCGATCTCGATCTGATAACTTTTATATATATTTTTCTAAAAGCTCAGTAGCCTTCGTTTTTGAACCATAAATAACAACCTTATTTACAAATAGGTATAAACTGCTTTTTTACTCATGTGAAGCAGTCTTTGAAACAATTGTATGTACCTTATAAGCTATTTCCAACATTAAATCAGAAAAAAACCTTCCGTAGTCCAGTTAGTAAGAAGTATGACTTATATTAAAGTTTCTTTCTCGATTCCCAATGGTACCCAAAAAAAATAAAAGAAAAATATTTCCTGCCTGATGTCTGAACACAATTTGTCTCAACAAAAAAATGTCTGAACACAATTTTCGGGCTTGAGACGTGTGCAAGTGTTGTTTCCCCTTCCGTTAGTATTGCCAACACGTTCGTTGACAAAATGTATTCCGTACCTGCTCTTAACCCGATATCTCAATGAACGAGTCGATATTGTATGATATATTGTACAATGTTATTTCCCTGGCACGCTCTTCAATATATCAACATCATAAATTCAAATATGCTGAAGGGCACCATACTAATACCATACTAATAAGTGAAAACGAATTAAGCTCTGAAAAGTAAGACCGACGCAAAATGTATCATTTTTTTTTTAAATATTAAGGTAAATTTATAGAACATAATTATTGTTCAAAATATTTTGAGGGGAATTGTTCTTTATCGTCACATTTTGTCAAGTTTTTACCACCGCATTGATGATGAAGGCTGCAAAGTCTTTGAAACACCTTCCACCTTTTGCGCCAAATAAACACGCCTGGAACTGTGAAATATTTTTGGAAAATTTCTGTGAAAATTATTTAACATTTAAGTAACCTTAATCAAAATCAGAACCATAAATATAGTTCGTTTGATGGTGTAAGACCTTTTATAAAAAAAAATGATCTTCTATTTTCGAAAATTACACCCTTGTTTATAAATATTAAAGTAATATTGTGTTGTAATTAAAATTAATCTCACATTTTGAGCAATAACAATTATTAACATTAAACTGTTCTTAATCATCTCATATTACACTCGCAAATACAAACATTTGAAAATTTCCCTCTATTATGTGAATATATTTAATAAACGTGTGTTTAACTAAACAAAATAACCATTTAAATTTTCATCATATAAACAGAAACGAAATTATTTTTCCCGGAAAACGTCGTATGAGTAAAGCGTAATAAAAAATTCTTTAACATAATTTTTATTTCATTTCTCTATAACAATCGTGTCATACAATTGAACGTGTATACGTTTAAAAGATCCAAGTCACATTCCTATTTAATGAAATATTTAAGTTAATGTCACACCAACGACGACCTCCGTAGCCTAGTTGGTAAGACGTCTCTCTCACAATCCGGAGTTTGTGGGTTTGATTCCCGTTAGAACCCAGATTTTTTAAACAGGATTCCATAAAAGAAAATTTCAAAATTTTCGTTTAGTTTAATTTTGGAATAAATTATAATTTATTGGTTCTCTCACTTCATATATAAAAATGCTTTTTTTTTTTCATTTATTTATTTGCTCTCCTAGATAAGCAATAATCTCTATGGATTAGTTGGTAATACGTTTATGTACCAATCTGTATATTGTGGGTTCAATTCCCGTTGGAACATTATATTTTTTTTTTAAGGATTACAATCTGGTTCTCACATAAGGCCTTTAAGACATCTTTCTAGTTAGTTGGAAAATGTTGTCACATTACAATAAATTCCGCTACCTTGTACTTCATGCAACAAAAGTGTTACAGAATACAATAAAACAGTTTGAAAAAATATAAAACAGTGTTTATTTTTTTGATATTAGTGTTTAAATCAGAAAATACACATTTTTTGTTGGACATTTTGTCAAATTATTAAATGAGATGTTCTTTGTTATACGACTTCATGGAAAATCATACTTAAATTTTCATTATGTGTACTGCCATTAACAGTACAGAATTTGATTCAATTAAAATATTTACCACACTAAATTCCTTTATCCAGGCAGTTCGATAAGTTATGGTAGATTATGATTGTCATCCATCCCGTGAATTGAAGATCCATATGTTGTGTTGGTTCATTGTGCGCAAATTGTTGCTAAAAGACTGTTCAAATTAGACGTTTCGATGGCAAGGAAGTTAAAGTTCTAAAGGACTTTATGTGCCAGGCTTAAGACCAACATATGTAGTGTCAGGCTATTGAGGTATTTTATGGCAATCCTATGCTAGTCATAGAACGTAAAAGGTAGTAATACAAAATATAATAAGATACTCGTTACATTAAACATTTCCCAGTGTTCACATGTTCTATGGATAAAACAAGTCTGACAGTGTAACCTGAATGCATCGTTAAATTCCCAGTCGGGGTAGGCATAGAGGACAGAACACTAGAGTTTAATATCTCATCGCATATTTTTCGCCTCCGTCACATCCATAAAGCTTCTCATACAACTCCAACGATTTTTGTGGCTTTTTACGTTATCTTCTTTCAAAATATCATTCACTCAATCTAATCATACTTTTATTGGTCTTTGTCTACTCCGCCTTCCCCTTACATTTGCACTGTATATTTGTTTTTGTTAGACTTTCTTCATTTATTCATTAAACGTTCCAAACCATCTCAAAGGGTTTTTTTTTATCTTACGTAACACATAAGCCTTATATTTACATTCATCGCTTATCACTTTATTCCGTGTTTTCTAATAAAGTGTCACCCCATGTTTTCTTCTCAGTACACGCTTTTCTACAGCCTTTATTTGGCTCCTTTCAGTCTGACTGATGAGGAACTTTAACAATGAAACGCGATATAAAAACATATTTTACTTCATTTACATGTGCCCGTCAGAGCGATAAGACGGGCATCACCCTTATACTGTTAACATGTCCAGACAGTTTCCGAAATGAGATCAGTAATGAATCGCTTTCATTCTCTAGGCAACGAAAATGCCAGTATGTTTGGTGTCTACAACGAAACTGGGGTATTGTAAGGATTTTCTCCATTGGATAATTCTCAGTAACAAATTGGGTTGAACATGTACTGTATTTTTTAACCTTCTTTTTGTTTTCTACTGATTTAATTATTTAATATCAGTGACTTTTTCAATTTACCTGCATATTTGTTTTTATAGTGTGATTGTAATTTGAGATTAACACGTCGTTGAACCAAATAGAACAGATTTTGAAAGAAAGTAAAGTGAAATTTATGAATAATAGGAGATTCTGCATGACAAGATGCATGAATGTGGAGAAGGCAAATTTTTTTTGCTTAAATAGAAAAGTTTAGAGATCTGTTTTCTCTGCCTACCCCGGAAGGGACAAGGCTTGAGGATATTAAGTATGTCATTTGAGATTTTGTGGTTGTTTTGTATTATATTTCCATAAGAATAAATGTTGAATAACGACGTAAATGCAGAGTGTGAATGTTTCAGCTGAGTGATTTAGTTTAGAAATAAATGAAGTTTATGATTATAAAATAAGTTGATTTCGTCACAAGCCTAGTAAAGCGAGGGTTTCAAACATTGTTATGTACTTGTGCTCGTAGGTGACACAACCTTAATCACCAATAACGAAGATTAAATTAACGAATTCGTGCACGAGTAAAAATGAAAAGCCTGCGATTAGGTATTGAAATAAATAAATATAAAACAGACCGAAATATCAATTGTTGGCAAATTCAATCAGCTGACAGGTAGCAGTTCATTTAAAAATTATGAAAAAGCCAAAAAGAATTCTTCTCATGACCACTCATCTCAAAAGATAAAGGTTGAGAAACAGATATTTGAAGATTAATGTATATAGCAAAATCAGCAATGGTCTTACTTATCAAGATATGGAAAATAGGCCTTTGCTTGTCACCGAAATTTGCCTGATGAGAACTTTGATTTTCTCCATAGCACTCTATGGAGTGGAAACATGGACGCAGAAAAATGGAAAGACATACCCTGAATGTTATCAAGGTGAGGTATTGGCACTAAATACTTCACATCTCATGAAATTCAAGACGCACTAATATACATATATAATATTGGAATTCTTCCCCTAATACGTCAATCTTCCACGCCTCCAGCAACTACACACCTCTCCAAACTGTCTCCCTGGCTACGAGCAATGTGCCCTAGGAATCGGAGGACTCGTCGAAGGCCAATTTTCGACAATCTGTCTGTTATTCTCAGTTCATGGAGGCATTGCTGTCTAGGGAATTCGTAACCTGCTTCTATAAATAAATTTAGTAAACAAATAACCACGTTCCCTTTCCAACAGAAAATAAACAACATGTACTCGTATTTAAATGAAAAAATCACATAAAATTTTTAAAACTTTTTATTTTATTTATAAAACTGAAAATTATAGGTAAAAGGGAATAAGTCATTAATTATATAAACTATAAAACATATTTTGTGGCTTGGATCTTTTTGTATACAAACGTCAAATTATAAAACACTTTTAACAACTTCGCATATTATAATATGTAAATTATAAACTCGTTATATTTATTGTACGTCTCTCTTTTTGAAATCAAACAAAATTTAATGTTAACAGGATGTTAATGAAATGCGGAATGTGCGAATAAAATTGTAATTAGCATGTATAACACAACGAATTCATACTTTTTTATTCCGATGCTAAGCCGAGATAAATAAAATTCTCATTAACGGCACTGGGCTAAACGCAGGGGTGTAACTGTCACGAATAAAGGATTAGCAGTTGTTGTTTTGTTACCTAAAAATATATATAAATTCACGATTTTTCTGTTTATTGTGATGTTTATACAAAAATAACACACATTTTCGATTTTTTTTATATTCTTACAATGTCGTAAATTCAACCGATAGTATTTTGTTGGAGTTTAGTCTAATACTTTTAATGGATAATTTTAAATTATATTTACATTGTAATTGGTTTTATCAAACACTGTTTAAATAATCTTCCTAGTTTAGTTGGTAAGATTCCTGTCTTCCACCCAATGGGATGTAGGTTCGATTTCCATCGATGATAATAATAATAATAAAAACAACTTATAAGGCGTCGTTTAGACTGCAAACTCTCCTCAAGGGGGCTTAAAGAAATGTTATGGGGCGGGTGAAGCAGAATAGTAGACTGGTGACAACTCTTAATTGCCGTTATGTAACTGGACGTCATTAATCTTGAGAATCATTTTAATGGGTCGTGTGGCCAGCGCAATCAGTTATTTTTTTGTGTTCAATCACTCAATCACGTGCATCGATTTTATGTCGTTTGATTTGTTGGCCATGCAGTCCACACCGACAGCGTTGTCTTTCCAGATTTCAAAAAAGGGGTTCCAGTAAGACTTTCACTAAAGCCTTCTCTAGCACCGGTTTCATTGGGTGGAAGAAACTCCCACATATTATTAAACTCAACCTAGTTGCACTCGATACAACAAAAATTAAATTAAATTATATTTGAAAGCTTGTGTCCTTCCGTGTGAAAATACACAGTGGACACTTTTTACATTGTCACTCCACCATCGAAACCCCCACCATCAAGGCCACCATCGAAAAATAAACTCGACATTAGCCCACATAGAATCTCAAATATTGATATCTTCAACTTCAAATACTCACAGATCAATAGAATCAACATTAGCTGAAAATAAGATATTTATGTAATATATTTATTTTTTATTCCACATATTCTGTGAGCAATTATTCACATAAACTTGGGGCTTCCCCCTGACTGCCCTGCGATCCAACCCTATGTAAACTTTAGTTATTTTAGACACTGTTACGCTGCTCTTCACTCATATTTCGGACTTTTCGACTTGCATTCCACCTTTCATGCTACTCTACTGTCATACCATTTCAATGGCGTTTTGGTAAAGAGGTACAAGTCATCAATTACTTATTTGTCAGTTTGAAGTTTTGCAACACTTGTATTCCTAAAATACAGACCTCAGGTAAATTTTAAAGGTAAACTTTGCGTACATAAATTATTTATGTATTCAAAGTGTACCTTTAAAATTTACCTGAGGTCTGTATTTCAGGAATACAAGTGTTGCAAAACTTCAAAATGACAAATAAATAATTGATGGATTGTACCTCTTTACCAAAACGCCATTGATTTTCTTTCTAATAAACATTTCATCTTTCATTAGACATCTCTTCTTTGGCTAGGGTTGTATTGGCATTTCGGCTTCCATTGGAACGCTGAAAAAAACTCAAATAATACTGAGTATTTACAAAATTAACAAGTAACAATATAAAATATTAAGAAATACATTTTTACTTTATAGGATAATAAAAAAAAAAGATTAAACGTATTCACCTGGTGTTTACTGACGGATAATTTACGACGAGGAAAGCAATTTAAATATTTCCAGTTGAATGTAGGAGTATATTTGAGTATTGTTATTTAAATGTATATAATTGAAATGGTAAAAAAATCTAAAATAATATAAAAGACATGTAAGAAATAAATATATTTGTCAAGGGATGTCATTGTTAGCCGTAATGGCAGATACTTGCTAGTAGAAAGTTAATTCCTTTCCTGTTTTCGTACTTTCATAATTCTTTATTTATTGATCTGGAATATAAATAAATAAGACGTAGAATGCTGTAATTCCTAGGCAGTTAAATGATGTCAGCATTAAAATGCTACCGCCGCCACTGTACGGAATATTATCGCCCGGCGTCAGCATTATTAAAGGACTCATTACCCCCTCCGCTGTCCTTGTACAGTACGTGTGTTATTGCGTCCCCTTTGTTCTTTATTAAGAAAGCTCACTCATTGACTGGAAAAAACTTCGTGCTTAAAATATTGTGATATGTTCAAAATGCGTGTATACTCGAATACGTATTAATTTGTTTCGTGTTTAACATCTACACACTTTTTGTTTTATGCACATTTTTTTCTAATACAAAATTTAAAAATGTGAAGAGAATTTCATTATATTATGCTTCAAAAACTTACCTTATTAAATTTTGTAGATAATTTTACATCTAGCGACCTTCAACTACGACATTTATATTTTTTTTGCAAATGACTCAATTTTAAAGATTTGTGTTATTAAGTCAAGATGTGCTATGTTTAGTATCTCATGAAATATAACACGTGATTTTTTTTTCTTACAATGTTTTAGCATATCTGTCTGCGCATTTCAACACACACACCTTCTTAGGGATTTTCATTAAAATATCTAATAAAAAGTTTAAACGTTAAACTATCTTCTTTGAAGAGGATATAGAACGTATTAAAATCTGTAGGTATAGTGATAATCTGAAAATATAGTAGAAGAAAACGAAGTAGTGTTATTTTTTCCATTAACTTTGTACTCGTATTTCCACAAAGCCACACCTGAACCATTAAACAAATAAAAATTAAGTTTTTTATGATTCTTTTTCAGTTTCGGAAATAAATGCAGCTTTTCGGGAGATGATTTACGAAAATCTGATCTTTGTATGATAGATACGAGATTCTTAATAAGACAGAAGGGACAAAATACAATGAAACAAGGTGTTTTTTTTTTTATTGTAATAAGATGTTTTGAAAAACATTTTTTCCAAAATAAGTTTAATATCATTTAGACTATTTTTTTAATTTTGCTCATTAACCAAGTGCCACCAATCAGAACCAATGATCTTAAAAAATCAACTCTTGGTTTTTGATAAATGGCTCCTTTGGTTTGTAGTCCTATATAATTTTTAAGCCGTGATAATCGAGCACTCTGAAATGGCTTGACATGTGGAACAAATGAATGAAGAAAGACTAACAATACAAATATACCTATATAGTGCAAATGTAAGTGGAAGGCGTGAGATAGGCGGACCAAGGAAAGTATAGGTGGATCAAGTTAATGATATTTTGAAAGAAGGAAACGTAAAAACTCGGAGACATGTTAGGAGTTCTATAAAAAGGAGTATTGTATAAGAGACGAAAGATGCTCCCTCCTCTCTGCATTCCCCGTAAGGGAGATTGTGTAATGGTATGTATACAAAAATCTATATATCTGCTCAAAAATTAGAAACATCAATACCAGTGTCAAAGGTCTGGCGAGTAGTAGACTTACTATTCTCTATTGATACTCCAGTTTTAAATGTGCTTTCAAATATCATTCACCAAAATGTATTTAGTGGAGCCTCATTTTTATAGATTCTAAAACAAATAACTCATAAAATTATGTGTTATTAAAAATTATTAAGTTTATTAAATTAAATTAAAAGTTATTAAAAATTATGTGTTATTAAAAAAAAATATTGAATAAAATGGACCAGGGACTAGTTTTTTAATAAACTTTAATAACTAATTTATTTTTGTATCATATTAATCAATCCGTCCCGTTCTCATTTCAGGTTAGGGTTGTGTTGGTAGTTGCATTAGTATATAACTCCACTAATCTTGATATCTGGCCTACTTCGCCTCCTTCCAGTTCAGTACTAACCTTTACTTACGTAACGAAAAAAAAATCACAATATACTGCGACGGCCTCCGTGATCCAATTGGTAAGTTACTAGACTTCCACTAGGGATTTCGGGGTCAATTGTTGATCGTACGTGAAAAAAATATTGTACTAGTTTTGTAAAATAGTTCGTCTGATACCAATACTCGCATGCGCTAGACATGTGTGTGTGTGTCGTTACATTTTCACGTAATTATGAACTACGCGATCTATTCCTACTTCCGTAGTTCTTAAACCCGAAGACTCGATTATTGAGGCTGAAGATAATATTGTGTCTCGGTTACACTACTTAATATGTCTAAAGCTAGTTCGGATGTGTTGAAGGGTACCACACGATTAAAGGAAAGAAACTAAAAGGAGCATTTCGGTTTTAGATGTGTAACAATGATAACAACAAAATAAAATAAAAAACAAAAAAAGAGAGCTTCACGGTTTTGGATGTGTAAACAATGATAACAACAAAATCAAACAATAATCACAAAAAAGAGAGCTTCACTCGTTAAATATAGAAACAAGAAAAATTATCCAAACATTCTATTTTCTGTCTACATTCGATCGCTGTTGATAATATGTTTTAAATGTGAGACATGCAAACAAATCGTTATTAGCTTGTATATCGCGCCATGTTTCTATTTTTCATTCCAATGCTAAGCCAAGATAAATAAAAGTATCATTAACAGCCCAGACCGGATTATTATTGCCACATCAGCATTATTTAAGGCCTCATTACCTCTCCCTTTATCCCCCATTCGTCCTTATTTTATACGTGAGCTATTTCGACCCTGGAAAGCCTTTTTTTATCACAAGAGATCACGCAGTCTCCGTTCTACTGAATCATCAAGATTCTGAATATTAGTGATGGTGAAATATTTTCTTCTGCTATAAATGTTTTGAGGTCACAAATTTAAACAAGATTTAACAAAATTTTAATATTTTACATGTTCACTTATACGGATCACTTGGCTTATACTTTTTACGCATATTTTAATTTTGGTCCAGTGTTCAGATTTTTACAAGAACATTCCTCATCCGCTCGTGAATTCAGAATTCAGCTGTCTGATATGTATTTGAAGACTTCAACGCCTGTTTTCTACTAGTAAAAAATATTTTACAGAGTTATTTTCGTTTTCTGTCGACTTTACTGATAGCCGACGTTTCGAAGACGTTTCAGCCTCTATCCTTAAAATGAAAGCAAATATACCAAAACGATAGTGAACATTTAAGCCAACTCAATACAGCAACAACACCCAACAATATTTTGAAACCATAGCTGTATATTCACTGTTTCTTTTCCACATGTTTTTTCTTAAAATATTTGTACAGGATTTTTTGTTGTATTTTTTTTTTGTTTATTTTAAGTTTAACATTTTTTTTGTTTTTTCTTGTCTAGGTATAAAATAAACAGAAATAAAATAGTAAATAAAACAAAACAATATTTTCCAAGCATTAAAATTTTGTTAAAGTAAAAACTAAGTACAAAGAAATGTATTTCTTTAAAAACATTAATTCATCAGGTCTTATTTAAACTGAGGTTATTTGTATAAAAGCAACATAACAATTATACGAATAATCCTTTTGTTATTTTTTTAAATTAAATAAAAAAACAAAACATTAAAAAAAATACATTGATTCAGCACGGCAATTCAAACAAATTACAAGGTAAACTGGTTGGATATTATTTTTAAAATAATAAAACCGATCGTTTGCACATTTTAAAAACTCCAAATATATATTTTTTTAAACATTTAAACATCAATACGAATTTTATTTTGAAAACTTGATGAATACCCAAAATTTTAGTTAATGTTTGAAATAATAAATAAGTTTGATTGTTTCTACAAAACAATTGTTTATTCAAGTTTGTTATTATACCAAAATATTCATACAAAACCTGTTTACATTTTTTATAAGTAAAGCAATACTTAAACTTTCAAAAACAAAGTTTTAGATCAAACTGGTAAATTTAAAAATAATATTATTTTTATGAAATTTACTTCAAGAATCATGATGAATTAAATTGGAGCAAGCAAAGGCTGGACACGTGCAGCGAATGAGTGAGGAAGACATTCCGAGAAGGCTCTTGAATGGCACACCGGGGGGTCGAAGAAAGCCAGGAAGGCCGAAGCTTCGATGGCTGGATGGTGTCAATAGGGATGCGCAGCTCATTGGCATCCAGAACTGGCGAACAGCAGCACAGGACCGCCAGTCATGGAGGCGTGCTTTAAAGGAGGCCAAGACCCGACCTGGGTTGTAGAGCCATTGTTGATTGAATCAAAGAGCTGGGTAGTAGTAATGAAATTATGATGAAAATTCTTCGAGAACTTTCAGAGTTGATATTATTTTTATGATCAATTTGTTAAAACCAATAAACCAGTACATCATCTTTACATTAAATTTTTGACTTCACATATTGATAAATTATTTATTTGCACAACTTAAAATTCCATTTCGATAATATATATATGGTGTTGAGTGTTGATTATTAATAATAATAAAAATAAAAGAAAAACTTATAAAGCGCCAATTAGAGAGTGGACTTTGCTCCAAGTTACTTTAACTCGAGAATCCATGGTTATTATTGTAATTGGCAGATTAAAAATAAATACTTTTATTCCATGGAACATGAATTTTACCTGACTATCTCGCATTATTTTAATGGACGTACTTAGCTGATACTCCTTAAAATTGAGTAAATATGATTTTTTGATTGACTAATAGCAATGGAGTTTTTAACTTTTCTATAATTTATATTTTATAACTTATTAGTGATATTTAATGCCATGTTCATGTCCAAGCGTAAGCTTCGATGTTATTTAAGAACCACAAATGGTAATAACTATTTATCTGTACTCATTTATTTCCTTCACGAAATAAATGACCTCAGTCCACTGTCCACTTTGGATGTATCGCTACCAAGTCAGATTTTCTTTGCTTCCATTCATGGACCCTGAAGTACTTATCGCTCCATCCAACCAGCGAAGTCATGATCTACCTACGATTCGTCCCCTTCCAGCTTAGTTAAGATCAAGATTTTTAAGAAATTTGGACTATTTTTTTTTCATTTTCGTGTCCAATCTATCAATTGTGCTGTATTTTTATAAACAAAATGTGACTGAATTAACCATAAACATCATAAATATCACCCATATGGCGAATTATCTATGTTCCGCTTTCTTTAACTGGTAAGAACACATTTTTCTTTACAAAAATATTCTACATTATCTGTGGTCTAGTTGGTAAGTCTTTCGCTTCAGATTCGATTCTCGGTACTCCCCTACAAAAGGATCAAAGTCTTCTTTAATTTATTGACAATGTAATTACAACTTTACTCTGACGAACTTATGGTAAAATTCTTATTCCAGTGGCTCCGAAAGTATCTTTAAATGGGACCGAAGACAATGTTGTCTCCTGACCGCATACGAAAATACACGAAAAAATAAAACAACACTTTTCTTTGTATTTTACTGCCAATACGAGCTAAGTCAACTAGGTTTGAGAAACTATCCTCTTTTTCTTAAAGCAAAATGTATAATTAAATAAGAAACTAATATATTTTTTTATATTATACCACATACTATAAAAATATAGGATAGAAAATATACAGTAAGAGAAAACGAAAGAAAGTATACTACTTATGGTAATAGAAATTAATCAATTGGTGACAGAATCGGATAACGGGGGCATATTCAATTCTGTTCGTGTCACGGTTTGTATTGATATGGAGCTTATTATAGTTCCCCACTGTATTTCCCCGAAAATTGGAAAAAAAATATTATTACATCAACTAGTCCTCTTTTATTAAATTCATTCCCTTTCAACCTAGATAACATTATCAAAAAAGGATCGTTTTATTTTTGAGCTTACAAGAAAAAATAATTCTTGCCTCCTTTTTTCTTAAAATTGAGACAGGTAGGTTTAACGAAAACCTTTGATATTTTACAAAGAAAATAAAAAATTAACAATTTTCTTCTAAATTGACTTTTCAGATGAGTAACTGTATTATTGTATTCTTAAAACGTGTAATTTGTAAAAGTTGCAGTCATGAGTCTCCTTTATGAAATAACATAAGTTGCAAGCGGCAACCATTCATTGTGCCTAAGTCTCTTTATTTTATTTTCAGAAAATACTAAACTACCCTAAGATAAATTAGATACACTATACCATCTCACAATTACAGCGACTTGACTAAGGATTCTCATTTTTAATGCTTCCTGCTGCGTTCTCCTTTGTTTATTTATTTCCTAAGAGAATCATTCTCGTTGAAAATTATGAGAGTGAAGAAACTTGAAAACAAAAATATATTTTGTTGTAATAAAATACTCATTTTGTATGTATTACATTTTTTAAGTATACAACATAGCCTGCCGGGCTAATTACTATGTGATCTTTACTTCCAGCCAACCTGAAAGATATTTGAACAAAACTTAAGTGAAAGTCAGACTGGAACACTTTTTTAAATAGCTGGGTACCTTCGAGGATCGAATTCACACTCTCCAGGCTGGAAGTCGTAAAGGAACAAAAATAAACATTTTTCTATAGTATACTTATATAAATTGTTTTGATCCAGTATTTATTATTTCTCAGGTTAAAAGTTTTATTCTTTAATTCTGAACTTCTTACTTTTAAGATTATTTTAAATCCTACTTTAAACTTGAATCATATTTATATGTAGTGTTGTGTATTTAACATTTAAACAACAGCCACTAGCTTTGAATTTATGTTGTGCTATTTTGTAACACGAGAAAACCCATAAAATAACAACAGTAAATTTAAAAAAAGACTCGAAGTAAAACTTGTCTATTTGGTAAGACGCGTGTCTTCCAACTCGGGGATTATAGGTTAGGTTTTCATTAGAACCCTAATTTATTTAAAAAGTGTTCCAGTCAAATGTTCTGTCACGCCTTTTTCCTATTTAAACAATATTAGGTTGTACACAAAAAAAAATACATATATTAGTTATAAAACATTACCAACATATGAGGTGTGACATATTCCGGGCAGCTCCGCCGGCTTCTTATGAGACAAGAACTCTTTAGATCTCTGGGGTTTGTTGGGTTCCCTTAACTCTGAATAACTCTCTCTCACTTACAGCAGGACAAGGCGACTCAATTTAAACAAGTATAATTTGGAATGAAACAGTTTATTATATTGTAAAAAAAAAGAAAAAAAAGAAAAAAAAATAATATATATAAAAAAAACTTGACGAAATGTCAAGAAAAAAAAGTTTAAAATTGGCAAGAAAGAATGTGTTGTATTTATCAAGGGAGATTTCAATAACAATTTGAAATTACTTTACTCGGTGGGTTTTTAGCGTGGCGATGAAATCCACATTAAAATGGAAGGAATAATATTCACCCGTAATTAAGATGGCGTCCTGGACTTCTGTGATATATGAGGAAGAGCAGCGTTGGACCTACGTCCAAACCTCACCACGTTCCGAACGGAATAGGAGGAGCCTGCGAGCGCCTGCTTCCCCTTGGCAAGGAAATACGAAAAACAGTGGTGCCAACCTCGACCAAAATCGTACGTGACAATGTTGTCATTGAATAAAAATGTACCTGACTGCAAGGGTAGGTACCCTTACTTTATTGTCTTTAGTATTTTAAAATATTCAAGTATTTCATAATATTTTAATCTTCCTGTTTTCAAGGCAAGCACATGGTCTCGACACCACAAGTTTCATAAATTATGATATGTCGCGAATTAACAATTTCGAGGACGTGAAGTATGCAATTTAACAAATATAGTCCTAACACCCCACCCTAAGTTATTGAAAGAACAAAAAAAAACAAACAAAAAAAAAAAATTATCCTCCGTATATCACAGACGCATCAGTCCGAGGGATGTTTCTAAGGAGCGAGGGGTGTATGTACCCCTCACCGGATACGGTTTCGTGGCCGATTTATCTCTAGTCAGCATTTGCCATAGGTGTAGTCTTAATTGGTGTAAGACCGACCACGAGGAAGGAAACCACGTAAAACCTTTCCTTGACTAGGCTCCTAAACAATTTAACTTCAACACATAGCCGGTTACACAGGAGCGGGAAACAATCCTTCCCAAAAAAAAAACAATACACAATGGTACAAGATTACAGGAATTGATACAAAACAAAACAATGCACAATGGTACAAGATTACAGGAAATTGATACAATATTAATAAAATCAAATCACACAAAAAGAAATTAAAATAATACTATACAATCGGGTAATACAATTAATAAAATATTAAACATCAAGGTCAACTAACAATCAAATGTTGACCAAGAGGGAAACAAATCAGTTAAGCCATTCTCTCATTACAATATTCTGAGAAATGGACACAGCTTAACCAAAATAATAAAACAAATCTGCAGTCTTCTCCCAAAGGCTGACTTTAGTGGGTTCACTGTAGGTCACGGGCCAACCTATGAACCAGCTGATCTTCAAAGGTGATTCCTGAAATTCTCTCCTTTCAATGTGGATTATCTTCAAAGGTGATTCCTGAAATTCTCTCCTTTCAATGTGGATTTCGTCCAACCAACCACCCACATGGCTCAACACAAAATTACAATCCCACTTCCCTTGATACACCAAAGACAACACTTTACAACACAATCCTTTCCTCGCCCTTCCCTATACTGCACAGTCGGGAACCGATAAATTTTAAAGCGGCCCCATATCACGGGCGCTTCTCACAATACGACCGCTCCTGGCACACAGCACAAGACGGTCCAAACTTCTGGCCACTTCCGGGCGAAATGACAACAACAAAGATAACAATAAATTTCGCAATTGCCAATATTCATCATTTACAATTCTCAAGAGGTTCACACAGAACCTTATACGTTAAATTACAAATATCCTATGGTTCACACAGAACCATTTTCGAGGACTTGTATCTCCTTAAGTTCAGACAGAACTTTATACATTGAATAACAAATATCCTATAGTTCACACAGAACCATTTTCGAGGACTTATATCTCCTTAAGTTCACACAGAACTTTACACATAACTTGGGTTTCCTCAGACTCCAAGGTCTGGACAACCGTTGCAGTAACAATTCACCACCACACAGAATGGTAACTGTATAAATGGAGCCTTAGTTCCCTTTAAAAAAAAAAATACAAAACATAATACAAAATTGGCGAGTAGCCCCGGTTGAAAGCAGGACGCGTCTACGGACCCCCAGAACAGAGCCAAGAATCACGTGATACCACATACACAACTTTGGTCATCTAGGATCCGAGCGACAGACACGCGACCCTCACGAACCGAAGTTACCCTAGCCCGAAACATGAGCATGACAGAACACATCTGTAATCGCAATCGCTAATGTGGGTTCATGAGGCCCGTGATGGAGACACACAGCAATCCATCCCAGATGTATTCTCAGGCCATCTTCAAAACCTTTATCGGTTGGGAGGCTAGCTTCCCCCAACCCGGACTCTTAAGGCTGCCCAGGGCCTCTCGGTGATTCACACCGAGCCAAAGTAAGGAGACAATGATAAACAACAAAAAACTGGGAATTCAATTTACCGAGCGAGACCCACCATACGTCCGACCACAAGGGCACGGGTTCGTTTCGAGATTTCACTATCCAAGAAACGCAGCCCCCAGTCATAACGCATGCCGCCAACGCTACAGCAACCAGAGCTCTTATCCCAAAACTCAAACAGAGCAAACAATACAATGGTAATCATTGTAACAGTTACATAAAATCAGTACAAGTTTTAAACAGAACAAAAATACAACGGCAATTACCGTAACAGTTACATAAATTCTGTCAAAGTTCATTCGAGAACGCACCATACTCTTATCCTTATTCCTCCCAGCAGCACCACTACGACCTCCACATTACCCATAAACCTTTCATTGCGCTGCCTCACAGACTAACTTGCGACCCCGTACTCGGTGAGTGCTTTGACAGAACAAATTATTTTATAACATTATACACAACAACAACAAAAAAATAATTAATTTTTATTTCAAAGTATATACTCCACACTCAACAGGAGTCAATTCGTCAACAAGATGACTTGCTTCAATACTATAGCCCTTCAACACCGTGGAATGCTACACTTCCCCAACAAGAAAACTCCGAACACATCAACGGCTATTATCATCATGGGACCCCGTCCAAAAATTAACATTTGCTACGTGCAACTATCCGAAACGGATACTCCACTGTACCATCTGTACAATCTTTTCCAAAAGTCAACTCGGTGGAAAGCAACACCTACTCCATGGCACTACTGAACAATTCTACCGCTATTAAACTTACGGACCACCGTCCAGCGATAGCATTAGCGCAAAGCAATTATCCACGATGGATACTCTACTGAATCCTCAGTACAATCTTTGGAACGCTACTCCCGGGGGAAGGGTACACCCCTCCGTCAAAAAGTTCGGAATACCTCACGAATTCTTACCAGATAAGACAACAATCAGGAAGACAATCCTACCCCAATACGAAATTCGGAACACTTCCAGAATTTCTTCACTTAATGCCCTAACTTCTGCAGCCAATAATTCCGATAGGGAATCTAATGAGAAGGTAACAATTACCACTAAACAAACCACAACAGCTGTTAGGTAACCCAATACCTAAGCCCGCATTACACAAGAGCAATTTGATCCTGAATGTAATACGTGTACCTTCTACAAACGGTACTAATCACCTATGTATTACATGAATTCTTACTTCAGAAGGACCTAAGTCCTTCGTTGAGATACATATAATCCTACTCTAGGCTCTCAGCATTCCGCCACTCGTGGTCCAGGCTTAGGTTCATTGAACGCCAGGTATTCTTTGGTGAAGTCACCGGGTTGAATACCAGCCCATACATAAAACATATGGAAATGAATCCATACGAGATTGCCCACGGCCAGCTCACTTATTCGTTCACCCTTGTGCAATCATAAATTCGCACCGGTGACGTCACATGACATACTAAACTGTCATTCTCCAAGGAATCCGACAGTGTACACCCTCAAGGTATATAACAAAATATTTAATTTAATTATTTTAAGAACCATTTTCCTAACCATGAATGACTCCCAATTAGGCGCTGACGAACCCATCACTACACTGTCAACTATCAGCTTATCTATAATCCACCCGGGCACAGAAGCTGTGCTCAGGACCGGACCCATCTTATATGTTCGCGTCCTTATCGTGTGACGACGGACTCACCGCATAAGGTCTATTCTAAGCTATACTGTATTCAATAGTCAATTTATATAATATTTATGCAGCTACTAAACTTCAATCGTTTTCTTATAAGAGAATAACCCCTGTATTCCTTCCTTCTTACAAGACAAGAATGGTAAATCAAATAATTTGACTCTAGGTCACGCTTTCCAGTTCCAACCGAGTTCCAAACTGAGTTCCCAACTCCGTTTCTGGTAAAATGACCAGAATTTTATAATCTCCAGCTATCACCTGGCCACGCTTTCCAGTCTACAATGAGAGAATACACTATTAACTCTCCTGTTACTACAACGACAAAGAGGCTATACTCGCACTCTGGTTACCTAGCCACGCTCTTTGGTTCTATGGAGCGAGTGGTCATCTAACGCTCTGTTTATTAACACAATCGAGGGTTTTATGCACAACTATTGGTCACCCGACCACGATCTTTAGCTTAAAGAGTGAATACTCTTCTAACGCTCTCTTCATTAAGACAGAGTTCTCTACTTAATCACTGGTCACCCGACCACGCTCTCTAGTTTCTAAAGAGAGAATACTCAAATAACTCTCTCGTTATTACAACGACAACGAATGCTACACTCGACCTCATGTCACCTGACCACGTTCTCTAATTTCGAAAGAGATAACCCAAACTAACTCATTCGTTATTACAACGACAAAGAGTGCTATGATCGACTTGTGGTCTCTTGGCCACGTTCTCTTATTTCAAAAGGATAACAAACTAACTCTCTCGTTTTTACAACGACAAAGAGTGCTATGGTCGACTTCTAATCACCTGACCACGTTCTCTAATTTCAAAAGAGACAACAAACTAACTCTCTCGTTTTTACAACGACAAAGAGTGCTATGATCGACTTGTGGTCTCTTGGCCACGTTCTCTAATTTCAAAAGGATAACAAACTAACTCTCTCGTTTTTACAACGACAAAGAGTGCTATGATCGACTTGTGGTCTCTTGGCCACGTTCTCTAATTTCAAAAGGATAACAAACTAACTCTCTCGTTTTTACAACGACAAAGAGTGCTATAATCGACAAAAGAGTGCTATAATCGGCTTCTTGTCGCCTGGCCACGTTCTCTAACTTCAAAGGAGACAACACAAACTAACTCACTCGTTATAACAACGACAACGAATGCTATAATCGATTTCTCGTCACCTGGCCACGTTCTCTAATTTCGAAAGAGACAATACAAACTACTTTCTCGTTATTACAACGACAAAGTGACTTTACTCGACTTCTTGTCACTTGGCCACGTTCTTTAATTTCAAAAGAGATGACAAACTAACTCACTCGTTATCACAACGACAAAGTGACTTTACTCGACTTCTTGTCACTTGGCCACGTTCTTTAATTTCAAAAGAGATAACAAACTAACTCACTCGTTATCACAACGACAAAGTGACTTTACTCGACTTCTTGTCACTTGGCCACGTTCTTTAATTTCAAAAGAGATAACACAACTACGATTTCTTTGTTACGCCGACAAAGAGTTCCATTCTTATGTAGTGGTCTCCTGACCACGCTCTCTAGTTTCTAGTGAGAGAATACTCAACTACGATTTCCTATCACGACGAGAAACAGTTCTTTACTCAAATACCGGTCACTTGACCACGCTCTTTTTATATGCTTTGACTACGAGAATCCGGACTAATTCTCTCCTGACTTTTATGACATGGAATGGTATACTCGACTACCGACTACCTGGCCACGCTCTTACGTAAAAGGAAGCGAGGCGAGATCTTTTATCTTCCTTAATTATTAGCTCGAAAACTGAGCAGAGTTTTCACAAATCCTCAACTAATCACGACTGGAAACAGACAATCTCTGCGCCATCTTTATGCTATCACTTCTTACACCCGCGATAATTCGTTATCTGACAAGGGTGGCTCTAAAGAATGATTTTAAATTCTCTATTCTTGGAATATAATCTGTAAGGGACTCAACTGTTTCTATACATAAGCCTGTCTAGTCTGCACTTTATCCTAAAGTCTTCCGACCAATACCCTTCTAGGAAAACCCTATAGACTACTTGGCAATCACTACCTTTTTAACCTTAATTCTGAGAAGGTTAATGTTGCATCTCACAGGAACTATGGCTAGTTGAAGGAAGTCTATTTACTTCTACTTCAAGGATAAACAAGCCATCTTCTTTGTACCCAATGCACCGACACAAAACAAAGGAATCTATTCAAAACGAAATTCTTTTCGAATTTCGAAACCAACCGTGTTATCCAGATGCACTGACAGAAACAAAGGAATTATCCTAAAACCATATTCCTACCGAAACCCATAAACCACTTTGTTAACAATCGTATTGATACAAAAACACAAAGGAATCTAACCAACCGAAATTCAATTCAGTGTTTAAAAACAGCGCATGTAAGAAAACTCAGCATCGACTGACTGATTATCAATAAAATACAACAGCCCTTTCTAACAATCCCTATGTCAATAAGAATAGCCAATATCACCGAACGACATCAATTATGACGCAATACTATCTACACAAACTCGCCATAACAACAGTAGCTCCGCGTAATAATTTGCAATATCCTATTACAAGAATTCTTCTAGAACTCAATCCCAGTTCTCTCTATTCCAACATATTGTTTAATAACAGCTACTGCTATCACGAAAAAATATAACTATGACGCAATACTAATCACATCTAGAGCCTTCTTCAAGTTCCCACTCTTTTTCCTTTTCACAATATTTACTGCCTGACCCGCTACACCGTTAACAAAATAAACTATCCATAATTATGACGCAATTCCTCCTTTTGCCTTTGACTTTGAAAATCCCTGAACCGACACTGCGATTTCAACTATTAATTATTCCTAAACAACGTCCGTAAACCGGATCTCTAGCGCGATTGAAACATTATTTACGGAAGTTACCTTCTTTCAAGGTGAGATTGATCTCAATTAACCAGGAACCAATTCTTGTTCAACTGGAATATTCTACGATTTCAACACTTCTTAATTATTGTCATGACGACCACGCACTTCCTCTATTATTTATTAATTTACTCCATTTCAAGTACGACACCACGTGCGAATCAACTTCCTCAAAGAAAAACATCGGACAGTATTTCCAGCCGCAAAACAAAATGGCGTCCGTCCATTACGCACGACCATTCCATAATTTAAATTTTCTAAACATTGAACTCCTATCCTTTATCTCCCTTTCAATCTACTACAATTCGCAAAAATCACTAAACTGACCACTGAGATATTAATTATTATTTACTCCTAAACAAAATTCGTAAACTGGATCATTTACGCGATTGGAATATTTCCTACGAAAGTAGGGCGCACATAACACTTTGCCCAGCCCATCTCCTTTCAAAGATGAACTGGAGCTTAATCCACGTGGAATTTAATTCTTTTTAAGCCTGACTATCCACGAAATACCACACTAGTCCTATTTACAATTCTCTGACCGCGCACTTCTTTTCTTGAAAACAGGGGAGCAGAATGAAGAGATCTTCCCTCGGCCTTAATTGGATACATTGCAACAATAAAACAATAGGACAAAAAGCCCAACCGAAGCAAATCAAGACCTTACTAACAAAACAACAATTCTAACTCGATCGTTTTGTTAAACAAACAAGGTTTCTCTAAACAACGTAGTTCAAATTACCAAACTATAGACCAAAATGTAATTCAATCTCTATAAACAATTATATCGTTCATAGATCGACTACTGAAAGAAACTATTCAATTCATGATTCGGCCATTATCGCTTCCCCAGATCGAAACCAAAAATAACTTGCTCCAACGGAATCTTTTTAAGTAAAGGAAGAATCTAACTTAAGCGAAACTTCTACTTCTTTGCAATATTAAACCGTTGAAATTCTCCATATTTCGACAAACCGAGCACCAAGAAATGATTAATCCTTGAAAGAAAACCCGAAAAACTGGGCCAACTGAACAGCGAATTATTTCACGAAAGATAGGCGTTTCGTGCGCTTTGCCTAACCACGCACCATCTCAATATGAGATTGGTCTCAAATAACTCGGAACACAATTCTCCTGACAACAGAATATTTAGCAAACAGAAGCTAGAAAATCTATTCTTTTTCTTCACTCGATTAACCAAAATTCTATTCACAATTCAAATAATGAAAAAAAACTCGAAAACGGCTCTTAACCAAACCGGAGCCCGTATACACGCGAAAACAAAGATGGCCGCGTGGTCGCGAACAGCGAAAACAAACGCGGGAGAAGCATGGTTCAAATCTCCAAACAAAATAACTTTTTAAATCGAATTAAATAAGGAACACACAACTCTTTACAAGAAAATATTTAGAAAAAGTTAACTAAAATCTATTCCAAAAAGACTCGAAAAACGGCCTTTCCAACTCGGAGCCTGTATGCACGCGACAACAAGATGGCCGCGTGGTCGCGAACAGCGAAAACAAACGCGGGAGAAGCATGGTTCAAATTTGCAAACACAGAAAAAAAAATACATATAAAACACTTTCCTGTAAACAAATTATTATTTAAAACAAACAAATTATAAATAAAAACCTTGTCCAGCGAGATATCAAGAGATACAGAGTTTGCTGCCCCACGTTGGGCGCCAATTATGTCACGCCTTTTTCCTATTTAAACAATATTAGGTTGTACACAAAAAAAAATACATATATTAGTTATAAAACATTACCAACATATGAGGTGTGACATATTCCGGGCAGCTCCGCCGGCTTCTTATGAGACAAGAACTCTTTAGATCTCTGGGGTTTGTTGGGTTCCCTTAACTCTGAATAACTCTCTCTCACTTACAGCAGGACAAGGCGACTCAATTTAAACAAGTATAATTTGGAATGAAACAGTTTATTATATTGTAAAAAAAAAGAAAAAAAAGAAAAAATAATAATATATATAAAAAAAACTTGACGAAATGTCAAGAAAAAAAAGTTTAAAATTGGCAAGAAAGAATGTGTTGTATTTATCAAGGGAGATTTCAATAACAATTTGAAATTACTTTACTCGGTGGGTTTTTAGCGTGGCGATGAAATCCACATTAAAATGGAAGGAATAATATTCACCCGTAATTAAAATGGCGTCCTGGACTTCTGTGATATATGAGGAAGAGCAGCGTCGGACCTACGTCCAAACCTCACCACGTTCCGAACGGAATAGGAGGAGCCTGCGAGCGCCTGCTTCCCCTTGGCAAGGAAATACGAAAAACAGTGGTGCCAACCTCGACCAAAATCGTACGTGACAATGTTGTCATTGAATAAAAATGTACCTGACTGCAAGGGTAGGTACCCTTACTTTATTGTCTTTAGTATTTTAAAATATTCAAGTATTTCATAATATTTTAATCTTCCTGTTTTCAAGGCAAGCACATGGTCTCGACACCACAAGTTTCATAAATTATGATATGTCGCGAATTAACAATTTCGAAGACGTGAAGTATGCAATTTAACAAATATAGTCCTAACAGTTCACTTAAAGGCACTTAAAAATGTATAGTTGATTGAATAAAATTACAACATGGCAATAAGCCCGCAAAATTGAGTTTTATACAGTGAACGGTATAATACAGTACAGTACAGCATTTTATTAAGGATTCTAATTAAAATTTGCATGGTTATTCTACAATGAGCTTTATACAGTGAACGGTATAATACAGTACAGTACAGCATTTTATTAAGGATTCTAATTAAAATTTGCATGGTTATTCTACAATGAGCTTTATACAGTGAACGGTATAATACAGTACAGTACAGCATTTTATTAAGGATTCTAATTAAAATTTGCATGGTTATTCTACAATGAAAACATAATTAATAAATTACTACGAAAATACGTCTTTGAGGAATTATGAAAGATAGTTTTTATGCAAGCATAAATCAAGCTTTTAACATTATCTAAAATTCGGCTTTGGCCTTTGATTTGAACGGCGAGTTACAATAGGACTCAAAGTCAATGGATGTTTGGAAATGAAATGTAAATGTTAAAAATGTATTTAAGGAGCCGAGAAAATGTAGTGGAAATGCATTCGTTTAGAACATGGGTGGCCAACCTTTTCAGCAGCCGGGCCAGATTTTAGAAATGAGATTTCCTACCGGGCCATACAACAAAATTTCTTTTATTATTCAAAGCAAACAAGAAATATATTGTTTTTTTAAGAAGATATAACAAAAATGAGAATCAAACATATTTATTAGATTAGAGTTAGGCAATACAACAAATAATATTATAATAAAAAATAAACAAAATATAATAAATTTTAGTGAGACGTCTGATTTTGTTTGTCAGAACTAAGTGCATCAATGTTGATAACGATTGATGTTGTTGCTACACGCAAACAGTTTTCCAAATGCTCATCAGTGATTCGTGTTCTCATTTGAGATTTAATATGCTTCATTCGACTGAAAAGCTGTTCACACTTGTAAGGGTTTCCAAATAGCGAAATCATCGATAGAGCATGTTTGTAAAATGCAGGATATTTCTCCTTGTCCAAATATGTTTTGTAAAACTCTTCCAAACCAACCTGATTGAATTTCTCCTTTAACTGAATTCTCCTAATGAATAATGCAATGAAAATTTAGCATCGCAGTATTATCAACTTTGCAGGCCTCATTTTCAACCAATTTTACTAAACCTTAGTGTTTCCCAACCATTGCTGGAGCACCATCTGTTGCTAAGCCCGATAGGTTGTTGAGTTGTAACGAAAAGCGATTCAATGTCGATGTAACAGCTCCTAACAAATCTCGTGAACAAGTAGTGTCCTTAAGTGGATACAGTGCCGCTAATTCGTCTATTTTGTTAAAATGGACATCAACGCCCCTGATAAAAATCGCTATTTGGGTGGTATCTGTTAGGTCTGTACTTTCATCCAATGCTAGAGCAAAAAATATGAACTTGGATGCTCGATTTTTCAAATTATCTTCAATATGTTTTCCAATGTCGTCCACACGCCTAGTAATAGTTTGACGAGACAGGCTTATTTTTGAGAAATCCGTTTTCTCTTCTGGGCACAGAATTTCAACGACACTCTCCAAACATTCCTTAACCATTTCACCATCTGAATATGGCTTCGATTTTTTTGCTAGTATCATGGCTACTGCATAACTAGCCTTTACATAGCATGTTGACTCTTGAGCCGCTCTAGTAAATATCCGACGTTGTGCAGAAAGTTTTCTTTTTAATTCATTTACTTGGTCTTGTCGGAATTGCCCTTCGTACTTATCAAATTTATTTGCATGTTTAGCCTCGAAATGCCGTTAAATGTTATACTCTTTCAAGACAGAAACAGAATTATTGCATATCAAGCATATTGGCTTTGTTTTAAATTCCATGAAAAAATAGTTTATAGTCCATTTGTCTTGAAAAATTCTCAGTTCTTTTGTGACTCTTCTATTCTTTGGGCCAACGTCTTTACTACTTGACGCCATTGTGGGTCTTCGTTTTTAACTAAAAAAATAAATAAAATGACATAAGTATTACATAACTTTCTGACAAAAGGATGAGATGCTTGTGGTGCATTGTAAAAAATCTGTAATGCCATTAAGGATCTGATTCGGGCTAATTCATTAGTAAAATAAAAACAAAGTAAAATACTAAATAAAGGCCTTTTATTTTTTGTACTAATAAACGAAAAAGTAGGTACTCAGACAAAAGCCAGTGGTAGGCACGGTTGGTAATTTGGTTCGATACCCATAATTAAACACAAAACAACAAACAGAACTCTACAAAATCAAAGCCAAATATCATAGATTAATTTTAAAAAATAAAAACTGGGTTTGCTTACCTTCACTGCACTTAAAAAAGTAGACAGAACTCGGTATAGTATTAGACAGGATACTCGGTTATAGCAACATGTATTCTTATCAATGTGTATTTACAAGTGATGGATAGCTTGTTCGGAGTTTCGGTCCGATGGTAGGACACCTTACTCCTTCATCGGATAACTCATGACACACATTGCGATAACGTACACAATGGAAGCGACCACACGTCCGACGGCGTTGCGAGCTTGCCACAGACTGGCGGTCGCACGACGCATCCCGCCCCGCATTCACGCTCACAGCTATCCACGCAAGATCGGCGTGCGCGCTTTTTAAAATCAGCTTAACGTTGTGATTGTTTGTTAACACGAATATACCATAGAAGAAATTGTCACGATAGTTGAATCAATGTACTGAGATACTTCCATATATGGGATATGATACGAACTACGCACGAAAGAA
Source organism: Odontocerum albicorne (assembly GCA_949825065.1). Taxonomy (NCBI): domain Eukaryota; kingdom Metazoa; phylum Arthropoda; class Insecta; order Trichoptera; family Odontoceridae; genus Odontocerum; species Odontocerum albicorne. The sequence continues at coordinate 18,827,255 of OX463855.1, forward strand.
TATTCTTTTGGTGGTTTTAAGTACACTAAAATAAAAAAATGTGTGCATATACTCCGCGGGCCACAAGTAGACACCTAGCGGGCCGCACGCGTCCCGCGGGCCGCGGGTTGGCCACCCTTGGTTTAGAAGGTTATGGTTATATGTGTTGTACAACAGAATAATACAATTCATTATTAAGTATGAATGTGAGCAAAAGCTGATGAAAGGGGGTAAAAAAAGCAAGTTCAGGTGATTTGGGCATATTGAATGGATGGATAATGATAAACTGACTTAATTAATTTAAAATGCAAGCATCAGTGGGATTCATGGTAGAGGGCGAGCGGAAAAATATGGTTTAACCAAGTGAATGAAACTTTTGAAAAAAGAAAAGGTAAGGATTAAGAGAAATAAAAGGATCATATGTGAACCCATAAAGATGTAACGAAGGGAAAGAAAGTAGTTCGTGAAAAAAACGTTTAGTGCTCGGTTCTCTCTGTATACTCCAATAGGGAAATTGCGTGATGGTACATATGTTATGTTATATGTTGTCCCACAAATGTTTGCGTATTTATTGGATAGATTTATTTATTTAATACTTCATTACAAATGCAATCTGGCGGGCTTATTGCCGGCAATCTCTTCCAACCAACCAGGAAATTTAAATAAAACCAGTTCTATGGTCACAATTTTTTTAATAGATAATTCATATTTATGAAATTTGTCGACATATACATATGAAAGTAAAAGTGATATATCATAATTTGAATGAAAGGATAGTGGAGAGGAAAGAAAAATCAGAAATTAAACACGTTATATAACTGAGAAATTTAGTTTTTTTTTTCTTAAAACATGCCAAGGATGGAGCGAGTCTAATGTTGGTTTATAACCGGTTCCAGAGTCTCACTGCATGAACAGTAAAGGACGACGTAAAAAACGAAGAGCGGTGAACTGGGAAAGCCAATAATCAATACATGTTAGAGCGTAGCGCAAGTCCATGATCGGAAAGACGATATAAGAAATAAGAGGGGGCGGCGGGACAGTTAAAGATATTGCATAATACATATAGCATGGAAATTTGGTGTATATTTCTCATGTTCAACCACTTATACTATATATACACTGATAGTCTTACATTATTCACGGGATCTTTTTAATACTCAGCCAGTAAATCCTGAAATGAGCTACCCTTGCCCTTAAAAGAGCGAGGGACTAATTGCACCGTTAGGAATGCTCTAAAACTTCACCTTTCAAATTGTTTCTGATTTTATTTTGTCAAAATTTGGACTCTTATTTGCTTTCCTCTTTTTTCGATGAATCTTAGGCTATTTGTAAAGATTTACGTTAGTATTTGAATGATTATTATATTACTACTTTTTATCATTGTTTTATATTAAACTATATGTGTACAAGGTGTAGGCTAACTAACTTTCAATGTCCTTGCAGTCGACCTCCCCCTCTTAGTGATAGATGTATATCATGGCTTGGAGAATGCTAAAAGATGAGTCCAGACATTTAAAAGCTTCTCTCTTGAACGTATTTTCTTTTCCAGAGCCTTGACGTATATGTATAATTTCAGGATATATGTGTATGTTTGCATACCATACTATTATCAATAAACTTAATTTATTTATGTGTTTTTAAATTACTTTACGGACAACCCTTAATATAAAACACTACAAAAATATATAAAGTACCTCGAAAACTTTGTATTTCTCGATATTTCTCCCTTTTAACGTTTATTACGAAACCTGCATTTATTCTACTTAAAAGTAAAATTTATCCTATTTTGTATCGGGTAAAAACCTATTCTACATCTTGGTTGGAGTGGATTTGAAAACCTTCGAACTTAATTGGAGACTTTTTCTTGAGTATTGTATTCCGTTTCCTGCGCACAATGTGGTAAAGGCGGAAAAGGAAATGCTAGAATTCTTTGAAATACGAAAGTGCGTTTTATTCAAATTAAGGTTAACTACTTAACATTGGGTTCTTTTACTTTCCACATAATGTATTTGGAATGATATAAATTATTTTTAGGGCTATTTTCTTCAAATATTTTATAAATCTCTATTTCTCTTAATGATTTTCACCGAAGTGTGATAAAAAATCTTCATGATAATCATGAAAAAAATGCAGGTATGTTTCGCTTAGTGAAAACATTTTCAAACAATTTGGGAGAATCTAAAGAAACATGTTTTAAATTAACAGACAGCCTCCGTTGCTTGGTTGTTAAGACTTCTGTTTTCCAATTCGGGGATTGATACCAATTTATTTTTAAAAGGGTTCCTTTCTGGTTTTCACTAACATATTTCTAATTCGGTAGAATAGATAGCTACATGCAATAAACCTGCCCAATAATAACAAAAGAATTGATTTTATTTACACTGTACTTCTTTTAACTCTTATTTTCGTATTTGTTTTCAAATCTGGACATTGAAAACCTTTGTAATTGGTTAGACGCCGAGTTTCCAGCCTGGGGGCTGCAAATTAAATTCCCGTTGACGCCTATTTAAAAAAAAGTTGTCATTTTAGTTTTCACTTAAGGCTTATTTTGTGTCTGTCAAGTTGATTGGAAGTTAATGCCACGTGACATCAGTGCCAATGAATATTTCAACTCTCAAAATCTGTTTATACATTCCAATTGGAAAAAAATATTAATAATTTTGGAAAATAGAATTTGAATTCATAACAATATTTTGCCTATGATAAATTATATTTGCACGTATGATAATATTTTACATACATTTATTTTAATATAATTTGAAGTTTTAGTTATATCTCATTTTAATTTACCTTTTATTCACACATGTTTATTTAAATTTTTGTATAGTATTTGTTTGTGTAATATGTGAAAATATTTTTTATTACAAGGGCTCAAATTTCAAATGCTATTTTATGTTGTATTTATTTATGGCTATATTATGTCGAATAACACTTTTGATATGTGAAAAACAAAAAAACAAGAAAATATTAAATACGTGCAACTTTTTACTATACTAATAAGGTTTTTGCAATAAAATAAATGCCTAACTTACTCTAAGTTAATAACAATAACCAAGTTAGAAAATCAATTAGAAAAATAGCAAGCTAGAAAATAAATTTAAATGTTTATTTAAATTTAATTTATATATCTCTTTCATTCTCTTTTAACGTTGTATTCTCAAAATGAATTACAATTAAGTCATTCTATTATTTGTTTATTTGATTCTATCACAAGGCAAAATTAAATGTATAATGAAGTAGATTTGGAAGCCCTTAGTTCATGTAAGTGGACGTTGCCTCAAATAAGTGGCCAATTATTTATTTAGTTACCATTAATTTTAAAAATTTATCATTTTTAATTTGATATTTATAAAAAAATTTATGACTCAGAATCTAAACAAATTTCGATATTTTTTTAAATCATTTGATTTTTTTAAATCTTGATTTTGTTCAACACTTCACTTTAAATAAAAAAATATTATTTATTAATAGAAAATTACAAAAATTGGTTGTAAAGATAAAACACTTAAATTTTTTTATCAACTTCAATATTAACAAATTTATATTTTAAATTATTTTTTGTCTTTGCAGGTGAGTACTTGCTTTTCACACCTTTCATTGGATTGAGGATACTTGACAAATCTCAATGAGTTTTTGGTAAGCGACAATGTCGTATTTAAATGTAGCGTTTCTTTTTATTATTTTTTTACAGTGAATTCATAACATTTCTTGTCTGTAGTTCTTCTTTTTTTTCGTCGCCCTTTACTATCCATACCACGATACTGGAATAAATACCGTTGCATAGGAGAACTTGTTCAAATAGCTGTAAAATATATATATTTTATTTTATTATAATAAACAGTCTTATGGACCATTAAATAAAGGTTGCAAAAGTTATACTCAAATAAGAATTTTGGGTGTGTATGAATAAAAATACAATTTAAAAAAAAAATATATATATAATGTACATGAATTATACACAAAAAAAATTCGAAAAGAAGTACACACGTTCATAACACCCACAACACATAAAATACAAACCTAAGAGCCAAGGCTCAAGGAGTCAAAGACCCTAACATGCAAAAAGAAAGAAAAAAGAATATGAGAAAATAATGAAAATATGCATATGCGCAATCGATCTACTCCAATACAAATAAAGCACATGGACATTTCAACATGTTTACAGATATCTCGAAAAGTCTGAAAGAAACAAAGTCAACGAAAAGTAAAAGAGAGAGAAAATCCTCGAGAGTCATGCTGTGGCGTCAAATTCATGGTTCAGAGACACTAAAACATCCTCTAAGAGAACTTTTAAAGGCATTCAGACTGTCACCAAATATGTCCGAGACTGCAGCATAGGCATTACTCAATCGACATAATCTGGGTGCGGGAGAATTCGAGAAATAGTTGATTCTACAACTCTCACTCCGGAATATATCCTGCATTCTCGTACTTCTCGAAGGAATTTGGAAGTTATTAAATTGCAGTACCTTCGAACAGTCAATTTATCCATTCCCTATTTTGAAAAACTGGATCAAATCAAACATCACCCTACGATCGAAAAGTCACATCAAGCTCAAACGCGATAACTTATAGTTTACACCATCATTTCTAAGATTGACCCTAAACCTGATGTGACGCAAAAATCTATGCTACACACTCCCCAGAATGTTCAAGTAAAATGCGTCATAAGGAGTCTATATACTGGAGTATTATAGTAAACTCCTTACCAGAGTGCAATAGAGAATTTTGGTTGCGTGTACTCATTATGAAGCTCAAAACTCTCAAACAATTAGCGGTAATCTTATATGTATTAAAAAAGATAGTCAGGTCAAAAAACCCTCCCAGATCTTGCAAGACGCTAACATAATCCAACATATTTTTCTCAATCACGTTCACGAAATTCACTTATTTATAATCTAATAAGTCCAAACGGCTACCCCTCGTGAGACTTGACAACTCACAGAAAATAAAATACGTTAGCGCAATTATTGATATATCTTAAACATGGACATATTTCCATCGAATCCAAATTGTTGAAATGTTATAAAAACATCAATGTGATTGTCTCGTCCTATACATGGTCAATTAATACTTCAATTTCGTTCCACTGAGTTAAGACTAGAGCACTGAAGATATTCAAATTGAATTGATTAGAAGCATTTGAAATGTGAATTCACAGAGGAATGTTAAGGATATTTTAGATGGATTCCGTGAGTTACTGTATAGGGCTGGATCTCAAAGGCATTTGCTCAGTGTTAATCAAATGCTACGAGTATATACAATAGGTATTTAATGCACGCCTTACGTAGTGAGAAGTATGGCGCAAAGGCAGGATTAAGTGTTGAAGAGGTATCATAAAAAATATCGTGATTTGGTGTCATCAGAGTCTGGTCTGAAGAACAAGTTTCTAAGAAACATATTTAAAAGCACCGTATTATCGTGGGTAAGCTTCAAAAAATGAATTACTAGAAACATTAAATCTCTTTTCAATAACTGAGCGGTTTTTTATTGATTTCCATTACTGTTCTTTCCAATCTCCCTCTCTTCATTTTAGCCATCGATGACACTGGTAGATGTGTGTTTGTTTTACTCTACATCAAACAATTAATCCTCTATCAAAACTTTTTTAAACATTTCATAGTTGGTTGGAACAGATTATGACTTAACAATAATTATTTCTTATAGTACCATTAAACATATCCGAATTAACGATCAAAATACATAAAAAAGTACAGCTGGGAGATACTGTCATCATCAATGTTGTCATCAGCCCCAGTAACCGAGGGTTTGGGCTTAGAACCACTGAAGTAGACACGTAACTATGTTTTTATTTTCACGTGTTAGCAATACTACCCCACTTGAAGATGCAATAACTCTCATACACGTCTGGCATATATGAATATTGTAAGCAGACGAACTGTTGTACCAGACTGGGGGCCTTTTTTCGTTGGCCATCGAATTCGAAACCTCAAATACGTCAGTCGTCTTACTAACTTCATCATCATCAATGGCACTACAGCCCATTGTGGGCCCCGGCCTCCTCCAGCAGTCGTTGCCATTCCCCCCTATCCTGGGATGCACTCCTCCAGCCCCTGATGCCAATCACGTTTGCATCATTCTGCACCCCATCCATCCACCTAAGCTTTGGTCTGCCCACGCTACGTCTTCCTTGGGGCTTGGAAAAGAGTACTTTGTTAGGCATTTCCTCTTCTCCCATTCTTGCTACATGCCCCGCCCAACGTAGCCTCCCAATTTTGATGTATTTTATAATGTTGGGCTCTTTGTATATGCTGTATAACTCCTCATTATATCTCACTCTCCAAGATCCATTTTCCTGTATGGGTTCGAATATTTTTCTGAGTATTTTTATTCGTCTTACTAACTAGGCCACAGATTTCGCTAATAATCTCGCCATACAGTTAATTGTATAATTAAGTATTATATAAATTAAATTAATAAATCTCGCTCAGGGTAGAGTATCTCAGACGCTGGAAAGAATTTGTTATAACAAATAAGAACAAATTTACCAGTTTATTATCAAATAATAAATCGTCTGAAAAGTGTCGATCAAAATAAAATTAAAAAGTAAAAAGTAAACAGTAAAGTTATCTTACTGTTCTTCTACGCAATAAATAAATTAAAAGTAAATTTAAATTTTAACAACGAAGCAATGTGAAAGGTTTTCTGAAAATGAGCAAAAACAAAATTTAAATGAAAATAATTTTAATTAGAATATTTTTAAGTTTTCACTCGATTTAACTATTGGTCGAAACCCACGATTACTTCAAGGGAAATTTATGAGTAAATAACAAGGTCGCTTTTATCGCGTTATACAAAGAGAATAAATTAGCCAGCCCTTAATAGCAATATAAATTTAAATAGTTTTAACGTTGTGGTTATTTCGTAACAATAACCAAAGAAATTTGCTTGAGAGCATTTGATTTTCTTAACATTTATAAAAGAATTTTATAACATTCTTATTCAATTTAATTTGATGTAGAACATGTGTATTAAAATCAAAATAAATACATGTCTTCTTTCTATCGTTTTCAAACCTTGAAATAGGTCGGGAAACAGCGTTTTATGTTAGTTAAATCAATTAAAATGTCATTAAAAATCCAAAGTAATAATATGCCTTAACTTTAAATAAAATATGTTTTCAAGAAGTATAAATATACCAAATTATTCAGAGATACAATGTCCGATAAACGCTTTTATTAAAAATACACTGTAAACTCACAGTCCAGAGCTTACCAGTGGCAACGGTCTTTGAAAGTTGCCTTCTTTGTCCTCCTCTTAGCTCTAATTCACGTTTGGTTTTTGAGTCATCTCTCTTAAGTAACCTGTTTTTTATTAGATCTTTCGCCACTTCCAAAGCTTGGATATTCTCTTCCAGACTTTTCATCCATATTTTGCTTGGATAACCTCTACACCAAACAACGATCGGGCAACATACTATACAAATTCCCTACATATCGTCGGCTTTTTGAGTCTTCTCTCCTAAATTACCTGTTGTAGATAAGATCCTTCACCCCTCCCAACGCTTGGATATCCTTATTCGCACCATTCATCCACATTTTACTTGGACAACTTCCACACCAAATAACGATTAGGCTACAAACTGTTCAGTTCTAGCAACGTGGCCAAACCATCGCACTCTGGTCTTCCTCAGTTTATTGTTTATGACTGCCACTTTGTTAATTAATCTGATATACTTTGTCTCTACTAGTGACACCCATCGTTCAACTCAGCATCTCCATCTCTGAAGCATGGTTCTTTCACTTTAATGCTCTAGTGTATACTTAGCATTCCACACCACACAGCGTTATCGTTTGTTGAACACTTTTATATAGTCGGGCCCTTCATATTCTATGATATGTTAAGTTGTTTTAATATCTAGCCCCATAGAATGTATTATTATATTTTGTTTATAGTTAAGGCATTAACATTGTGAAGGTTTAAGGACATTGTAGTTTGTTTTATCAAACACTGTTTATTCCACTTTTTGTAATGGTATAATTCTACCAGTTTCAAGGTTTTCACCTCATCTTCAGGGGAGGACAAACAAGACTTGTTTGTGCTCTCCTAAAGATGAGGTAAAAGCCTTGAAACTGGTAGGGTTATACCGTTAAGAAAAGTGGAATAAACAGTGTTTGATAAAACAAATTTATTATTCTACAAATGTATTATTATACACTTTAGGCCGTAATAAAGAAGACAGTTAAGTAATCATCAAATGTATTATTAACGGTTTCAATAGTTTTGTGCAATCATTATAAACACTTTTTATATCAATTTTTTTTCAATGGTCAAATGACTTTTTTGATACAAAAATAGTTCTTGGAATGCTTCATTGTGATATTCTCTAAAAAAAAGATTGAGTTGCCAACGCGTTTGATCAAAAAAATTACAAGGAAGTGTCTCCCTTTTTATAAGAGATTTAAATTTTTTTGATAGGTAACAAAGACGGCTTCGTCACTTTAGCGTACTCATGCATAAAATTATCAAGACAAAAATGCTTCCTTATCTCTTCGAAAAACAAAATTGGGTTACAGACTTTCAAGGCTATGTAACAAGATGTAGATAAACTCTGTTACTAGTCCCAAGCCATAATCTAACATTATTCAAGGGATTTTTCTCACACTCAGCCAGCAAATGCTGGAATGAACTACCTTAGCCCTTGAAAGAGCGGGTGAATGGTTGTATGTTATTATACCTTCAGAAATGCTCTAAAACGTTACCTTGTAAATAGTTTGTAATTTTATTTATTGTGATTCGGACTCATTGCTTTATCTCTTTTCGCTGGCAGTGAATCTGAGGTCGTGTGTGTATAATCGTTTTCTTTTTCATAAGTTTTTACACGACCGTTTATTTATTGCCATTTTTGTAAAATAGTTTGTGTGTATTTAAAAATAATTTTCTGTTTGTGATTTTATTTTGTTAAAATTAGGGCTATTATTTGGTTTTCTCTTTTTCACTGGCAGTAAATCTGAGGTGGATGGGTACGTATGGGATTGCTTTTTTCACAAATTTTAATTACTGCTTATTTATTGTCATTTTTTCGCACTAAAGTTTAAGTGTGCAAAGGGGGTAAAAAAGGATTGATTTTAGGGTAATTTTTCTCCATAATTTTTATATTACTACTAATTTACTATCAGTTTTTGTATTGTAGTTGATATGTTCGATAGAGTGAGCAGAAAAATATCAAGTTTCCGTATGGTAATGGTAATTAATGGTGAGGGTTTGTCTCGGCTGGGATTGTGTTGTAAAATTAATAGGGACCTTTTGGTGACTTCGCTCATAAATGTGTTTTATTTTCCTTTGCCTTCGCATGTATGTGTGATTACGCAATGTATATTTGCAGGGTATTTTTTTTATCGGTAAACTTAGTATTGTATAACTGCTTATTTATTAAAATTATTTTTTTACTTTTAATATACGAGTATATGTACAAGAGTATGGACTGAGAAATGTCTCACGTTCTCGCGGAGGGGCTCACCCTCTATTGGTGGGGTGTATCTCAACTGGAGAGATGTTATTAGATAAACCCAGATGTTTTGATAACTTCTCTCTTAAATATGTTTCATTTTTCATTGCCTTAAAATATATATTGTATATATAATTTAAGGATACACACATATGTATATGTACATACTATGTGGCTATCAAAAAACTATTATTTATTTATATTATGGAACCTTGAATAAGGGAACCAGAAAAATATAATGTTCCTGCCACGCTCTTCGGAATACATATATACCTACAGCTCTGAATCGTTAAGCCTGTAATGTATTTTAATTAGAAATAACGTAGTTTGTATGCTGTAAGTAACATTGTTTCAGTGACTTGAATCTTAATATTTTATAAAGAGGTTTTGTCAAAAAAAGCCTTGAATACTTGACGAACGTTATCAAATTTCGCTTGGTATTTATTTATGATTACCGTTTTGTAGAGGTTCTGTATTTATTTTAATTTAAAGTGTTAAATCGAAAACAAATAAAAAAAATAATTTTATTGTACTTTTGTGATTAGTCATTGTGATAGCAAGTTTTTCAATGACATGAGTATAGTTCAGTTCAATGACATGAGTATAGTTCAGGAAAAGTTATAATACGTTTATTATATCTAGTCATGCTACCAAACCATTAATATTAGTAACTATCTATGCTCTAAAAGAGTTATAACCACATAGACTTGTTAGTGACAATTAGGAACTTCAAAAGTGACACATCAATATAAAGAATTGGTTTAACTTATCAAAGTTTTTATTTTATTTTAACAAAATAAAAGTTTTTATGAAAACTAGTATTATAGGTGAGTGCAGTGTTTTAGTACTCGTAGTAATTCATTTGTCAATTGCACAATGTATGAAAGGTTAATTTATAGGTTATTCGCTTCTTTGTATAAGCATACTCAAATGGAGGATTGACGCAGAGGATCCACTACATTGTATATGTGTTTACATTTGATCGATATCATACCTAATGATTTGCCTACTGTTCCTCGACAGCTGCTCTGAAAAGGACCTGCTAAAATGTAGTTCCAATGCCATCGCTATTGCATCTTTTGTTACTGATACGACAAAGGTATGATGTTTTCAATACTATTGGAGCAAAATGGAGTAAACATATTTAAACTGAATTTATTTACGAATATTTTAATGTTAATTGGTTATTTAACAACTTTTTACTCGCCACACAAAATATCGACTTTAAAAATCCATTTAAAAATAAATTAGTCGACCTTTTAACAAACTCATCAACAACTCTCTTTTCTTTGTTTCACTTTGTTAAAGCCTAATGAAAAACACGAGGAGATTCGATAAACGGGACTTCCGTTGGCTCGATAATTAAACGGTCCTTTTAAAATTTGTTTAATTTGGTCGTGCGGTTTGGGTCTTAATCCTTTATCTGATTTCAGTTTCATGTGCTGTGCAAAAACAAATGTTGAATTAAATACAATTAAGTAAAATTAATTATATTATATTACATTTTTTCCATTCTTAGACCTGAAGTATGTTTATTATAAGATAAGATCTATCCTGAGACGTAAATTCCTAGCTATATTTCCATCTCATAGGTGTTATTTCTTTAGATCGGTGACATTGGGTTGCTATGCATAACAATGTTTGGCATTGTCCATTCTTCCTTCATGTGTACGCCGTTGTCTTTTCCGTTATTTAGTCTGTTAAGAGATATATACAAGTAAATTTCGTTTGTCAATGATGAACTACTACCACCGTGATCTAGTTGGTAAGACGTCTGTCTTGTGACCCGAAGATCGCGGGTTTGATACCCACTAGAACCCAGATTTAAATAAAAATGGTTTCCATCCAGCCTTACACTTTAGGCCTTCTAAAAATATTTGGAACAATTTGCCACATGGCAATAATTCCACAAGGTTGTACTGTATACAAAGAAAATGTAATACTTGATTCGTTCGGGCTAATGCTATAACTGTCATACGTGCTTTGTTTAATAATAATGAGATAGTTTACTCTTTAAACGGCGCTATATAAAATTATCTTTTAGAAAAACTATCCATAGACATTCTTCTTTAATGGCATCACATCGAAGTATCAAAAAAATAGTGACGCTTACAAAAAATTTCTCCAGGAATCGATATTAAAAAAAAGTGATTAAAAATAGATTTAGGCAGGGTTGAATACTATAGAGAAAATTTCAAGTTTTTAACGGAAAATTTAAAAAAACCACAAAACGTTATTAAAGAGCAAAAGTCAGGGCACAGCTAGACCAACGTATAATTACTTTCAGTATCACAAAATATGATGTACTATTATACCAAGTTTGCCGCGTAAAAAGTAACATGACAAATGAACTTAAAATCAACGAATATTTTTTGCTAGTGAACCTCACAGACACTGAGAAACTAAGAAATCAGGACAACTTATGGAGAACTTAAACGCGGCCTGACGCAAGAATGGGGTCCTTTTCAGGATAATATTCAACGCGTCATCCATATTTTTCTATGAATTTAATAGGCAACAAGCTTTTTTATATGGCGTGAGGGATCATCTCCGGCAGCGGATGTTACCTATTCTAGCGAGTGAGTTTACCCTTCAAGAAAAATGCGATCACGGCTCACGACTGATCCTCCAGATCAAACGGAGAAACTCCCTTTAAAACCAGGAATACCTTTGCCAAGCTTATTATTTTATAAGCTAAAGCGATAGCCACTAAGTGTCGCCAATGTGTTTTATTTGCTAAACCACCGTGAATTAATAAACTACGAGTTAATAAATGGATAATACCTGTGTATTTTTAGCGACCGCCATTGAGTAATTTAACCAAGGAGTGTTAAAAGATTCACTCTTTCATGGCGAGATCTAATAAATAAAGTAAGCCGAAGGATCTTCTTCGGTATTCGTTCCCTTAAAGTGTTACAAAGATTCCTGCCTACTAAAACCAAAATTGTGTTCGTGCTATATCTGTTTTTGTGATTTCGAACTATGCGGACGTCTGTTATTTGGATTTAACGAAGAAGTAGCTGGATAAGTTACAGCTTCTTCAAAAATGTTGTGTAAGATTTATTTTTAATCTGAGAAGGTTCGATCACATCACTTCATACCAAAAGGAGCTGACTAGTTTAACGTGAGAAATAGACGCAAAATCTACATACGGTCACTATTGTTTAATATCCTTAACTGTTCCGCCGTCCCCTCATATCTCGTCGAAAATATTCACCGTCTTTCCGACCATGGACTGGCACTACGCTCAAATGGAGATTGTGTATTGATTTTTCCAGTTCGTCGCTCTTTTTTTTTTACGTCGCCCTTTCGTTTCCATGCAGTCTGACTCTGGGACAGTTACAAACCAATGTTAGGCTCGCTCCGTCATTGGCATATTTTAAAAAGCGACTGAAAAAACTCTTCATTTCAAGTCAGTAAGTAATATAACATGTTTCATTCCTGATTTTTCTTTCTTCCCCGCCATCTCTTTATTTTCCTTTGATTGGTGATATCTTACTTTTATATTTAGTATGTATATTGTTCATGAATTTCGTGAATATAAATAATTATTTGAATGTTATCACTTTACGCCTCCTAGACATCTTCCTAGATGGTTGGCTATATGTCAATTTATTTACCAGATTATTTCGTTTCCAGTGAAAATATAATTAAATACAATATATATTTTTTATGCAAGTTCAATATTCAAAATATCAGTTAATCATACATTCATATGTAATACGACCTATTTCTTAAAAATTGCTCAATTCAGAATACTCAATTCAGAATACTCAATTCGGTACGTAACATATTAAAGGTTTATTAACTTTCACATATTCCTTCTAAACTCCTTTGTCCTCCCTGTATGATATTGATTTCCTATACCGATGTTTGCATGGCCCTTCAGCGTTTTAAGTTTATTTATTTAGTCTGATATTGGTTGCGCTTTACTCGTTGAGGATTACGAAAACGTGACGTGAGCTTTGACCTATTTGAAAATAATTTTGTAGATTTGAAAAAGGTATTTATGGTTTTCAATTCCAAAGACCAAACCAGAATATCAATTGTTTTTAGTTTTGAAGTGTATTTTGAAAACGAAATATTATTTCATATATGTTATCTCACGAATTATTAAGTCAATATTAGATAGCAGAAAAAAAGTAGGGTAAAATACGAATAAACTTATAATATTTTTCTGTGTATTTTTTTGTTGGTTGAAAGAAACACATAAGGTGTGAGCTAAATTACATATTGGTGCCTTCGGTCTTGTTTCGTCTCTAAACTGGAGTGATCCCAGATCGAAAGGAGCGTTCAAGATTAGCCCAGAGCTTTTAATTGACTGTGATTTCTTAGTTGAGTTATGTGAAACTTATACAAATTTATATTTTTTTCCTCTCTCCCTTTGTTTAGCTATCAATGAACTTAATTATTTATTGTATTGTTATAATTGAATTTTTATTATGTATCTGTTAAATGTATATTATAACAATAATAAAAGAAACACTATAGATGGCTTAATACAATACTTACACATGTCACATTCTCACAACAATGCAAAATTCAACTATACTGATATTCATCTACACAAAACGAGCCCGTCTAAAGGCGGTCATCCTACACTGTACCGAATCGGACGCTACTCTTGACTTCCATGTGAAATGGGAATACGGATACATACGAACAACATTTAACGTGTGCATACAACAAGTTTAACCAAAATATAAAATTACCTTATCAACCCTCAATATATCACAATATAAATTTTGAATCAAGCTTAAACAGTTTTGACACTAAACAGCAATTCCAACAAGTGGAAAAAAATATAAAGTGTGGAATCAGACAGATGTAAATTAACGAAACCTCCCCCACACGGCAAAAAATATCAAGAATAGAATAATTGTAATGATAAATATTATTTTAATTATTTTCATTTTGGCAATTAGGCCTAGCAGTAGTAATTGTGTACAACAAAAATGTGATAAAAAAATTATTGAACTATTCGATTGCTTTAACTTTCTCGATTATACATCTCCATTTTTCGATTATTTTTTGCTTCTTCTTCCGATCATTCCCTGTCTCCAACTTACTTTAAGACAGCCAACTCACTTTAACACAGCCAACTCACTATATCAGAACGATTGATGTGATCTTCAGATGTTTGCTCCCAATTTCATAACAAAACGTTTTCTTTTTTTTAAATTACTTAAACCAACTAGCGAGCACTATTTTACTGATTGAGTTGTTTTAAACCCAAATAGTGAAACTTAAATCAGAGCTAATTTACAAATAACTACGCCATTATCTACTATACTATAGATGCCAATTATACTCTTTTAGATATATAGGCCACTCAAACTCAATCAGATGAATCAGTAAGGAATTTAAGACGTATGAGGCTTGTATAGAATAACCCACCAATTACATGTCATTTATTATTTTATTATAACATTATTACCATTTATTTAAAAAATGTATTCTTTTTATCTTAAAAAATTCAAGATTAGAGTTTTTTTAATTGTAATTATAGAAACTAAAAAGTAACGCTTTATGAATAATATTCAGTAAGCCCATTACAATGATTAAAAGTCAGCATTATCAATTTGCATTACATCGCAGCTGCGCGATGAACGTTTTTTAATATTACTTTGATAAATTAACAAAAGAATAAACTTTAAATAATAAGATACGACAAGTTTGGAAAAACGTGACAAGAACAAATTAATCAAAATCTGAACGCAAAAAGAGTTAAAAACCTTTATAAAAAGAAAGTATGCACGAGGTGTATTAATGCGACAAAAGCGAACGATATGTGCCAGGGTGGAACGAAGTAGAGGTATTTTCTCTCTGCCTTCCTCAATACAGACATGGCGTGATTGTGAAGATGGCGTAGTTGGTATATGACTGTTTGATAGACTCTCTGCGTCATGCAATACTTACTTAACTTTATACATACTCGTATTATACATGGGAAAACTAATAATGAACTTGATACGTTGACCACAAGAGTACTCGTATACTCGTATGCCGATAGCCGATTACATACTCGTAAATATTGATACATTGATTTTGATGTCAACTCTTCTAAGGCCTCCATCGGATGTAATGTGAACTAATTGATCAACCACTCAATCGATTAATTATTTAAACAGTATATGGAATGCGCAAGAATCACCTCTTATTTAAACTACACTTTAAAGATATCCATTATTTGTCTAGTGCGTGTCGTGATCTGGGTTTTTGCATCATATAAAAAAAGAGAAAACAAGTGTTTGAAGCAAACAAACTTTTATTTTTTAATTCCTTGATCCCTCCACATTACATCCAGGTGACTCGCCGCTCCTTTAGTCTTCAGATTTCTGCAAATAACCTCCCTATTATAGGTTATTAGTGATCAAGAAGCCAAGGTAAACATGCACATTTACTAAGCCCTGCATTAATTGTTACCACCGTTGTAAAACGGTAAATGAACATGAGTTTTGATTTTGCTCATTTTGATGCTCAAGTCGATCATTTTTATATTGCGGTAGATAAAATTCTAGTCGTAAAGATTACAAACCTCAAATATGACATTTGACGATGTCTTGTTCAACAACGTTGAACCATATGTACTCGTATTATTCTCTTTTCTTTTTATCATAATATTTGAGAATGAGTATAAAGTTTTACCTTAATATATTTTAGATGCGAATGAAACGAAATGTCCTCCTGTGATTTCAATAAACTGTCTGCCATTATAACAATATTTCATTCACCTTGTGACGGGTGAGTGCTGAGTAGGCCTTGCGAGTGTGTATAAAAAAAGATATATTATTTTTTCATAATCTAATGGTAACACATGTCCATTTACCGAGAAAACACTTTGTTTTATTGCCTCTGCGAGTATTTCTCTTCACTTGTTGACATTTTTTTCTTTTTCTTTGTGTACCATGTTCACATAATATATCAAATGTTCTGAATAAATAATTATTTAAAAATATATACTTTTATGTGTTCATGCTTTTTGTGCTGGGATATTTTTTTCAATTAATACACATTTGATCGACCTCCATAGTCTAGATATTAAGGTTGTTTCCGACTGTAGGGTTGTGGATTCAATTCCAGTTGGAAACCATTTTTTAATAAAAGTTTTTGTGTGATTTTTATTACAGGCCTTGTTAACATATTTCTGGTTGGCAGGAAGAGGCAATTTGATTTGAATGCCTTTCACTTACATTTGCAGTGTATATTTGTTTATATATCATCATTAATTTGCTCGACCTGTCTTATGATCTATCTTGTGTCTATCATCATTAATTTGCTACACCTGTATTGTGATCTATCTTGCATCTATCGTCATTAATTTGGTCCACCTGTCTTGTGATCTATCTTGCATCTATCGTCATTAATTTGGTTCACGTGTCTTGTGATCTATCTTGTGTCTATCATCATTGATTTTCTCCACCTGTCTTGTGATCTATCATCATTAATTTGCTCCACCTATATTGTGATCTATCTCGTGTATATCATCATTAATTTGCTCCACCTATCTTGTGATCTATTTCGTGTCTATCATCATTCATTTGCTCCACCTGTTATGTCATATATCTTATATCTGCCATCATTAATTTGCTCCAGTTCCAGAGATCTACTTTATCTTAATCAATACATCAGCTTTATGTTCACATTTATCCATCATCATTTCATTCCTTTTTCATATACCGTAATCCCATATATTTTACTCAGTACATACATTTCTACAGCATTTATTCGGCCCCTTTTAGTCTTTTCAACATACGTTTTGAGGTAAATAATGTTTTATATCAGCAATCATGGCGTATTTTATAAGTTACTCGTCTTCCATCCAATATTTCAAATTCGAATCCGATTGGTACCCAAAAAAGGTAAGAAGAAAGCAAGGTCCCATCAGTCTCGATTTCATTGTTATTCTTCAACATTGTTTTGTACAGCCAACACACATTTTGACAGACAACGAGTTACCAGTAGTTCTTAACACGAAGGATGTATGAATAGTTCCGAATCAAAATATTTTCACTCGGCTTCGTTTTTCAACATGTCAGCATTAGCAATGCAAATATATTGAGGAGAGTCATATAATGAGGAACATATTATTTTTA
This sequence comes from Odontocerum albicorne, assembly GCA_949825065.1. Taxonomy (NCBI): domain Eukaryota; kingdom Metazoa; phylum Arthropoda; class Insecta; order Trichoptera; family Odontoceridae; genus Odontocerum; species Odontocerum albicorne. The sequence continues at coordinate 18,844,799 of OX463855.1, forward strand.
AAGTAAGAATAAACTACATTCGATGGTTGAACTAGGAACACATTCGAGGAAGATTTGACTATTATGTTCTCAATTACAGAAGAAAGTTTTTAGGTGCGTACATTGAACTTTTTTTTTTTTAAAGTTGTCACCTTATACCATCAGAAATATGCGGAAAATATATTGTGACAATTTAAAATGAAGTACAACGTGAATTATAAACCGGTAACCATCTAAGCAGTTATTCTGTCGGCTTACCAAGCAAACCTTTTTTTGGACTGTTTTGTTAATTTTTTGACATAAAAACATATCAATCAGTAATTTGTATTCATTCTTAACAATTGTGATTACTTTTAGCTGAAAAAGTTAATCGGATGCCTTCCAATGACTATTATATTACATTTTCTTTGTATGGAATACAACCTGACGAGTTAATTATCAAATGTGATCTGTATCAACCAACCAGAAAAATATTTAAGGGTTAAAAACCAAACTGGAATATTTTTATAAAATACACTCGTACTCGTACAAAGTTTTGACAGGAACTGAACCCGTTACCCGCCGGGGTGGAATACATACGTCTTACAAACTACACCACGAGGGTCTTTATTATTTGGGGATATTTGTGGTATCATTATAATTGTGATGTATGGTATATGTTGCTAAATATTTAAAGCATAAAGGAATATTTTATAAAAAAAATTCACAATGAATAATGTTCAAAATGGCATGCGACTTATTCAAAATCTATTACTAACAGAATTTAGATCACAAAGCAGCTATCAACTATTTATTCAATTAAATGTTCACATAATTCTACTCTGCATTAATGGTATGTACCAGCCGTCTCAATAGACTCATTTCTTGTTCTGAAACAATTGACTTACACTTGCGAAATTTACATATTCAATGCAAAAAGTCCGAGATACAGCCACTCGCAAAATTTGATAACTCTCAGCAAAAAAAATGTATTAGCAAAATGTCATTAAAACATTCATAAGTTGAACATATTCACATCAAATCAAATCTGTCTATTTATTATAAACTTATCATTATGATTGTCCCTGCGCCCTGGCCCAACAAATATAAAATTAATAAACCCGCCAATGTACTCATATTTAAAAAGATTGATTATATTCATTAATTCGTCAAAATATTGAAAATATAATAAAATTTAATTAAATTATCGTCACAAAATGGCAGCGCCTTCATTATCTGCCCAGTTCAATCAACGGTGTAATAAAATAATTCTAGTATATCTTCAGTTCAAAACAATGTTAATCGTTATGAGGTTTGCTGATTCATTCCTAAAACCAAATGCAACTTTCGACCAAAAAGAATTTGACAGATATAACAAAAATATTTTCATTAAGACCACAGAGCAATAATCCGCCACAGGTCAGGACTCAGAACCACGTGAAATAAAGCATTGCGTACAGGTACGTATTGTAGGTATTAGAGTACCCAGCAGCATGTTTATGACACATTATTTTCCCGTGTAACTGCCGCATGTGACCGCGTCCTAGGGCAGCGTTTTATTTTCTCCCCAATATTACCTGTGTCAGATAAATGTGACAGTTGATACGAAGCACACATTTCATACACAGGCACACACACGTTATTCCGCGCGTCAACTTCAGATGTAATGTGAAAAGCTTTCTAAAAAGCTACTCTGTATGAATGAGCACGTACGTTCGCATTATATGAAGTCCTTTCACAGTCGGGGAAACTTTTGCAGTATAATATTATAGTGTCCCTTGTTTTGTGCGGAAGACATCTGGGCGCAAAAGGCAAAAAAACTTTTGAGGATGGGATATCGTTTTTACTCAGAACCCTTTCATTTAATTGAGTTGTTCCTTTTATGGTTCTTTTCGTATAATACGTTCTTCTGCATACAATTGGGGAACTTTTATTGGAAATTAGGAGGAGTTTGCTTTAAATATTTGGCTAATTCATTTTTTTATCTATTAGCTAAATACAGCAAAAGTTAAACGTAACTCAATTATTTTCTAAATCAGCCTCATATGCCTTATAATTGTGCATCTTTACTTGAGGAATAGTGTATAATTGCCTCGGGAGTAAAGTTGCTAGATTCAATCGATTTATCATTCAACACTATTATAATCTCGATTACAGCCCAAACATCAGAATAAAGCATCTTACTGCCTGAATTATTCAGTTGTGTTGATAAACAGCAATCATTGTTTGGTATGCATGAACGTACTTTAACAAATTAGAAAACTAAGAGATGAAACAACGACATACAAGTCATATATTTTTTGTTGTTATAAATTTGAAAACCCTCTATCATAGATATGTGCACCCCTAGTGGAAGTTTATTTTTTTATATATAAAACCTATTATCTCATGATTGTACTCTTGGTTGGAACCTTAAGTCAAACCTAAGCCTCCCAGTATTTATTTTGTGGCTCTTATTAGCTATCATTTATGAACTGTAAAATAATACCGTTTTGAACACATTACATTACTTAATAGCGCAATTCGATATTGCTGAGGTAGGATCACTCAATAAATGGTAATTTGGGAAATATGTGCTCGAATATTCAATTGATATATTTTTATAGAAAGTGTAATAACGATTAGAGCATAGTGTGTGCTTGTTCGCCAGTAAAAAGACCCATTAGTGAAATTTACAATATATTTCGGTACAATCGTGTAAATCATAGAAAATATTTTCATTTCAAGAGAAAGCATTAAAATATTTACGAGAGTAAGGGCTTACGGACATTATTTGAAAACAAAAAGAAGCATCCAAAATACTTAAGACTTTTTGTCATAGCAAAGCACAGTATCGCGTTTAATATTCCACACATTCAAGCAGTGTATACGGAGGAATCACTGAACTCTCCTTTTAAACGTTTCTTTCATTTCTCCCCCTTTCCCAGTATTTAAACACCACCATTGTCTTTAAAACGCGACCCCTCAAATGTTCTGTAAAGAATGACTTACGCTCGGCTGACAGACGCTATTTTCCTTCGGTCTTAGCGGATTTTTTACCTATTTATAATAAATTTATAATTATTCATCTCAAAATGAACGCTCGACTTAATTATCAAGGTTGCTGTTTTATACAAATATCCTGTTTACTCGTAATAAAAAAATACTAAAAACGTTTCTAAAGAAGTGAACTTTATATAGACTTTCCAAAATATAAAATTGCTGGTTAATTAGGAAAATTTCTAATTTACTTTGGTATACATACGAGTATATGATAATTGTTTTTTTTAACGTTCCCCTTACATTTATTCAATCGCAAAGTCTTCAAAACTTACCAAGCACAGTGATGTGCTGGGTTTCGGCTTGATTTGTAGAAATGAAATCAGAGCATTGCTTTGGGTGGTTTACAATGGTTAAATAAGGGTCGATCGTATAATAAATAACAGTTTATTAGAGACGTACGTTATGAGTAAAATTAAAACCAAAGTCTTGAGATTATTTCGGCACATTGACATAATTAATTGAAATATATGTCTTAAATGAAAAGTGTTAGAAAATGCGTAAACAATGAAAGAGGATACATGAAGAATTTTTAACTTAAAGAAAGCTGAGAAGTATGAGAAACAGATGATCATGTATGACGAGACGTATGGATGAGGAAAAGACAAAATAATATGTGTAGACAGAAAAACTAGTTTATTTGTCATGTCAGTCTACTTCAAATATGACATAATTTTTGTATATTATTCTTTTTTTTTTTCAAAACTTGACAGTACGTAACATTTCAGAAGTAGAGTATAATATCTCATAGTTGACTGATAATGAAGTTCCACATTGTAAATTGAAACGCAAACAACCGGCGAAATAGAAAGAAAACACAAAAACTACAAATAAAATCCACTCAAACATAATATACAACATATGACATATTATGAAGTAGTTGAGAAAGACGAAGTGGAAAAATGAAGAAAATAAATGTATATTTTTCTTTATAAGTTTTATTATTGTTTATAAAAATTATCTTTAAATTAATTTGATACTATATTGGATTGATTTTAATCCATGTATGTTATGGTTGTATTAAATTCTCTTAATGTCATGTCTTCATTATATTTTTCGGATCTGTGTCTGAGAGATGTTCATTTGCAGAATATAACTTTGAGGTTGATTTCGTTTTCATAAAATAAATTGATAGTTTCAATATAGCAACGTATCATCACAGGTTTTTAGCCATTGCTGGCCCTGTGACGTGAAGTATACCGCTAAGTATTAAATATATAATTATTTTTCACATATTATCTAAAATTAACGCACTAACGCTGAGGAGATTTAAAGACATTGTAATTTGTTTTTATCAAACACTGTTTATTCCACTTTACGTAACTATATAACCCTACCGGTTTCAAGACTTTCACCTCACTATCAGGGGAACACAAACAACACTGAATTCTATTCGAACCGTTAACGACATACGCGCTTCTAACGATACAAACTATCGTTGGGAATTGTGGGTGGAGGGAGGCAGGAGACAACTTCAGCAAGCAGCTGCGAGATCTTGGGAATACACGCATATGTCTATGCCAGATGTTCATCTCGATGCACTGACTTGGAAATTTCTAGTGCCTCTTATCTGTCCAGTTTATTTTCGTTATTACTGATACGCGAGAATTTTGCATCATCGTTAGAAAATGTCCTCCTTCGCCCACATACTCCTCCAAAATTATTCACCCATAATCCTGAACCTGATTTTTTACCTTTAAACACATGTACCATACATCAGTACCAGTTCGAACATAATTCAGTATAGTTTGTACTCCCCTTATGATGAGGTAGGAGGACCTTGAAACAGGTAGGGTTATACTGTTACATAAAGTTAAATAAACAGTATTTGATAAAACAAATCCCGGTATTTTAACTTCCACAATGTTAATGTCTCAACGATAAATAATATTTTAAAGATAAAGTTAACGTGTGCAGCTTTAGGAAGCGCTTGAATACTATTGCTTTTGAGAGGTCTTATCAAAATCTATGATTACATATAAACACTGCACACACTACACCTAAAGTTTACTGTGTTACTATAAAATATCGGAAGATCTACAAAGGTTCTTTGTAGTTCGTTATGTTTTAGTAAGTTTTCTACGGTTACATTGATATTTATCATATTTAAAAAAACGAGTTTTTAATCAACTTGTAAGTTAAGTTATATAGTATTTACATTTTTTAGTTAATATGTTTTGTTAAGGAAACTAAAATGTCGCTTATTTTGTGAATAACAATTAAAAAGAAATATTAAAATAAAGTTGTAAATACATGTCTCATGTAAGTTAATTATCAGTCAAAAAGGCTATCGAGGAAAAAAAAAATGTGAAAATGTTATTTAACATACTCGTTATCGTAAAGACTTGAGTCATTTAATTTATTTTGTTCCCACGTACGTAGACGACTAAGGTCGTTTAATATTACATTCACGTTACTTATGCCGTATTTTGTTGCTAAGAACGCAGTTATCGGGAAATATACCCTTTTAAGGCAAAGAGAACCTTAACGGTAAATAAATCTAAAAATATATGTTTTTTTTAATCTTCAGTTTCTTTTTAAATTTAACGAAATACCGTCATGGTTTAGTTCCTTAGTGCAGTTCACTATTTTTTTAAATACCACTACGAAATATTTCAAGTTGTAGTAATTATGTTGACCGAAGAAAATGAAGATCACTGTAGTTTTAATATTGCACTTAATTTTTCTGGTCGTTATCTTTATTTCGAAACATACATCCTGAAGTGCAAATTCTGTTGAAAATTTGACGTCCTGAGCAACTACTTAAAGCTGACTATGACCTTACAAAGTATCACCCCAAGTTTTATTATATTGTTGATATATGAAAATAATATAATTTTTGTACCAAAACTGCTGGTCCCTTGTATATGTATTTAATTGTTAGTTTGTGTTAATTTCAAAGTATGTAAGGACGGAAATAACGAAATAAGGCTAATTGTTAGTAAATGCCATAAAATGGCGTTTATAAAAACTATATATTATTATATATTATGAGGAGTTTTGTAATTATGTCATGTTTCGCACGGCTTCTTAAAGTGCGAATGTATAAAATTGCTCCGTAAATTTAAATTCTTGGACTAGAGCTTATCAAAATGAGAGACAAATGGTGTGAATATTGCAAATACAACGAGAAAACTTTTTTTAAATTAGTCTTATTTTTTTTCATTTAAATGTTATGTAGTTATTATCATAAAATATTGGGTTGTCTTGAATGTAATTTGGTATTTTGAGTCGAATCCGAAGGTAATTAGTTTATATTAAGATTTTAAATACTCATGGACGGTGATTTGAAATATTTTCGGTATCTCAACAAAATTTCGTGTCGTGGAACGATGGCTATTCTCGAGTAGTGCCTTGCTTCATTCGTTATCAGTGGTAATCGGTCTTCTTAAGCGGACAACGATTTCGAGTATCGCATCTTTTTAAACCACATTTGACACAAAAGATCGATTACGGCATCGTTGCCAAACACTGTTAATATATTTTTTCGATTTTTTTTTACTTTGCCTTTGAATTTTTTTCAATCTTTAAATAACGCCAAAAAACGCTCAAATAATTTAGGTAAATAATGGCCGGAAAAATGATCTGAATTTATTACCTTTCATAAAAACATATATTCAAAACGTTAAAAATAAATATCACCAAAAAATCTATCCGAGGAATACGAAGCTACTTTTTATACTGACTTTTATATATATATTTCATAAATAAGTTGCTTAGCCTTTTATGTATTTTTTAATGATACTGATAATCATGTACTCGTAGTTCACTTGTGAAACACTATGAACTAATTTCATGTTTGAATGCACTCACAAATATAAACGTCATTCAGTACCATCAAGCCAAGTATTTTTTAAGGTTGGCAGAAAAACAAATCTTCACACCTTTTTGTCCATCAACACAACCTTTGCCTCATCCATATCCATATACGAGTATCTCGCCATATGTGAACTAATATTTCTTTTCTTTCTTCAATTAATTTTTTCCAAGAATATTTATCAAATAATTGTTTCTCGCAACATTCAATTTATTTATTTAAAATCCATTATTTAAAAAAAATATTTTCCATGAATTTTTTTTCACCGTTAAAGCTGCTTTGAAAATTGTAATCAAATAAATGAGAATTGAATATTTTATCACTGTTTACCACTTATTACAGTAGGAAGTGGAATAAGCAAGTAAATTATTATATAAAAGGAAGTTTCACAAAGTTAAAACCGATTTTTTTTATAAATTTAATTAATTCGTCATGTAGTGCTGTTTCTCAATAAAATAACCACACAACAGCGATGTTTTTTTTATTTACAAAGACAGTTAATTAGCTTCAATAAATGAAAATTTTATTAAATGGAAAAAAATCCCAGCATAAAATGAATAACCAATGTGTCAATAATTAATAACGAGTAATCCTTCCACTAGACTATTGGTATATAAACTGATAACCAGATTATTTTAATCGGGCTTAATTAAGTCAAGTTAGCATTTTATAACAAGTTACAGTTTCTATGCATAAAAACATCTAAAAAGTGGCCAATATCTTAGATTTCGGCTCAAAATAACTATTACTCTTTGAAAACAAATATACGCCCTATATAGGTAAACCGATTCCTTCAAGAACACTACGATCAATTTTGCTAAGCAGCATCTAAGCGCCAGTTTATAAATAAAAATTTTGTACTTATCTTAACTATTTGACCATGACAACCTCCGTGACCTAGTTGATAAAACCCATTTTTTCAGAGTTTTTACTTGAGGCCTTTTTAACTCTCTATTATTGGTTCAAATATATTGCTACATGGCAATAAACCCACTAGATAATACTATAAAAAATCAAAGTGTAATACCTCAGACGAAACATATGTGTGTGTTTTACATATTTACTCAAAAATATGGGTTTTATGTTCTTAATAGATTTTGTTTAAAATGTAAAATATAGTGTATTAATGATTTTTCAAATGGAATTATAGAATTCCATTAAAGATGATGCTTGAGCTTACCAAACCAATTTCGCTCATTTTTATTTATTAATTTTGATTTTACTGATATACAACCAAAATTTAACTGAAATACACGATAAATCTGAAAAAAAATCTCTATGTCTATTTCATTTTGTGCTTCGTTTTTTAATTAAATCATTTTCTTTTGTATTTTCGTAATCCCTCAAGGTTTTCTGACAAGTTCTTCTGTGTTACTCGAACTGTTTTGTGGGACACTGCCTATGAGGCAACATAATGAAAAGAATGATGGGTTTCAAACTACTTTTGGATGTCCTACAAGAGCTCCCCTTTATTATTTGTATTTATAATATTAGGTCCTTACATATGAAATTGGCGTTTTGTTTGGGAGGAACATAAAGTTGATTTTTTTTAATATAATATATTTATTTAATCAAAGTATGTACCATTGCTATCTATGCACTTTTGCCATCTCATAGGTAGTTCATCGATCCCTTTACTAAAAAAACCATTCGGACGGGAATCCATAAAATCTTTGAAATCTGTTGGGGCAAGGGCATGGTTTGGCTGGTTCGGCAGGGTTCAGCCATTGCGATGAGCGCTTCCGATTATCATACAGGATCCACTTTTCATCACAGGTAATGATTCGATTCAAAATCCCTTCATTATTGTGCCGGTTGAGTAATGCAACGCAGCAGTCAACGCGCGTTTGTTGATTTGCTTCACTCAATTCGTGAGGTACCCACCTTTCAAGCTTTTTCACCTTCCCAATTTGCTTCAAGTGGATTAAAACAGTTTTATCACTAACACCGCAGCCTGCAGCTAACTCGGACGTGGTTTGCGATGGATCCGCTTCCACAATAGCCTTCAATTCTTCATTATCAACTTTGGTCTCCGGCCGTCCACGGGGCTTTTTCTGCAGGTCGAAATTTCCAGAACGAAAACGTTGGAACCAAAAACGCACTGTGTTTTCTTTTGCGGCACCGTCGCCATACACATCATTAATCCTTCGAGCCGTTTCTGCAGCACTGGTGCCACGGTGGAACTCGTACTCGTAAATAACGCGATATTTCAAGTTTTCCATTTTGTAAACTGAGTGACGCAAAGAAAAAAAACAATTGAGGAAAAAACAAATGAATTATAATTTTCGAAACACAAATACTTGAGTAAATAGCTGTATAAATTTGAATTTGGAATTCCTAACCAAAGAGAAGATATTTGAGATCAAAGTTGCCAGTACGGCAAAACGCCAATTTCATATGTAAGGACCTTATATATTTTTTCATCCAATCGGTATTTAAGCAGTTAAAGTGAATAATATCCCACTGTTCCACTGATGAACCATGAAGAACTGTCAACATGTCAAGTGTCCTCTAAACATCCTGTTCGCTTCAACAAATCCAAGCAACGGATATTACATTTTGAAATCTACTCTATTTACATGATTTAACGCGCTTCAAAACCATCTCATCTCACACAAGTCGGATAACATAAAATAATATGTCACAAAATATTTATCCATGACAAATATAAATACACTTTTGTGCTTTTTAAACAATTCTATAATTTATTGATATCATGATTGCTTAGCTGCCGGGCGTGACTGGGGCGCGAATTAATTTTCGAACCGATTGTCCCTTCTACGATTTTTAATAATCTGAATAATTGTTCAATTAGCGGCAAGTAGTTGTCCAAGAATAACTCTTAGAACTTTTTGAGGATTGGCAGGTGTAAGAAAAAAGTGATATAAACGTATTTTTTAACCAAAAAAGAGGGTATTATTATTTAAAATATATTTTAATTCTTAAGCTGCTAGTTGCAGCTTAACAGCGAAAGATGGTGAGAATATGTCACAATAAATATGATTATTATTGTCCATCACTTGAACTCCTCATATAATGAAAGAGCAATGGGTTTTAGATTGAGTTTGAAATTATCAACATCGTCTTGTAATTGTCGTGTTTTGTGATAATTAAAAATGTATATGACAAGTGTGTTAGTTAATGTTTTATTTGCTAGGCCGCGGCGCAGGGGCAAACACAATATTTTATAACATTTCAACACATTGAGTTTGATATAAATACTCGTATGGTTATTGAAATAAAATTGTGTCACTATGTCAAATGTCACAAGCGTATATACTCGTACTTTGGAATTATTGGATTGTTGGTGTAAATTTCACGGGTATCACATCAGCTATCTCGGAACAGTCAATGAGCTTAGTAAATCAGCTGATACAGGCATTCTGCCTCTTATAGAGTAAATATAATATAACTACAGTTTGCATATTCCGCTCATGATAGCTTTTTTTCATAGTTTTTTTTATGTATTCATGGCTTTTTTGTGTTCTTGTTCCTTTAATGACACTATTCGTACAAAGCTGAATGTAGATAGACCTTCTTAATGGCTCTTCACTTTATCTCAACTCACATAGGATTTAAATAAAAGAACCAGACCTAGTTGTTTGTACACATGTGCTTTTATTTGATAGCAGATTTTATGAATCATGTTAATGTGTTGAGCTATATGTTTCTGAGGGTGTATATTTTATTGTAAAATCATATATTTTTGCATTTGCACACTGAATTTTGATTGTTCCATTAAAAATGCTAATGATTAAAATCGACAGGAAATGAGTAAGTTAATGAAAAAATAAGAAATTTTAACTATTTTAACTTTAATTAATGAGTATCCTCCGCTTAATAAGTACTATTAATGAGTATCCTCCGCTTAATTAGTACTATTTGATATGTTTTTTAACTTTAATTAATGAGTATCCTCCGCTTAATAAGTACTATTTGATATGTTTTTTAACTTTAATTAATGAGTATCCTCCGCTTAATAAGTACTATTTGATATGTTTTTTAATTTTTTGTTGCAGTTAAAGGGAATTGCTGGCTAACAGACATTATGTGTGATATCTAAATAAAGTGGTGTAAAAAAGTTGATGCTTTAAATATTATACTAAAATATTTTTAATTACACAGCTTTTCTCTATAACAGGGGAATTAAAAAAACGTTATTCTTTAGTTTAGATGTTTACAGTAATCTACAAAAATGTTTAATGTTTTGTATGGAATTTCATAGTCATTAGTCAAAAGCAATTTAAAAAGGAAGTGAATTTAATTTGACACGATTAAAATCTTCCGTTCTTTTCAGTGAAGCGTTCTCATTTTCTTTTTTCCGGTAGTACACAGTGTAGCTAGCATTGTTTGTGACTACTTCATTTATGGGGTTTTTGCGCTGTCCTTTTCACAGTAGATATTTTGAAAAGAGACGACGATAAAGGCTGTAAGGGGCGGCTGTTGACCCTCCACATACCCTATGTCCGCCAGATACGGTTCAAGTGATTTCTAAGCCCAACATTGTAACCCAAAACCCTTGTGGTTTTAAACACTTTATAGAATTTATGTTTTATAAACACAATAATCACAGTTGGTAAATTCTGTTTTAAGTATTTCCTTTTAACAAAATTCCATAAATGACTTTCAACCTAAGCATGTAGTTCTTGACGATGGATTCTTCAAATATATTCTTACAACTCTTTGAAGGGCAAAAACATACACAAAAAGAAAATAATACGCATAAGCATTTCCATCCACATAATGGTTGGTTGAATTGTCCATCCACATAATGGTTGATTGAGTTGATTGAATGACTAATATGCAGTGTCTGATAAAAAAAAAACATCATAATTTATATTAATATTATTTAGATCTTATGAATATCATTTTTTTTTTCAGCTTCATGGTGATAAAGTTTTTTTTTAATTTAATCAATACAACCTCTTACAAATATGAAGACAGAATGGATGTGAATGCATCTGAATACACCAGACAGACGAACGAGGTACTTATGTTACAAAGATGTCAAATATAAAATCAGTAAATAAATTCAGCTAGGGCTGGATTTCTAAGTTGACGCTAAGATGACGTAAACAATGGGTCTTTTTAGACATGTGACGGCGTTGATGGCTCATATAGAGGGTCAAATTAAGGTATTTAGTAGCGGCAACTCCTCTCCGGCCACACTTCATGAAACTTCCCAATTTTGTTATACGATCACCAAAATAAAGGACAGAAGAGTACAAGCCCCACATATTATCCCTTATAATGTGGAGGAGGATGACTTAGGTGAGCCCTCTCAGATTCATGACAAAATCAAAACGATGGAGCTGTTGAAGATTATTGACAGCGCTGTTCCTGAAACAAAGGCTAGAATACAAAGACTTGGAAAAAAAACAAAGTGACACGGTTCATCCTATAAACATTTTTTGGAAGATTATCCTTTAGCAATAGAGTTTTTCGTATACAGTCATCAATTACCTGTTAAATTATAGATTTGGTTTGATAGAACTCCGATACAGATAAAGTTGTTTAATGGTGCTAAAAGAGAACTGGAAGCTAAAGTCAAAGCAGGTGAAGGTGACTTGACTATTAAGTACATCAATGGCGTACCAGTGGTTAAAGAAAAGCTCTTGAAGAATATAAAAACCAAATTAATTTTTTTCTTTATTGTATCAAAATACAAAAAGTTAGAGAACGGATTAATCTAAAAATGCATCAACTTTTTGTGTAGTTCAATACGACTGTGTTATTCGTCGAAACTTGGTTTTATTCAAACATTACTTCATCCGAATTGGAATTACGAACTTACAATGTACACGTATATAGAAGGAACAGAGACTCTGACAACAGCAACAAAATACGTGGTGAAGGGATACTAATTTATATTTTATATGTGGTATGCATTTTTTTCTGCATTTCGATATTTTTTGTGTACATGATTCATGTTAATACAATATTTGAAATTGATTTGACAAGTTATACTTAAATTTTTGTGTGCATTTATTTTCTAATTAAGTATTACTCTTGTAACCTTTTTTCTCGATAAAAGACCTGTTACATTAAAATAAACTATGTTTTATTTTATCAAATAAGTTAATATTCACATAACAACAGAATGAATAATGCAAAATATAGTTTGAAGGTACAATATAGCAAACACTGTATCTTGAGAAAGGCGGATGATCTTGTTTGTAGCAAATTAATATATATTTTCTTTAAAATGTATTACATGATAGACTAATTTTACTTTGCCTACGTCTTGTTACATAAGAAAATGTTGTCCATTATACGAGTCGCCCCTGCAACCACCCTTGGCGAAGCAATTAAAATGGCTTTTGTTTTTGATACTCCCGACAGAACGTTTAACACGAACCAGCGGTAGTTTATACATGACTTCAGTACAATTTAAATTTTATCTTTACAAAAATATGAAAGTACGCAATAAATTAACCTTCGAATTTCGTAACCTATGGACGTTAATTATTCAAGAATATTTTTAATCCTGCACATATTGATATTAAAAATTAAAATGGAATTTATTTTCTTTTACACTCAACTCGTCAGTTTTTTTGCATACATAATAATGATGGTTTTTTTGACGAGGTTCAAAAAAATCTCCCGTTTTATTGTATTATATATTATATAACTAAAATTTATTTCATTAGACTTGAGGTAACTTTTTAATTCTTAAAGAAGGTTAATTTACGAATATTTGTAAACGAAAACTTGTTAGAACTGGGTAAAACTTTGAATATTAATGAAGAGGTAATGTTATATTGTGACTTAGTTTTCTTTTGTCTGGTTGGTTGGAAAAAGTTGCTACCTGGCCATACATACACCCGCCAAATGTTTATACAACGAAGTATTAAAATAAGTATGTCAATAAATATATTAGAGTAAAAACAGACGGGACGCACATATTTAAATAATTAATTAAATGCTGTAGAAAAACACTGAGAAATAAATGTGGTGTGTCAATGTTTAACAGAATACAAAAATAAAAATAATTAACGAAGAACGTGCACTCAAGAGTGATGTTATAAGGTGAACAATAAACGCTTTGAGATGATTTAGATACGTATGACTAATAAGTGACGTATGTTGAATGCGAATTTGAGTTTGATTGTAAAAAATATGGCAAACCCAATAGAATAAAATTTTGGAGGAGAGAATGATGTACGAGTTTGGAAGAGAGTTTGTAAGAGAGGAAGATATTTGGAAGAGAGAACGAGGTAAGTATATATGTGTACTTCTTCTTTTTCTTTCGTATGGTAACCTTCAACGTATCCAAACTGATGATTCTGATATATTGAATAGTGTGGCTGAGATACTGTATTGTCTTTGACTCCGGTTATCGAGCCTTAGAGTTAAAAACCAGTCGAATTGGCACGTAAATCGCGGTTCGTCATAACAAGTCTAGGCAAAACTATCGCACGTTAAGAGACAGCACTCACAGCCGTCCTCAGCGTATACGAATATTATTACCAGACTGGGACCGTGTTTTATTATTTCGTTTTTCTACCATCGGGAAACGAACCCGAAAATATACTTATAAGATGCGATAAAATATACTTATAAGATGCGGTAAATACTTATAAGATGCGATACTTATAAGATGCGATCCGAATACTTATAAGATGCGATACTTATAAGATGCGATCCGATACTTATAAGATGCGATCCTTATGCGATACTTATAAGATGCGATCCGATACTTATAAGATGCGATACTTATAAGATGCGATCCGAATACTTATAAGATGCGATACTTATAAGATGCGATCCGATACTTATAAGATGCGATACTTATAAGATGCGATCCGAAAATATACTGATGCGATAAAATGGGAATTTAGATTAAATATGCTGTCAGAAAAGATAATATAGCATTGTGAGACATCGGGGAAGACGCTTTGCGAAACGTAGGACCAAATATGCTGTCAGAAAAGATAATATAGCATTGTGAGACATCGGGGAAGACGCTTTGCGAAACGTAGGACCAAATATGCTGTCAGAAAAGATAATATAGCATTGTGAGACATCGGGGAAGACGCTTTGCGAAACGTAGGACCAAATGAACACAGAAAGGAGAGGCCCGTGTCAAATATAAGAATGGAGAATACTTAAAATTAATGTACGAAAATTGAAACAATTCTGTAAATATCAAGAATCGAATCTTCGGGGACAGATTACTTAGCAATAACCAAACCATTAAAACACTGGCATTAAGTAAATATACTATTAACTGTAAGGGGATTGCATACATACAAATCATCACGTCCGTCATTTCCCTGTCGAGATAGGCAAAGTAGCATACTTTTTTCTCGACGCACATCCCTGACCTTTTCTTTATCCATACATTTTATACAACTCCCATAATTTTTGTTACTTTTTATGTTTGTTTCTTTCAAAATATCATTCACTAGACCCATCCATATTTTCATTGATCTTCCTCTACTATGCCTTGCACTCACATTTGCACTGCATATTTTTTTTGTTAGCATTTCTTCACGCATTTGTTCTATGTGCCCAAACCATATTGTTATTGCGACAGGATTTTGAGTACTTGGGCTTTCAGGATGAATGACGAGTGGAAAGGATTTATGCGAGCTCGTGAGTGTGGGTCTCTTATTGTTGTTTTAATTTTGGTTGTTTTTGTGTTTGTGTTTCTGTGTGTTTTTTTTTTTTCTTCTTTTTTTTTTGTTTTGAATTTGTTTTGATTTTTATTCTTATGATTGTGTGCAGTATATTGTGGGATGAATATTTTTGGTCTTTCTGGAGCGATAATGTGTGAGGAGTTGAGTTTCGCAAGATGTTTCCAGTTGTAGTTAAGTGTCACTGTTTGTCAGGTTGATGAGAGCGTGCAACGGGGTTTTTTGTGTTATCAAACATCGGAAAGAAGTATCGATTTATTTTTTCATGCTAAATATCCTCAGTGAGATACAGGCAAAAGCCTAGTTTACTGGGGATACGACAAATGAAAGGCAACAAACCCAGATCCATTAAAATTATATGTCCAAATCAAATTACCTGTTGTTTTTTCTCAAATTGTGTATATTTCTTGTCATGTGTAATAATAATAATAATAATAATAATATTCAAGTGCTCTTCTTCATCGCACTCAACGCGTTGGTCTTAAGTGCACATTTACACATTATCACTTTTTTCCTTATTCTGCCAAACATTGTCTGCTCATGTATTTTTCTCAGTGCACGCATTTCCATAGCATTTATTATGTTCCTTTCAGTTTGATTTCAATAACCACATTTCACTTCTGTATATTAAAATTGGTTCAAAAATACTATGGTAATTTTTTTTTAATCATCTTTGCCATTTTTTATGAGCCATTGCAATGAGAAAAATTAAACAAACATAACATAGATATTCAAATGTAATTCAACAAAAATATGTCACTATCGAAAATTATCTTGAAAGATAAAAGGATTGACAAGGAAATTGTATTTCCTAAAATACATAATTTTCAAAATTTCTAAAATAAAATACAGAAATGGACGTAGAGAACGTACAAACTCGTACATAGATGTACAAAATATAGTTTCTGCTGCTATATCAAAAATGACCGTAGTTTTATTCTCATTTCCTGTACCGAGCATTTTGAACATATCTTGAATAGAAACTATAGCCCGACCAATATTATTTTTGAATTGAATTCTCAAATGAAAATTTTGAAAAATGCTTTGTGAACATTTCTTTTTTTTTTTGTTTCTTTTACCGTCGTATCAAATAACCTCTACATGGAAAATTCGGCAGATATTTTGTCAATGGAAATTTTTTATTGAATATTGGGAAAATAATTGTATACGATATTATTATACTTATATTAAGAAATATCTAGTTCAATTTTCAGAGAATTCTTTTTTTTTTAAAGTTCAGGCGTATAGATACTTGACTTTTTCCCTATGCTGAAGTTTTTTTTAAATAGATTTGTGCCATCAAATTCAAGTCATTATGCAATTATGTTAGTCTATATAAAAAAACTAGTTTTTTAAGAAATGGTTATTTTAGAATTTAACAATCGATCTATTGGTGAAAAAGTTCCACAAAGAAATAAGAAACGCAGCATTTATTAGAGACGGCAAAGATACGGCTTTTATTAAATCAAACCCATCTCGCAAAGAACAACCATTGTAGCATAAATTTTATTGTAGCATAAATTTAACTCTGTTATAAAAATATAAAAGTTAACATTTGTTTTTTCTTTTGATTGACACTTACCTCCGTAACCTAGTGATAAGACACTTATCTTCTTATTCGGGAGTTGCAAGCTCAATTTTCGTTGGTGCCTATTTTTTTAAGAATGTTTCTCGTTTCCACTTAATGCCTCATATATGGTATATAATTTTCAATTCATAGAAGTCCATTTTCAATTGAGAAAATCAATGAATTTGATGGTTCTTTATTATTTATTTATTTATTAGTGACAGCTTCTTGAGAAGACTATTTTCCTCAGTCTCCAGATGCATATAAATTGGAAGATGCTTTAACTTTTAAATTCGAATATCTCCGAAATATAAAAATACTGTTGTTTATCAATTTGTACCAAAAAGTCAGTTATGGTTTATACGAAGTAAACCAAGTGAATATACGGAAAACAAAACACTTGGCATAGAAATTCCTGGAAACAGAAGAAGAGGTCATCCCAAAAAGCGGTGAATGAGTGGAATTAACCAAGATTTTATAGAGCTGACTATAGAGATGGTCTTAGATAAAGCGCGTTTAAGAGAGGTAACTCATTACGCAGACTTAGACTAAGAGGAAATAGAAAAAAATCGATGAAATTTATTTCTGCGTTGTTCATCAATAATATTGGTTTTATATTTTACGTGGTTATAAGTTTTAAGCTAACACTTTTTTACTGAAATCACAGAAATATTAATGACATACGAGTACATTGCATGAATATTTTTGAATTAATTAACTTGAAACATTTTTATTTTATTTATTTTAACACTTTTATGTAAATAATAGGCTGCCAGGTAAATCATCTTGAAATCTATAATCAGTTGATCTATAAGATAAATATCTGAGTTCAAGGTTTTTATTGAGGCTCATCAGCGTTCTACGACACGAGAGATTACTGAGATACTGAAAATATCGAAATCCACACCCAACGAACATTTCATGAAGTTTAGATACGTGAATTCCTAAGATTTTTGGCAACTATGAGGTTTAAGAGAAAAAAACTTAAGGAATCGGTTTTCCGTGTGCAATTTCCTGCAAGAATACAAAGAAAGCTACATATTTGGAATCGAAAAGTGATAGGTGACGTAAAGTGGATCGTTTATAACAATGTAACGCGTAAAAGCATGAACCACTTTTAATAACCCTGAAGATTGATCTTTATCCGAAAAAGATCTTGCTGTGTATCTGGTGGAATTGGAAGGGAATTGTCGTCTACGAACTAATCCCTCACAACCAGATGATCAGTTTGGAAAAACACAGCTCGTAATTGGATCAATTGAAGGCAGCAATCGACCGGAAGTGTCCAGAATTTGCCTATTTGAAGAGTTTTTTCTTTCACCAGGACATCGCCAGACTACATATGTCTTTGTAGATTCGGAAAATTTTTATAAAACTGTGCTAGAATGTCGTTACTAGGATGAAAATCCTTCGATTATCACTTATTCGGTCCCTTACAGAATGCCCTTATTGAGAAAAACTTCAGTTCCCTGGAGGTCTGCAAAAACTGGAGCAGTTCTTCACCCAAAAAAACTGCGAAGCTCTAGGAGAATGTAATTTTTATGTTACCCGAAATATAGCATAAAATAGTAAAAAAAAACATCGCATACATAACAGAGTTAACGTAAATCAAAATTGCTGTTAATAAAGATAGGGTAGGAGTTGTAAAATAGTTATAGATGAGGAATTTTTTTAAAGTTTTTTCTAGTTTTTACTCAAACATTGATAAGGGTTCCAAAGTTGAGCCGAGTGAAACACAAAAGATGATGTGATTATATATAATGCGTTGCAATAAAAATGTATGTGGCGATGTCCAATGATATTTTATCTTTAAATAAAAAATAATCAAGAACATTTCAACTGCGTGATAACAACTAATTTAAAAAGTATATTCCAAATGAAAAATATCTCTAAGTAATTATATTTAATTATGTATCCAGATTTTTTAGATCCGTCTATTTTTTAAAGTGTCTTTTTTATATTTCTTTAAAGAGAAAAGTATCAATTTAATTTAATTGTCATCA
Organism: Odontocerum albicorne; assembly: GCA_949825065.1. Classification (NCBI taxonomy): domain Eukaryota; kingdom Metazoa; phylum Arthropoda; class Insecta; order Trichoptera; family Odontoceridae; genus Odontocerum; species Odontocerum albicorne. Next base: position 18,863,822 of record OX463855.1, read on the forward strand.
GAATAATGGATATTTTTATAATCAGAATAAAATCTGAAGTATTTACAGAAATATACTTCATTAACAATAAATGTATTGTACTCGTATATGCTTTGTTTTTCATCTATACTGATTGATTAAAATTTTAGCATTTCGACACTAATATGAGAAATTTAAAATCATTGCTTTGTTAAAAAATTTTTTAAAATAATATCTAGGGGACTTACAGCAATTTCTTCCAGCTAACCAACAACTAACAACCTCCGTGGCCTAGTAAGTAAGACGCCTGTGTCAGACCCGGAGATTGTGGGCTCGATTCCCGCTGGAATCCAGCTTTTTTTTAAGTTTTCCATTTTGGTGTTTATTTAAGGACTCAAAGACACCTTTCTGGTAGGTTGAAGGAGTTTACTACTTGACAATAATCCCACGAGGTTGCACTGTGTACAAAGAAAATGTTATACTCGTACGTGATTCAATCAGGCGCTTCTATATCTGACAGACGTAGTTTGCTTAACCATTTTTTATATGTTTTTCAATACTATAAAATGTCTATATATGGACTCTATTAACAGTTAATATTGGAGTTTTCGGAGTCACAAACCACAGCGCCCTTGAGAAGAGTTTGCTGTCCAAACGACGGTACATAAAATAGTCCTTTGAAAAAAAAACAATTAAAGTTAAGCTAATTCGTTGTATCTCATATCACTTTCATTGTATACAACCTGACAAATGTATTTCCGTATGGGAGGCCCGTAAGTGTCTAGACTGTAACTCTTTTTAAACTAGACGTTTACTCTTTTTTATCATTTTGGATATCAACAGGAATTGCACCTGCAACTTGCGGGCTGAAAAACAAGCGACTTACCAAAAAGGCTACACAGGTTGCTGGAGGAAGAAAAAATATTGGTGTTTACACCATCGCACTCGAAGAGGCAAGAACACTCGCAATCAGGAATCGAATCCGTAGTCTCTTACAATTGAAGCCACGGATTTATTCTATGTTTTAATAAAATACTATTTTTCTTAATTTCAATTTAAGCTCACTTATGTTTTGAACACAAAAAAGTTTGATCGTATTTTTTATTGGTGTTAAGCCCTCCTTTGTGATGATAAAATAAGTTTGATCGTATTTTTTATTGCTGTTAAGCTCTCCTTTGTGATGATAAAATAAGTTTGATCGTATTTTTCCTTGTTTCTCTTTTGTTGTGGATTTTTTTTTAAATAAATGACATGAAGTGAAAATATCTAAATTGTTTTTTTCTTTAACGTGTCAGAAAATAAATAGATTTTATCTCTTATTATATAATACTCATACATTATTATATCTCACGGTAAATATTTTTTGACACTTTTCTCGACGTCAATAATATCAAAGGCTGATAAGTGGTCAAGGTTGACATTTATGTAAAAACTTCCGAATATATTTCTTTACTCGCCACATAAAATATAAATTATTTGATAGAAATGTCTTTCAATATTCTTCTAATGGCTTACCACCACCAGTTATCAATAAATATATCAGAATCCCCCTATAAGAATGACATGATTCAAATTATTTTTGCATTTTTTTAATTATCTTTATAAAAAATATGTTTTTTTATAGCATAAAACGACAACCTCCGTGATCTAGTTGGTATTAAGCCTATCTCCCAAACCAGAGGCTGCTGATTTAAATACCGCTGAAAACCAGATTTTGTTTAAAAGGATTGTAGTCTAGTTTTCTCTTAAGGCATCTTCAACATCTTTCTGGTTGGTTGGAAGAGATTAACACATGTCAATAAGCGCGCCAGGCTGTAATGTATACAGTGAAAGTGTAATACAATACAATACATAAAACATTAACGAGAATGCTAGACTTTGAAATGTACAATACCTAGTTTGTGTGTACCAACATAATTTTCTATTTATGATTTTATTTTGATTAAATTTAGGCCTTGATCAACTTTTTTCGCTGACTAACCTACTCGTATCTGAGGTTTTTACGCTGGTATCTGTGGGCTTTCTTTTTTCTATTATTTATTCATTTTCTATTTTTTTTAAATCTACTTGTATAAGGATGGGCTGAAAAACAATTGATGTACTCGCGGCCGGACTGACATTATATTGGTGGGGTGTATCTCAACCGGGAAATATTATGAGATGAGCTCAGACTTTTTGATAGATGTGTATTTTCTGCTATTTATCTTAAGATGTATGTACGATTTCGGAATGTACTTATGAATAATCGTATAAATTAACTACGTTGCTATCTATTAATATTTATTGAATTATTTATTTATTTATATAAATTCAAATATTTACATAGAATACAAATACTTGTATTTACATGCTCGTCCTCATCAAAGAAACAAATCGAAAAATGAAAATATAATTATAATACATAGAAAAGTTTTAATAAAAAAATGATGAATTACATCGTTTAATAAGTAAATTGTATGAAAGATGTAAGGAGAAAGTTTTGAGCATGGATATTGCGAAATCCATGGTGATAGAAAAGTGTTGAAGAAAAATTCAATGTGATATGTGGGAGAGAAATGAAAGATTATAGCAAATTGAAGAATTCTCCTGATTGGGTAGTATTTTAATAGATGGTGGAAAAGTTACGAGGGTTTTATAAGGGTGTGCACTTACAGAAAATAACGTCAACGGGGCACTAAAATACATATATTCGAACCCGACAGTATCCAAATCTGTTTAGATCATAGTCCACAACATAATTTTTTACCAACTTTGATATATCCAAGTGAAATGTGGACATGAAAAATACTGTAATGTGCCGAAGAAATACAGTAGAAATGCGTACACTGAAAAAAAATACACGGGATGAGACAATCTATAACAAAATACGGAATAAAGTGATTTTACCCAGTGCAAATGTGGGTACAAAGTGTGGTTGAAGGAGACCAAGGAAAATAGGTCTGGATCAAACGAATGGGAAAAGTCAGAGAAATCATATTGTAAAATTTGTTTAAGGTTTATGAATATAGAAGAAGCGAAGGATGTGTGTTGAGATAGAACAGTCTAGCGCGCTATTTTTTCTGCATTCTTGAAAAGGGTAATGACATGATGGCTGTATGTCATTAAAAATATTTACTAACCTCCATAAAACATGTTGTTAACGATTACTTAATTGAAAATGTGACTCTTGGGCGAATGGTGTGATGGAGGGGAGATGTATTTAAAATTCCCTGCTCACAGCCTTCTTTATTTTTTTCTTTTTATCCAAAACTCTACTCTCTCAAGAGACTCTCTCCCCTTCCACTTATAAAAATCCCTTTTTCTTCCCAGTAGACTTACAGGGCCTGCGTGTTTGTTCATAAAATATATGCTGCAAGCACACGTTATTGATATAAAGGGATGCTTCCTCATTGTTATATTTTATCGTCACCTTCTTTGATTTTTATGTTAATTCGACTTCTTTTAAAAAGAAAGAGAGCTCCAATAAATTGCATGCGTACGAGATTCCCACGTTTTAAGCTTCGCAGTAAAAATCAAGATGAGGATTCCTCGTTTTTAATATCTACCTTTACAGCCTTGCAGAATTAAAAAAGTATTTAAACTTCATTCACATCGACACATATCTTCTTTTACCTCACCTTAAATCGTTAATTTATAGTTGACAGCTTGGACTTTTTTCCTCTATCTCTCTCGATCTAGCCAATCACTCAGGGATAGTCCGAGTTCAGTCATGTCCTCCTCTACTTTCTTATATAGGTTCTTCTTGGGTATTTAGCGTAGACCCTTTATCTCGCCGTAGCATGCAATACCAGCGTAGTCGTGCTACCTGGGCTTTATCTATAATTGGCGCCGCTTTAATTGTTTCACGAATTCATTCATTTCGAATCTTATCCAATCTAGTGGCACCCAGTGACCACCGTAGCATGCGCATCTCCGAGACATGAAGTAATTGTTCCTCTTTTTTCTTTAGAGGTCAACACCGAATCCATGTAGTATAGCGGGCCTTACCACTGTCTTGTAGATCTTACTCTTAAGCTTTATTAGTAGCCTTCTGTCACATATAACCCCCGTTGTTTCTCTATATTAGATATTGACTTCAAAGATCTTTTATATGAAAGTAAAAAAAATAGTTGCTCACAGGAATCGAACCCCCAAGTTGGGCATCTGGCATTTATGAACTAAGCCACGGATGTCACCATTTTTTCGTTTATAACTACATATCAAATAAAACAATATATGTTACATTGCTACATAAATAAGTTTCCTTTTCTTTGTTCTACTCGTAAATTTTAAATGCTTTTTCTAAAAAAAAACTTTTTTCGAACAAAATTGAAAAACATAACATTTTGCTGGAATTTTAGGATTTTTTTTCTTCTTATAATATTATTTATAGTTAAGGCTTTAACACTGGAAGTTAATCTAATGATATTGTAATTTGTTTAGTAAAACACTGTTTTTTCCGCTTAACATAACGGTATAACCCTAACGGTTTCAAGGTTTTCACCTCATGTTTTTCCCACAAACAAGACGGAGTCTCATGGAAAAAAACAGAGTTGATGGAAAAAAAACACCAATTTTCTAAACAAATTGCTTTATATTTTATGTATGAAATGAAAAAAAACTTAATTTACAAAATTTCAAACAAGATGTTTCTTACTTATTTTCGCTACGCAAATACATAGTTTTGTCTAAAAATAATGATTTTTTTTAATATCCTGTCTGGGATTTCCCATTTGGCAGGATAATACTCAATACTCGTGTATTCTTCATCCGCACACAGTACTACCGACGGACCTGAAAAACCCATTCTAAATGCCCTGTTTACGGTAATAGCCTAGCCTTTTGTGAATTCACTCTGTCGGTAATGACGCGAATGTAGTTATCAACAAAAGTTAACATAAAAAGTTTTATACTCTTTTTAATAAATCATGAAACCAGGGACGTTGAACGACAGTGTTTAGTGTGTTTAACGTTATTACCTGTTTGATTCTGTTGACTTTTGTGTTTACGTTTAAATGTATCGATTTAAAGACTGCTCTTGTCATAGTAACATCTCGAAAATGTGTATATTTTTACTAAGAAAACAAAATTCTTTAATAATAAAACCTCAGAAAAAAAATTATTTGTGATATAGGACATGATAAGAAGTTGATAAGCCAACCAGCGCTGGTGTGTGTGAATCTTTAATATAATTGTTTTTATACGTATTTGTTATAAGCACTCCCCTACCCACCTAAGCGTGTTTTCCCCTTTTTTTTCAAATTGAAAAAATATATATTTAACAGTCACAAGAATATTAATCACGTTTAAACAGAAAATAAATTGATATCCACCATAATCACGGCGCACTAAATAAAAAAAACATTGAATATATCAATAGCTTCTTCCAAAAATTCTCGAAGTATAGATTAATTTTCGAGGATTTTGAATATTAAAAAGATTGTCACTGTTGCTGTGAAACTCTACACTATAAAACATGTATCGTTTTATGACAAGTGTTCTTGTTTATTTCAGCGCGGTAAGCAATTAATATTATACACTCACAGTTATCTTTTTTTAAATAAAATACTTGATAAAGATCTAACTGACTTTTGTCTTTTTTCATTAAAAAAAAAGAGTGTCTTGTTGAGTAATGTGTATTGTAGTAATTGTACGTAATTGCGTTGTAGTGAGCAAGCTTTCAGATATCAAAATTTCACGGGCTTATATTTTACCTGCAGAATGCCATTATTGCGTCGTCTTATAGACACAAGTCACATATTTACTTCTTCCGACACTTTTTTTGCCTGGAATTTTCCTCCGCAATATCAACTGAAAGATCTTATATTTTCTCTTCGTATTATATGACTAAAATACTCCAAATTTATCTTTATAATGGTGGGTAATAGTTATCTATATTTATTCATCCATATCAAGACATCATTTAGGACTGTTTAAACCCATGAGATCCTCCACATTCTTCGATAGCATAAATTTCAAAATTGTCGGGTATTTTTTGTTATTGGAATAAATACATACGTCAACGCCATAAATAAGTACGGAGAATATAATGCAACGCCGAATTCACATAAGTTATTCGAGATTAAAATCCTTGTTGCAGAGGACACTGTATTTTTAAGAATCAACTCCGTGCCATCTCCATCCTAATTTTAATCTCTGAAAACTCAGTGAGATATTCAGTAACTCAGTAAGACGTGAAAATGTTACAATACATACATCATGTTTGATTGTTTTGCTACTTCTGTTACCAACATTAATTTGTCGTATCGAGAAACTGTCATTCATTATATAGTGACTAAAATATATCAATTATTCTTTCAACAAGTTGACATTTACTAATAGCTGGCTGAAGGGAAATATCAAGAGCTGGCTAAATCCACTGAAACTTTATTTCAAGGCTGCAACTTGTGGAAATGGGAAAATTAAAATTCAGTTTAAATGATCTAATTTAAAAGTTTAACGGTTTATAAATGGCAGTGTTTCCACGAATTAATTGTTCGTTGATAACCGTAAGAATGACGCAATTTTCTGTCAAATCAAAATCTCTCAACTGTTTAATGACTTTTTCAAAGGATCCATATTAGTCGCATATATAGGATGTAAATAAATATTCATTTGAATAGTATATATAATTTGTCATTTATAACGGATATACATACTGAAAATGTATTCGAATATATTTTAATTATAATTTGATGTATAAAAAAGAAACTTGGGTGTCAAACAAGACTGAAAAAAGTCAAGAAAATACTGTACACATGCGTGTTCTTAGAAAAATATGTGGAGTGACAACGTATTTTTATTAGACAACAGATACGGAGTGAAGTGATTAGGAGAGAATGTAAACTTAGGGTTGATATATTGAGAAAGATAAAGAAAAGCACTCTGAATAAGTTTTGGGCGCAGGGAATGAATAAATGAATGAAGGAATGAAGAAAGAACAACAAAACAAATATATAATACAAATGTGAGTGGAAAGTGTGGTCGAAGAAGATCAAGAAAAATATAGTTGGATCAAGTAAAATATATTTTGAAAAGAGGATTTATAAGAAGTAAGAAATGTCGTAGGAGTCGTATGAGATGCAAAGAGAAAATCTGAATAGCTATGTTTTCTTCGGTCCACATCTTCCACGCACACCTTGCACTTCTGACTTGTATGCTCGTTTAGTAATTATTTCTCTTCACATGTACAAATTACCTTAACGTATTGTAGTTTATTCATCTTGCTTAAAACATATATTTGATGGATAAATGTATCCTTCTTCGATACATTAACATCCGTGACCTAGTTGGTATATCGCCAGTCTTCTGAACCGGGGTTTGTGAGTTCCATTTCCGCTGGAACTTAAATATTTTGAAGAGGATTACAGTCTCATTTTCCCTTCAGGCCGCTTCAATATATTTATATTTATCTCAAAGAGATTGCCACATGGGTATATGCCTGTCAAATTCTTATGTATGTAACAACCAAAGTTTATTTATATAATACCTCCACCAATTTTTCTTCGTGAATCTCCATTGCTTCAATCTTCTTTATTTCTTCGTCTGTCAAGTCCTAACTTCACTTTCATACATCAAGGTACGCACCATTTAGTTTAATTAGTTTTGCTACTCTTGACTATGGTGCAGTTATACAATACGTTAAGTGCCCCATCATCTCACTTGTTACCCATAACTACCTTTTTTTCAACCTCCCTTTCAAGTTACCCATCACATTTATTTTTTTCAATTCTAAAACACTATATTAAATACGCACCTAAAATATCTTCTATTAATCTACAATGAATTGTACAATAATTTACAAGTATTTTCCCCTTCCCTACATTTACATAGCATATCTATTACAATTTCTAAGATGTCATTGTTCCGTGCGTTTGTTTGTTGAACATACGCTTGGCCGCATGTGTAGCTGTCGGACATAATTTGTTTTTCTCTGTTTGAATTTTTTAAATGAATCGTGATACATAAAGTATTAGGTTACTAGAATATTCTTGAAGATGGGCACAACATTCCACATATATTAATAGTCTATTTCTTTATTAGTTGTTGCGTATTTTTTATAATTTTCAAGTATTTATTTTGTGACAGTTATTGTTGCATATTTAATTAATTGATGATTTTTATTTTGGGTAACATTCATTTTCTCGAGTAATATTTCAATTGGATCGATCTTTGGCTGACTCAAATCATAAGTGACATGTGCAGTTTTAGGAAGCACTTGTAGACACCCGCTTTCGGGAAGTATTATTAAAAAATATGAATATAAATTAACAATACACACATACACAACACTCCACCTTAAGCCAAATGTTTAATTATCCCAAATTTGAACGTCTACAAAGGTTTATTTGTAGTTCATTATCCCTTGGTATATTTTCTGTGGTATTCTTAACACATATGTTATGTTAAACATATGTAGCTGCAAGGTAGTTCCTAGTCTGACCGCAGCCACCACCTTCCTATCTTTACGCTCAACTTGTTTTTATTTTGTAATATTTTTAATCTGTCAATATTAGTGTATTCGAATCCTGAATAAGAAGCCTACTCTCTTAATGGGGCTATATAAAATATCATTTTATTATTAATAAAAGATATGCATAAAATTTTCATCCATATGATTTTCATCCACATCCATATTTCATCATAAATTTTTCATCCTTCATGATGTTTTTTTTTTCTGGTAAAATATTTTTCATTACAAACAGAAGAACAAAGTGGTAAAAAAGAGTCTAGGTGAATAAGGTAATATGCGTCCATCACCCAAAGAAAATAACGGAAAAACTGAAGGATAAAAAAAATATGGAAGAAAACCCTTACAAAAAGAGGAAAATACGTTTCGAAAATTCATTAAAGCTCCCAAAATATGGACCTTTTAGTAATTGTTTAATTGGTTTTACCTATTTTATTATCATGATCTAATTTTTTGAAGATTAGAAAACCTTTAAAATTTAATTTATGCCACATTTTTTATATATATGATTGACCGAGTATGTAGCCATGACCCATTTTGGGTAGTAGGGCTGACAATCGTGACAATTTGTCATGATGAATTTACAGCAGTTTTCATTAAAAATTCTCAATTATAATTTTTATTTCAAATGTATTTTTTACTGTTCTCTTCATAAATACTTTTTCTTCATTGAGTATGTGGTCAACTTACCCCATTTTTTAAATCTTTTTTTATTATCATTTGTGCCCTGTGATTAATTTTAATTTGAATTTTGTTTTTTTTTTTGTATAAATAATTTGTATCCATAATGATTACATTCTACAGCCGTTGAAAATTAATGCATAAATAACATCACGCTGTTTCTTTTTCGCGGTATGCAGAAAGGAGAGAGCAACTTTCCCATCGAGATAACCATCGTTCACCTTTTATAAATTCGTGTACTCGTATCTTCCCATACGAATCCTACGATTTCTTTGATTTTTTTCATTTCCTTCTTTCAAAAGATCATTCACGTCAACCATCCATACTTTTAATGGTATATTTCTACCACGTTTTCCAGTCCCATACCCACTGTATTTTTGTAGTGTTAATATTTTTTTATGAATTCGTTTTATATGCTCTAACCACATTTTATTCGTCTTGTAAAAGTTTTTTTCGTTTTCTATTATATTTTGTCTTCCATCTTTTTTTCTCAACACATGCATTTTTACATCATTTATGTGGTCCCTTACTTTCCACGCGTCAATCCCATACTTCAATTTCGAAACTAAAATATACTGTCGACTTAAATTATTTAAGAAATAAATAAATATAATTATACAAAAGGTATCATTATAAGAAAGATAAACCAAATGCTTTTTGCAATACAAGACAATTTTATTCAGATAAAACCCCATTTTTATAATTGAGATTTCCTTAGTTGGGTAATTTTAATATTTCAAGATAAACAAAATATTCTAACTAATTATCGTCTCGAGCATTTTGTTTTCAGACTTAAAGAACCTTTCATCTGAGATTATTATATTTTTAAACAAAAAAAAATGTTTGACTGTATTTAACTTCTAAGGAAAATCCAATAATTTTGATAAATTTCATTCTTTGTTCAAACAACAAACGTATTTGATTTCAAAGTTTTATTTAAATTTTGAAATCTATTTCAAAATTCAAATTATATTTGTATTAATAGGCTGGCTGGTACATAAAGGGGCTAATCGATTAGGTGCTAATCAAGGAAAAACAACCTCCGTGGTTTAACTGTTAAGACACTTGTGTTCCACCCGGGGGCTTTGGATTCGTTTACCAATGGTACCCAGTAAAAATATAAAAAAAGGTTTCTACTCGTATCTGTTTTACCGAGTTTGTTTGGTAACTTCTTCACCTTGTACATTGAAATGATAATAGACCAGAGTAACAAACTGCCATCATATAATATGAATCATGATCTGGAAGCGGTAACTGAATTTATTTACTGTGACTCCAGTATTATCAACAATTGAGGATATGATGCTGAGGTGAAAATATAACTGAAATGGCAAAAAATACGATGTCGAAGTTGGAAAGATATGAAAGACTAGAATCACCATCACGGCGAAAATGCGCCTAGTTAAGTATCTCGTTTTCGCAATATTTATGTATTGCGTAGAGACTTGTACTCTGAGAGAAAACGAGAGACGTAAAATAGATGCATTTGAAATGTGGTGCTGGAAAAGGATGTTACGAATTCCATGGACAGCAAGGTGGGTGAAATGTCGTCTTCGTTCTCGAAGAATTGAGAATCACCGGCAGATTGTCAACAATATGTATTTGATAAGTCCTTCGATTGTTTGGGCACATTGCTCGTGGCCAAGGAGACAGCTTGGAGATGCGTGTGGTTACTGGAAGCGTGAAAAACCGACACAAAAGAGAAGGAGTCCCAATGCGTTGGACTAATCAAGTGATAGATGCAACAGGACTACACTTAACAACTGTCCTTCGAACTGTAGATTACAGAGATGGATGGAGGGGAGTCGTCAGAGGCTATCATGGGAGTATGATGCTCAGTTGTGATCTACACGACAGGATAGTTTTTAAATCGCGTTCTCCATTGGCGCAATATAAATCGTAGAGTTACAATAATTCTAATGAATGATTTGTCTGTTTGCATTATACGTTCATGTACTCCTCATATAATTTGTCTCAAAAGTGCATCGAAATCTAGCTAACGACCGCTAGCAAACATCTCTTAAGTACTGCAATATCTTGACAGTTCAATTATGATTCTGTGTGCATTATTTTATTGTAATTTGAGTTAAATGCTTCTCTGCCTGTAAGTTGAGTTTAACTTCTTCTCTCGAATATTTTTGTCTACTATGTTAAAATATCGTTCGTGTTAAACATCGTTCTATTCGATATACGATACACCATTCGTTGCCATAAACAAGATCCAAAGTCTCAAAGTGTACGAAAACTTTCGGCGAATAAACAAAACTCAATTCAAGGAGTTTGAACTCCTTGACGCACGAGTGCTAAATTCGGTCCTTCTTCCAAGAAAAATAAGTTTATTTAGCTGTCCAGTAAAGCACTCCAGTCGCCATCAATTACGAGTGGTGCAATATATTTTTTCGCAACGTTTAAGTCCATTTTTCTTGTGTAAAAATCGTTACCTTCCGAACACAATTTAGCAGCTCCACTGTAATTTACATTGTTTCGACTAGTTAGAAAAAAACCTTGTTCAATTTATTAGTTTAGACGGTATACTGAGAATTTCCAACGTGAATCGCATGCTTTGAAATAAAGAATGCGCATTACAGTGTTATTCAAACTTGTGCTATATCTTTTAAATAATAATAGTTATTGAAATAAATAATTGTAACTTATTTCATTTGAATTAATTTGTATGCAAATAAATTTATCAATTATTCATTTCCAAACATGTATCGAAAACTGCTCTTTTAATTTTATTCTTGGTATATAAAAATAGTTTGTTTAATTTACTTTCACTAACTTTTTAATAACTATTATAATAATAATAACATGACAAGTTATAGAGCGCCGTTGAAAAAACAGGCTATCTTCTAGGGCGCTCTAGTTTGGAATTCGAAACCACTATCGTTTAAAGATTTAAAATATTACAAGAAAAGCATATTGGGTATTAGGATAGAAAGATAGAAGATTCTAGTGTAACGGTGTATGTTAGTGTTCAAATACGAGTATATGTAATTGTATTTTTTTACAATACCTCCCAAAATGAGTTGTCTTCAAGTGCTTCCTAAAGTTACACACGCCATCCATATTCTTATATATTGTTTATAGTGAAGGCATTAACATTGTGGAGGTTTAATTAAATTGTAATTTATTTTATCAAACACTGTTTATTCCACTTTTGGTAACGTTATAGCCCTACCGGTTTCAAGGCTTTCACCTCATAATCAGGGGAGTACAAACAAGACTGAATTCGGTTCGAACTGGTACTCGCCGAGGATGTCTCTTCCCTCCACCCACAGTTCCCAACCCGAATATTTACTGTTAGAAGCGTATATGTCGGTACCAGTTCGAACAGAATTCATTCTTGTTTCGGCTCCCCTGATGATGAGGAGAAGCCTTAAAACCGTTAGAGTTATACCGTTACAAAAAGTGGTATAAACAGTGTGTGATAAAACAAATTATAGCGTATTCTAATACTTAGTAGCACACAACTCCACGCCATAGGATCGATTATACTAGTTACATGAATTGATTATAAAGGCTTACAAAACTATATCAAGTATAAATACGAGTAAATTAGGTATCAAAATACGAGTATAAGACAATCTTGTATGAAATTACAAAATATATTTGAAATTTCATTCGAAAAAAAAATCCTGTGATATTTTGTAAATGAGTATATTTCGCTACAACAATACGCCGAAAAGGGCATTAAACATTTCCCGTGTCAATTTTTTTGCAATAAATTTGAAGGACCCTCAAACCTTAATTTGACTTCCGATTCTTTTCAAGTGGAGAATTTTAAAGTAGGGAAAAATCGCTTTTAAAATATACATTTCATATTTCATCCAGCATGTTTCGTAATTATTTTTTATTTATTTATTTTATAAAAATATATTTTCAAATCCTTGTATACTTAAAAATCTTCTATGTTGTTTATAGTTAAGGCATTAACGTTGTGGAGGTTTAAAGACATTGTAATTTATTTTTAACAAACACTGTTTATTCCACTTTTTGTGATGGTATAACCCTACCGGTTTCAAGGCTTTCACCTCATCTTCAGGGGAGCGCAAACAAGACTAAATGCTGTTCGAACTGGTACCGATATAGACGCTTCAACGGTTGGAGGCTGGGGGGTGAGGAAGGCTAGGGATAATTTCGGCCAAGAGCGGGGAGATTTTGGGGAAATAACTGTTCAACAGATGTTCCGATCGGTATACTGACTTAGAAATTTCTAGGGCCTCTAATCTGTCCAATTTATTTCCGTTGCCGCTATTATGTAAGAATTTGGCATCATCGATAGAAAAAGTATGATTCTCACGGTGACAATGATTAGCCATTTCAGAATAAATTAGAGGATTTGTTAAGGCGGATTTGTGTTCACGAAATCTCTTTTCAAAAGATCTTCCTGTCTTTCCTATATAGAAATTATCACAGTCAGCACATAAAAGTTTATACACACCACTGTTGCTAAGTATTCTATTTTTGCCTTTCCCATTAAATTAGAGTTTCCGGAGATTAAAGTTAGTGTAAAAAGCTGGCTTTATGTGACTTGGAATATTTTTGGTTATTTCATATTTTTTATAAATAGGACTTTGCTCCATTTATAGGTATGCTTATAGGTGTCGTTAAATATATAATCTTTTATAAGTTTCTTTTTTGTTTTGTTTTTTAAAAGTGAATCAATGAGGCTTCCAGGATAGCCATTATTTGTAGCAATTTTTTTGATGGTTATTAATTCCTTTTTAAAATTGTCGTCGGTTAATGGGACACTGAGCAATCTATGAAGCATACAGTTAAAGGCGGCGAATTTATGATTATTAGGATGGTTAGAAGTTGCTGGAATTATAGAGTCTGAATAAGTATTTTTCCTATATATATCAAAGTCAAATGTGCCATTTTTCCGAGATAATGTTAGGTCCAAGAAATTTAATTTTCCGTCCTGTTCTGTTTCTAGTGTAAATTTTATAAAACTTTCTATAGAATTTAAATATTTAAGAAATTGGTGTAATTGTCTATCGGTACCCGTCCAAACACAAAGAATGTCATCTGCATACCTAAACCAGCACAAAACATTTTTGGTTAACTTAAACTTACTCCTAAAAATACATTTTTCAAAATAGTTCATAAATATTTCACTGAGAAGGGGAGACAACGGTGAGCCAATAGCTAAACCAACTTCAACAATAAAATATATAAACAAACAAATGGTGGAATAAACAGTGTTTGTTAAAAATAAATTACAATGAAAATCTTCTGATAATATGCACATGAACATACCATCACTACGTATCCCTGTCGGGGTAGGCAAGAGGGACAGGGTGCCAAAATTTCTTATCGCAACGCACATAATTCGCTTCCTCTTCACATATAATCATATTGCTCCTAAGATTTCTCTGACGTTTTATACGAGTATTATCTTCTTTCAAAATGTTTCACCGAATTCAACAATACTTTTCTTATTATTTCTGCTCTACGCGTTCCACTAATATTCACACTGTATATTTCTGCTCTATGCGTTCCACTAATATTCACACTGTATATTTCTGCTCTATGCGTCCCACTAATATTCCCACAGTATATTTGTTTTGTTAGTATTTATTCATTCATTATTTCTATTATACATTTCCAAACTATCCCAGAGTGATCGACTTTATCCTTATAATCTAGAGTTAACATCTGTATCAAACTACTTTATTTCTTATTTTGTGACATATCATCGTTTGAGTGCTACTGTAGCTGCCAGACTTTTTTTATATGCATTTCCATTTGATATTTTTTTGGTACATTGTGATTTAAAAGATTTTTGGTGTTTTCGGAATTTTTGAAGCTGTACACATTATTCCATTATACATATTTATAATCAATTTCTTGATTGATCGTAGCTGAAAACAATGTACATATTTTTACTTGTTTATTTTTTTTTATTACAACATTCAACGTTCATTTATTAAATATCACACAGAAATATTTAATGAATTAATCATTTTTATTTTTGGTTAAAATTTGCTTTCTCGAGTAATATTATATATAATTGGATCGATCTTCGTCTGCCTTAAAAAGTTAAATATGTTACTAAATTTTCTTTTTGATTAGTTTGTATTTCCTTGATCACATCTGATGACCAGAGTCACTACTTCCTATCCTTGCACTCAACTTTTTTTTGACATTTTTTATATGTCAATAATAATGGATTCGAATCCCGAGTGAAAGCGCCCTAGAGAGAGTTTGCTCTCTAAACGCTGCTTTATGAATTATACTTTATAATTATTAGTGTCACCTCTTGTATTACTGTCACCTTATGTATTATTGTCACTTGGTGTATTATTATCATCGTATGTATTATTGTCAGCTCATGTATGATTGACACCTCCTGTATTATTGTTACCTAATGTATTATTGTCACCTCTTATATTATTGTCACCTCATATATTATTGTCACCTCATATATTATTGTCACCTCATGTATTATTGTCACATCATGTATTATTGTGACCTCATGTACTATTGTCACCTCATGTATTATTTTCAGTTCACGTATTTTACATAAACACACATATCAACAATTACACCAAAACATTTAAGAATAATAGCCACACATATCAAACAATACTTAAAAAAAAGATAGGTATCAACGAAAATTAAACCCGCCACTTCTGGTCAAAACCTAAGCTATGGTGTTAAACATAAGTTAAAATAACACATGATTCATGCTATAAATTTGATCCAATTCAATAAAATTATATACTCACATTAACTACTATATGTTGACGCCACAAGCCATGGATACTTATGGTTGATTTCCCAAAGTTCCTCCAGGCATTCATATCCTGAGAACGCCCTCCTGCTTGATATGACAGTCCACTCCAGAGCTGTCTTTCACATTCTCGAATCATTCAT
This sequence comes from Odontocerum albicorne, assembly GCA_949825065.1. Taxonomy (NCBI): domain Eukaryota; kingdom Metazoa; phylum Arthropoda; class Insecta; order Trichoptera; family Odontoceridae; genus Odontocerum; species Odontocerum albicorne. Next base: position 18,879,792 of record OX463855.1, read on the forward strand.
TCTTGTGACATGTCATATCCAACTCAATAGCCACTTCTTTCACACGGCCACGATATTCCACTAGAATTGTTACGTGAATTTTGAATTGTGGAAAGATTACAACAAGGATGAAAATCTGTGAGAATTGGCTTGAGAAACTCGAATTCGAATTGGTCAAGTGTACGATACATCAAGACGTGATGTCGGTTTGTTGGTGTGGCCGTGTCTGTGGATCGGAAATTGGTATCCACAGTCATTAGAAAAAATGCCGCCAGCACCAAGCTTTCCTTCAATAATAATATTGTTCATATATATTTTTCATTAATCACCGCATACATAAAACCATATTGAAAATGGGACAATTTATGTAGCGCCGCATAGAGAACTCTCCTCAAGGACGCTCTAGCTTGGAACTCGGACCCACTGTTATTAACGGAATAAAATATTACAAAATTAATATTGTGTGTGTATTAAGTATAAGTATTGTAAGGTGATACCATCATCTTTCAAGACGAATCAAGAGCCAGTAAAATATATCCAAATACGACTTTGTTTCTCGCTTTACATATCATAGATCCCAAGTCTTTCTAAGCTCTAAAATACAGTACATTTGTGTTCATGTTATTTTGATTTATCACTCATCATTTGTATAAAAAAGTAAAAACAGGTCATTCAAAGCGAGAAAAATCAATCTCTTTCGCTCTCTTGTTTTGTTGGGGCTTTTAACAATACTTTTAAGTATCAGAAATATTCTTCCCAACACCTACATTTCTTTACTAAGAGCCTGTTGCTCCAATTAATCTCCTCTCAAAATTTGACATGAGACCATTAATTTCTATTTTTTGAGTAAACAACGAACGTCTGGAAGAAATTTTTAATGAATATATTTAACATTAACATTATTCTTGGATTTAATTTATCAAAATAACGAAAATCTTTGGACTACGGTCTTTTTATTAGTTTGCTTTTTTCTTATGTATCAAACGTTTTTTAAACTAAACCCAAAGAACCCAAGAAGCACATCAAACGTTAACAAAGAATCTTTAACGAGAAATTATACAATATTTATCTTAAAATTTTATAATTTAAGATCTTCCCCTTGCTTTAAGATAGACTTTTGACATACAATTCAAGTTTTGTTCTCGAAATTATGATTATACTATTTCACATTCAATCAAATCTCTAGCGATCTAGAGAATACATAAATACCTAGAGACATATACAATATGATATAAACATCTTGTCATATAGGGAAAAGTCTTATAATACAATATAATACTTGGTAATATTCTTAACATCCACTCGGTAGGAATGCCTGTGTCATTCGAAGGGAGTAGCACAGCGCGGGGCTCGAACCGGCGACCTTCGGCACTGAAGTCCAGCTCGTTACCGCGTGGCTATGCGCCTCCTAAAGTATAAAGTTTAAAAAGACTAACTTCCTTTCAGTCTGGTTTTCATTCAAGGACTGATATTTTTCATTAAGGGAAACATATTTTTGATAAGCTTTAAGAGTTAACCATGTGGTAATAAGATTATCAGGTTATATCGTATACAAAAAAATGCAATGCACTAATACAACATAACATACTATGAATCACGGCAGAAAGCAAACAACAAATTTAAGTTTAGGAGCTGACCTTACATTTCAACAAAATGCTCTTGCAAATTTTTTAAATTTTTATGTCGAATTATGTCATATTTATATGAACGTGTCATCGTTCTCATATTTGCCAACTAACGAGGTAATACAAAACGCCACTTGGAATTCCTCACAGTAGAAACTCTGTCAAAATTAATAATTCCCTTATTTAGTTTAGTCCCTTTTGTGCGTGCTTCGTGCTCTCGTTGTATTGGCGAATATATGCACAAAATATCCAACTTTAATATATATTTATTTAATTATTATGAATCAACTCAGCAGAGTTTAAATCGGGTAGTATCAAAAACTGCCAAGATGATAATAGTCCACTATAGTATTTTAGTACCAACTTTGGTGCATGAGAGTGAAACATGTTTATCGAAAAACACTAAAAGAATTGATGCTATAGAAATGCATACACTGAAAATAATGCACGTGTTGAAAATATATGACAGAATACAAAATGAAGGGATCAGGGATGAATGTGTACATACAAGTAAGGCTGCTGCAGGTAAGCTGACTAGAATGTAGAGCACTCTGAGTTGGTTTGGGCATATAGAACGAATGAATGAAGAATGACAAAAAAACGAATATACGGTGCAAATGTGAGTGGTTAAAAGTTAGAGAAATCGTAGGAATTGAATGAAAGGGTGTATGGATGTAGAAGAGGCGAGGAGTATGTGTCGAAATAGGATGGTATGGCACTCTGTGCTCCCTGCCTACCCTGACAAGAAGAAGGCGTGATTGTATGTTTGCTTGTATAATTATATTAAAATCAACGACTGCGATAAAAAATAACACTTCATTGTAAAACAATCTTGCAGGCGTATTACTATGCGGCAATCTCTTCCAACCAACATATATATTTCATAATTAAAGTGTTTTAATAAACTGTCACATTATAATATAAATCCCTAATATACCATCAACAAAACGAACATACCATATTATTTATGAGAAAATATCCAATACTCCAAGAGTTATTTACAAACGATAAATTCTACAACCCAAAAAGAGACTTAGCTGCCTGTAGGATTTCTGCTACCTATCTCTTCAGCAAAATTTCATCTCCTTTTGGTTACACCTAGTGTGCGACAATTCTAGAGTGCTCCAGGAATTTATTTTAGATATATTATTTATGTGGCGTTATGCCAGAAGTTGATAACATATGTCCGTTTTTTTGTCATTTTGTGTTTATTCTCACAATTTATAGAAAATATTTCTCAGCATGCTGTGGCAAAACTTGGTGTGTCAGTCATTATGCAAACAAAAGATATATTGTTTGAAAAACTTAAAAAATGCTTATTTGTACTGATTGTAACACCTTATCAAAGTTAATATTGCATCTCCTGTAAACTAAGCTAAAACGGACAACTTCTGCCATAACGCCACAGATTTATAGTTAAGGCATAAACATTGTGGAGTTTTAAAGACCTTGTATTTTTGTTTTTTCAAACAATGTTTATTCCACAAACAAGACTTGTTTGTGCTCCCCTGATTACGAGGTGAAAGCCTTGAAACCGGTAGCGTTGTACCGTTACGTAAAGTGGAATAAACAGTGTTTGATAAAATAAATTACAGTTGTTATAGATAGTTACTAAAACAAATTCTTGGAACTAGAACTAGGATAGCAATAAATTAATTTGAAAGAGCGCAATCAGTCAGGAACCCGTCGGAAATCGAGCGCGACGACCTTGGTGCTAAGCGAACATGTTGAACACGAGACCAGTGGATGTACGCTATGAAAGATATACTACACTAGACTTGCCAGATTTGCTGAATTTTCATCGTCATAAAACCATATACTTTAATTGTTGTTTTTTTGAACCATAGTACTAAAAAGACAACGTTTTTTTAACGTAAAATGTTTTAAAATGAAAATTTGGATATTTATGATTGAATTCAGTTTTCAAATCGTTCGTTTTCAAATTTGTACATATTGTATAGATTTTTTTAATAAAAAAAATAAAAGTGTTAACTGATAACATAAATCAATTTTTTTATAAATAGATTGTAGAAATCTTCTAAGAAACTCATTTTAAATGTCGCTAGTCTAGTTGATCGAGCAACGAGACTAGGGCCCAAATTCATAACCTGACTTGAACGGAGAAATAAGTATTAAACGTTAAATGTCTTACAATTTTATCGTTGTGTCCTCAAATAAGTGAATCGCTTGGTTTAATAACCTTGCTTTTAAGATTAGAGCGTATGAAATTTTACTTGGAATGCAAATCGCGAAATTTTAAGGCTAGAAATTAATATTTAATATTAACGCCGGACTGTAAACTCGTGTATATGTTAATTGCATTACAATTATAGCATGCAGAAGAATAAAACAGTCTGATGACACTGTGACCTTCAAAAGGTTTCTTAAATCCATACATTTTGAGAGATATTTCACTGCAATGAAAACACCTTCAATTGTCATAAAGGATATTTTTTGACTAAAGAAAACAATTTGATAAATATATTTTACTTATTTGACCATTAAAAATTGTGGAATAAATCACTTTTGCATAACTACATATGTATGCTGTTCAGCCCAGTTTGGTCCCTTTCTCTCGCAATACACAACTCGGATTAAACTCAGAATCCTAGAGGCTTCGTCTACAGTTCATTCCCTAATCGTCTTTCTTTACTACAAATGCTACGTGCTTTGCATCCCAACAGCCCATTTGTAGGAGTCCACCCTCACCTGGCGACCATTTGTTCCTATTACCGTTTACCTTCCCAAGTCGTATTTTTTATGTTAGATGAATAATTACTGAACTTCTGTGGTGTGAGAACGTTTAATTATCTTAATGCCTTGAAATAATTTAATGAATAATTCATTTATTTAATATTTTTGTGTCTTTTTTTTTTTCATAGATTAAAAATAAATACACTACAGATATTCAAAACATTTAACTGTATTGTATTGTTTTGTATTGTATTGCACTTTCAATCTACATTTTACAACTTGGTTGACTTATAACTATGAGGCAATCTCTTCCAATAAACCTCAAAAAATGAAAATAAGTCTGAAGGGAAAACCAAACTGGATTTGTTTTTCTCTGGGTTTCAAGGGGAATAAAACTCCCAACCCCTGAATTGATATTATAATTAATATTTACAATGTTCGTATATGACAGGCTTGAACAACATTCGCCTTACTTACATTCGTTGTATACAGTATAACCTTGCGAATTTATTGCCATGTGGCAATCTCTTTCAACTACTAGGAAATGTGTCAAAAAAGTTAAAACTTAATCTTCCTCCAATCTTCTCAAAAATATATTTGTTAAAATAACTAATATTATGCCCATCCTTCATGATCGAGTATGATTATCAGCCATCTTGAGGATCGAAGACGCCTTTACGTGTATTATTTTATTATGTTAAAACTGTTGCACTTTAGCAAACACAGTCTTGATAAATCAAATCAACATTTACTCGTATTATATCAAGGAGATAAAAATACCAAGACGATCGGCAAATTTAATCTGCTGAAATATTTCTTTAGGCAGAGTTTTAAATAGCAGTTTAGTGCTATAAAAATGTATTATTAGCAGCTATAGGAAAAAAATATGTGAAACGATCTAGAAAAAAAAACCTTTCAGGAAGTGAATCCACCAGTAATTGAACATAAAGTTCCCGCTTGCAAAACGGAATTCTAACACAAAATAACAATGATAATGAATAATAGCACCATGACCAGGATACTTTTTTTTCATTGTTTATTTTTTCATAAGCATGATATTTTTTTCAAAACCCACTCCAAATCACCCCCTTTAGAAGCGAAATAAAAACTTAGAATAAAATTATACACAGCAAATTCACAGTTGACGAAACCACTTATTTTATTCAATTTTCGTTTTTTTTCTTGTGTAATTGAGTTAACCGTTGTCCTTTGAATGTTGATTATTTCAAACAAAATTCTTCAATATTTCAAATTTTTTATCTATTGTAATATTACATATATTGTACAGTTTTGAACATAACTTTCGTTGTATATATATTATAACCTGGCCAGCTGCGACAGTCTTTTCCAAGCCATATGCGACAATCTTTTCCAACCAATCAGAAATATGTTTAAGAAGCCTTAAGTAAAAACCATGCTGGAATCTTTTATAAAAAAATTTGCTTTTAACTGGAATCGAACACGAAACCCTCGCGTTGGAAGTTTAGTATCTTACCAATCGAGTAACGGATGTTTTCTTTTATCAAGCGTAGATGACAAAGAACTAGGTATAATTTGAAATATCTTATATTTTTGAAAAAGCCTTTTTTCACATACGTAGATTTTTCGATGATTTGTTAAATTTAAAAAAAAAATTTGATCTAATTTTTAACCTGGTCAACTTACACATATTATTTTACATTCACAAAACTTACATAAATATTATTATTTTCTTGCCTTTGAGCTCGGGGGGTACGGATTTAATTTCAGTTGATACCTACTGTTTTAAAAAATTAGGTCCATCTGGATTTCACGTAAGGTAACACATTTCTTGCAAGCTTGAATATATTTCAGGTTGTATTGTAACATATACATCAAACGTTTTATACGATACAATACCATGATATAAACTATCTTTTACATGTAAACACATTTCGAATGCTCCAAACTTATTTAATGTTTTAAGCATTTCATTTAAAAAATGTAACCTTTCATGGTATACATTATTTTGACTTTTGGTCCCTTTTGTTTTTGGAAGCTGAAAGTCATCTCGAGTTCTTGTGAGGTATTGCGGATTCGATTACCACTGGGACTTGTTCTAATATCGTGTTCAGTATGAGTTTGATACACTAACATTAAATAGCTATTAAATAAAACCATAAGACTTTGGGAGTAATTTTAGTTTTACACTGTATAAGTATATATTTTTTATATCACATTATGTTGATTTACAAACGAGAACATAATCTACTACATTTGCTCACAAAAGTTTTTAACACACAGAAGATCATGTGAGTAATATTGATTCGTACAGATCTTAACCAAATGTACGTAGGTTCTGTTGAACAAGAGGAAAATATGAAAAATCAAAGTACAATAGCATGATATATGAATATCATATCCGTTAAAGATTGGCGTCGTTCAAAAGATTGAATAGGGATACTTGTAAGATGCGGAGGCTGAATGCTTTTAGGGGAGGAGATCATTTACATTGGAAACCTTTATACTAAGCACATAATACTTGTAAGATCTGAAATGATTTTTATTACAAGGGCAGCTTCTATCCGTCTGTTATAAATTGTTTTTAATTTATGTTTCCATCCAATTAGGAAAATTAATAATTCCAATGTTTATATATGACAGGCTTGAACAACCTTCTTGTAGTGTGGGTCAATTAAAATATTGCTGATGCAGCAGCGGATAAACATTTTTAAATTTGTTTCTTTTAAAATTGTTCATGTTACTTCTGCTTCAGCGTAATTAATACTCATACTCAAATTGAAAGACTCGATAAATACCCCCCCCCCCTTCCCGAGTCTTTCAGATTTGAATAATACAGTCCCATCACCCCCTCATACCCCGTCAAAAATGCTCAGAGCTTCTCCGATCACAGACAACAGAGATTGCCGTTAGGTTTTCTTTGTTTGTCTCTCTTAATTTTTCACTTCCTCTTTTTCTATCTATGCTGTAAGTCTATGTAACTAACTATCAACTTATAAATGACTCCCAAAGTCAATTGCGTGCTTCAAAACGCGAATAAAAAACATAACATCGCTTTTCAGTGAGATAGCGTTTTTTTTTAGGTTTCCATTTTATATAATATCTGTCAATATTGCAATATCATACGTACACATTCTATTCGCACGTTATCACAAAAATTGTATTAATAAAAATTCTGTATAATTAAATGAGTGACCATCACGCTCCAGATTAATATCCATCCTTTGTTCCGGCCATGCTCGTATTCGTCAGCTTTGTCGTGGCCTTTTGATAATGCCACTTCTGGCATGTGAATCTGACATTATTTTATTATGTGGACCGCTTCATATTACACGGGATATATCAGTGCTGACACAAAGGAAAGTTTTGCCTTTTAATAAGTAAAAATACCACTTAAATTTACAATTATAGTTATCTCCCTTATCGTAGTCCTCATGATTGATTGTCATAATATTTCGTTCCTCTTGCTTCAAATATGTGCCCAACATATCTATCAACACACCTCAGTCCGTAACGTCTCGATCACTATATATGCCTTTACTTGGTCAGTTCAGTATTATAGAAGATCTTCATCTCCCTCTACTTCCCACAAGATTTCTAGTGATGACCAACCTCTCCAAGCTATTCTGGTTTAGTTATGAAATATGCTCGATGACATGGGGTGTACATCTCAGGCAAATGAATGAGAGAGACAAAAATACACTAAAGAGCATAGGAATAAACTTGAGTAGATTTTTCGAGCAAAGATTAAACACAATACATTTAACACCATTATTTCCCGATAGCTATTATTCAATTGAAAAAATCTTATTTGGTTACTTTTTATGTTAGTGTGACTTAACAGTCCCATTGCCAAATAAAGGGTGTATTTATTCATTCATCGTCGGTATGGTGTACCTTACAACAAGAATTAAAAATATGAAAAATTAATTCCTAACAAAGAACAAATATTGAAAAAATAAACATTAATTTTAATTTAAACCAAAATAAAGTAACCATTCACATAACCATAAAAATTTCAATAAATATATTCAAATAATACATAAATTTGCACGTCTTTAAGTCAAAATTATTTCGAAAATACTAAAATTTAACAATATACTATATACAGTTATTACTACGATATGAGACCACCTCAAGACGGATAGCCAGCACCGCTGCACACCGAGCATCTTGTTATTCACTCTTGGTATTCATGCAGAAAGAAAAGTACAACTTTTACAAACAAAATTATTAAAAAACTATAATTAGAATCATCATGTTCAGAGTTTGAGTAAAAAAATAAAAATATTCGCTATAATCCACGGCTCCTACAATATATAATGCTCAAACTCCTATTATGAAACAACCTTGCTCTCTTTCTTGCTTGAATTTTTTCGCACCTTTTTGTTCTTATTGAATTTGGTACTTTATCGTATGTGATGAGAGCAAAATAGGCGCATTACTTTTGTACAAAAGAAATTCTAGCCCTGCGAACCCTACTTTAGTTCTTATTTTATTTTTTCTTGATTATAATGCCTGATAGTTGATTTAAAGGCCTGACCTGTTAGTTTTTAAATAGTTCTGCTGTGTGAAAATAAACAGTGAGTTGAAAAATTTTCATGTATTTTTTATTTGCAGTGACTGTGTCATTTACACTTTGACAATCCTGCGCCATGATTCCCTGTTTTCTTGATTACCAAGCATTGGAATATCAATCAACACAATATACTATACACTTTTGCATATTTTTTTGGAGTTAACAACTATCACTAGAAAATGATGATTATGGAAAATAGTATGCACCTCGGAGATCTTTTTATGGAAATATTGGAGATTTAACTGTCTTCGAAAGACATGAATATTAATATGCTAAAAAATCAAGAAAATAATTGTGAATAAAGATTTATAGATACATTTTGAAAACCATATTTGCAAAGTACATATTACAATAAAGAATAACTTAATCGTTATTCCTTGAATATTAAAAAGAGAACAGTGGTGACGGTCAAACATTTGACTAAATACTCGTTCAAGGCTAAAGACTCAATAAGAATAATTTTATGACAGCTATTTTTTTAAATCCTTATTTATTTATTAATTTAACACATTCACATCTGGTGGATTAATTACTTCAAAGCATTTTTTTTTCAATCAACAATTTATTTTTTTCTTAATTATTATTGGTATTGGTATGAAAACAATATATGAAAAAAAACTAACAAAAATAAAAATAAAAGAAAATAGGAATATGAATGGGATTGGTACGAGAATTAAGGAAGAGCAATATTTTGACGTCAATGATATTACTTATGTTTCTTCTTAAATATGAATAAGGAACTTGCGCAACTAATTGAACCAGGAAGATCGTTCTTAAGTCAAACCGAGTGAACCGCAAAAGATGATGTGTGATTCAGCAGTTAATTTACTTGCAGATTTAAAAGAAAGAATATTTAAATATCTATTTAAACTTAAATGTTTATACACCAGTTTTTACAATACTATTGATTGAAATTAAACTTTACATAATAATTCAATGTTTGACGAACACTTGCGTGCATAGCGTATTTTGCGTATTAAGACACGACGGCCCTTGAATCAGCATCCTCGGATATTACGAAGAGAAGAGTGAAGTCAACAAAAGAATTTGAGTAGGATGCGCAACCCAAAGAGACGATTAAGTAATTTTTGACATGTAGAGGGGTAGAAAGGTAACATAACTAACAAAGCTATTATATTTATGACATCACAACCGAAAAAAACATTGATTATCCTTACTTATTTTACATTTTCATCAAACAAATAAATTAGTTTTTTTTTAAAAGGGAAAGTTTACATAATAACAAAAAGACAATTTATATTGCGTCAGTTAGGGAACAGAATCTCAAGGGCACTAAAATTCGGATTCGAATCCAATTTTAGTGACATATAAAAATATTACAAAATAAAAATGTATAAGTTATGTGTAAATGTAGGAAAGTGGTGGCTGCGATCATTAGATCAGATATTTCCCCGCATCGGTGTATGTTTAGAAAAACATGTTTCGTAAGAAAACCGAGTAAAACTTACCAAGGGAAGACGGACCACAAAGAAACTTTTGTAAATCTTTAGATATGTGATGAGGGTATCAACGAATTAAACACCTGACCTTTATCCATACAATGGTGTTATTGTTATTATGATATTTGCAATTTTGACCTAAAATTAGAGGCTATAAGCCTATAGGGCTATAGGGCTATAGAGTGACCAGGCATTATGGCATCCCAATATTTCTGATGTAACGTTTAGTGTAAAGATGATGACGATATATTTTGAGATTCCTTGCCTTGAGAAGGGTCTCTGAACGGCGTTACATAAATAAGAATTAAATATTTTCATTATCACATAAATCGGTCTCAACATCAGAACGCAACTATTATAAAATATTATTTCTCCTCGGTGTTATATCTGTGAGTACCTTAATTTTTACATATCAGTAAACGCATATGGGGGCATGTAACGAATGACAGTCCCATTATTAAGGCTTATCTGCAAGATATATATAGCTAGATTAGTCGAGGATCCAAAATTATCCCTTATAGAGGTATAAGTAAAACCCCTAAAATGGCGACATAACCGACGATGGTAAATTTATATAGACGTATTAGCCTTAAAAGGGTGCACCCACTAATTTAATGCTGAGGACATCATGATATTTCTGGTCTGGAATATCAATTTTAGTCTTGAATATCAATTTTAGTCTTGGATACCGTTCTTCAAGCCTACTCGTATATGTGTATACTGAAAATTTCCCATGTTTGGGTGAAATGACAAGCTCTGTGGCATAGTTGGTAAGAAGCTTGTCTTCCAATTTGTTGTTAGTACGTTCGTTTCCCGTTATTACTCTTTTTTTCTTCAAAAAAGAGTTCCGATCTGCTTTTCCCTTTAGACCTCTGTAACATCTTTCTAGTTGTTTGAACGAGATACTCATGTGAGAATAAACCAACCAGGTTATGATATATACACGTACAATGCAAGTATAGTAAAATAAAATGAAAATACTATCTTATGTAGTACAAAATACTCTCTTATCTTGTACAAAATACTATCTTATCTAGTACAAAATACTCTCTTATCTTGTACAAAATACTCTCTTATCTAGTACAAAAACTAAATCAATATTTTCTTGTAAAATCTTCAAGTAGTGATTCAACGTTTTTCTTACATATCATTTTTTTATGGTTTATAATATCAAGGCCTATTAGATTAAATATTTTACGGCATTTTAATGTCCCAATAATTTAGATATATGCCCAAATATAAAAGGCAGTATTAGTAATGTCAATATAATATTAATAGCAGGACAATAAATATGGCGCTGTATATAGAGCGAAATTTCCTTAAGGGCGCTCTAACTCAGGAATCGAACCCGCTCATAAATTTTAATAAGACCTTCCAAAAAGGATTGCCTTTAAGTGCTTTCTAAAGCTGCACACGCCACCCGTATCTCTTACACTAGGACACAAACCATTCCACTACAGGACCAATAACGACAATAGCTCTATCATGATAACCCGCCCTATTGGATTGATTTGGAACAACCAATTTATTAGATAAAAAATAAATCAACTTCATAGTTTTACTTCTCTCCGAAGCAACATTCATCAGACACAGATTCCACAGACACTAAGTATTGTTATTCATTATTGGCATTCAAGTTTTAACATTGTTGCAAACATTATTTCACACGAATTTATTAAATAACTTTGATGAGCTACTTTTTAAACATTCAGAACAAGATGATCCTAAAATGAGACGAATTGTGTATTTATTGTAATATTTATTTCAATAAATAAAAATAATTTTAAATTAATATTGACTTCTAAAATAACACCAGGGTATTTAACAATGAGTTTATTGAAAATCTGGAGTAACGTTAATGGTTTTAATTTTTATTGTCGATTGCAGAGCTAATGAAACTTGTATTAAGAAAGTTGATTTTTATAGCAATTTTATAACATTCGTTCAACATTCAAGTGTTTTTATACCATAACATAAAATGAAAATTGATTTGAATGTCAGTGAAATTGAATGATAATGACTGTATTACAAACAAAACTAATTAAAATTCCTTTTATAATCCCACTTCTGAAAAATGTGTTACGAAAATACGTTTCAAAAAGATATAGACGGATTGAAAAAAAGGCACTTGCGAGATTTCATTTAAAAATAGTGAAAGAGACGTCTGGTCTATTCAGAAATCGAAAAATATCCCCCAGGCCATGAGAAACGATGCAACGTGCCTTTAAAGATTCACTTCTTGCAGTTTTGTTTTGTTTACTTCTCCCTGAATTGAGCTGATTTGGTGAAAAACATGGAAAGCGTTTTAAGGAGGACATCGCTTAAACAAATGGAGTTTGTAGAAACACATTTTGTGAAATCAGTGGAATTCTGTTAATACTATAATGTGATATTAGTTTTAAACATAATGCTAGTTTAGAATACATTTATTTCTATAATCTTATGACCATTAATTTTTCTTAGCCCACCGATATTTTAAACGAGTAGTGGGAAACAATGTTTAGGTATTTATTTTCATTATAAATAAGAATTCAAATCCTTTTATGGATTTTATTGTTATTATAATTTAATTAAAGGAACAATAAGTAGCTACTTCATATCAATATTTAAAAAAATATTTTCCTATGCACTTTTAAAACGATAATATAGACATACTGGCATTACACTTTATTGTATTCTACTTTTGTTGTACATAATACAATCTGATGGGGTTGTTGCTATATAATAATCTCTTCCGAGCAACCAGAAATACTTTAAAAAGCTGCTAAGTGAAAACCAAATTGAAACCTTTTAAAAACAAAACTGGGTACCAACGGGAATCGAACCTACAGCCTCCAGCCTCCAGGCTGGAAAACATACATCATATCAACTAGACCGCAAAGCTCGTCATCAAATTTTTTGGTCAAAACGAGTCTAGTTTGTTTGTAATTTCAAATAATTTGCTCCCATTTTACACATCAGCTAATCTTTTGAAATTAATATGATCGATATCATAAGATCGTTATATACCTGAGTAAAAGGAGAAAATATGTCAATGTCACTTAAAATATGAGCTGTCCACAGTGTGTCCGCAACGAGGACTACAATATTTTTTATTCATATAGTACACAAAGAGTAGGATAATTCGTAAAAACTCGTGATAACGGGCAATGCAAAAGGAAAATGAGGCAAAGGAAAACCACCAATCCGGCGGCTTGGCTAAGTTAGAAACCCATGTGTCTTCTGTGGCGGAAATACTCCGAGAAACCTAAAATAAAGAGAATCGTTGAAGACAGAGTTGGGCAAAACTCAATTTAAAAGATCATAATCCTCAGTTATGAGAAATCGACCAAGAATCAAAAGTTACTATTCTCTATACTGTATTTGATGCTGTTTCATTTGTGCAATTGGTCTCTCAATATCTAGTTCTTTTTCCCGGCACGATTTCTAGAGAAACACGTTTCACTTAATATTCAAGACCTCTTTGCACTGGATATCAAAAAAAATCTAGTATTATTTAAATACCTAGAAAGTCAACATTTTTTAAATTTCCATTAGTATAGATAAGTTAGTTTTTCGATTAATTTATGACGCCCTAAACAATTTTCGCCAACACTACGTTTCGAAAACATCAATTATTTGACGCTAAACTATTATACATAAGGGGTGAGTTTATTGCTTTACGGTTATCTCTCTCAAATGGTCAAAGAAAATTTACAGGAATTCGTGATAATTTGTGGAAATTGAATGAAAATATTAAAATACGTTTAGCGCAATAAAAAATCAACGAAATAAAATAAAATATTAGCAAATGTCACCAAAGATTGGGACAGGGCATGAAAATATGTGTTGTGGAGAAACACATTTCAACATTGAAGAAGGATTTTAAAAGTTTATATCCTTATTTGCCAAAAAAAATTCATCATTACCCACTTTGTTTAATATGCTCTTAAAGTATTCAATATTTGTATACAGAAATAAGCTGCAATACTACTTATCTTTGTGCCGTATGTCGGTTACAAGAATATAAAACTTCTTTGAAAAACTAAGGGGTAAACTAAAACCTACAAATATTTTATTAATGCCCGTAAAATAGAAAACCAATACTGAGTATAAATAAGTAGAGTTTAAGAAGGAAAATGTCACGAGGCAATAGATCAATGGGGGTGTCTCGTATATATTCATGTCTTTTGAAAATTCAGCGAGGGTCGTGGAATATATGGGGTGTGTAATTTGGGAAAAGATTACTTATGAAGCAGACATTAAAATGATCCTTTTGTGAAAAAATTTTTTATTCAAAAAGCTTTGAAAAAAAAATCAGCTTTCACAGTTAGAACCAAGAATTATATTACATGAATATTAATATCAAATGTGACTGCCAGATATGAAATTTGACCAGCAAGAACGAGGCTAAACTAAGATTAGTCAGTTTTTCAATTATTTATTTATTCATACGGTACTCCTCAATGTTACCAAATCAGTGATGCGGACATGATAAAAACGTGACTGGGTGACAATATTGTCTTCGGCCACAATAGTTCGGGTTAAGTCCATACAAAGCGACTTTCTAAACATTCTCAGTAATGGTAAAATGTGGGTACAGTTATTTTTGCATATAAACGTACAATTATCTTTCTTTAATATAATTTGATGAAACACAAATTGCAATAAAAAAAATTAATCTCTTATAAGATATAGCGCTATTTCGTAGTGATCGTTATCTCAAGAACGCTCCAATTATTTCAGTGGGAGTAGAACTTTTAGATTTATTTCATCTTCATCGAATAGATTAATTGTTCTGAATCGATCCAATAGGGTGGGGTATTATGGCAAGAATTTTGCTGTTGCTGACCTTGCGGTATGGAATGGACTGCCTCAAAGTGTGCAGCTTTAGGAAGCTCTTGAATGAAATCCTTTTTTTCCTTTTTAGGAGGCTTTATCAAAATTATACATATATCAACACTACACACATACACTATACTAAACCTAAATTCATATGTATTACTATTACTATCACATATCGAAAGATCTACAAAACGTTTTAATGGTTCGTCTTCCCTTGGTAAGTTTTCTATGTTTTAATGGTTCGTCTTCCCTTGATAAGTTTTCTATGTTTTAATGGTTCGTCTTCCCTTGGTAAGTTTTCTATGTTTTAATGGTTCGTCTTCCCTTGGTAAGTTTTCTATGTTTTAATGGTTCGTCTTCCCTTGGTAAGTTTTCTATGTTTTAATGGTTCGTCTTCCCTTGGTAAGTTTTTAATGTTTTTTTTTACCAAATATGTTTTTTTTAAACATATTCAAATGCAAAGAAGTACGTCATCTAATGACAACAGCTACCATCTTCCTATCATTTCACTCAACTTTTATGCATTTATTTTGTTAAATATTTAATCTTTCAATGCAAATGGGATTGAATACCGAGTTAGATCACTCTTGCGCAAAAAGTCTGGTATCTTAATGACGGTATGCTAATTGTTCTTTTTTATTATTAAAAAAGGTCTCCTAGTAAAACCAGTTAAATAAAAAAATGTCCAATTGGCTACAATCTATGATAACTTCACATTAGACATTTTGCAACACCATAACTCAGTTTAGACAATAACACTAAGGAGAACACTCCAGAAAATCCGCCGTGTTCTACTAACTATATCCTCAAAAGCGATGGGTGATGACAATATTTCAATTTTATTCATCTCCTTTCTTATTGATGTTATTTTTCCTACTATAACACACATCATTTTTCTTTGTCTACGAGCAGTTTACCTAGTGTGTGGAGGTAGACTCTAATTATTCCGATCCCAAAAAATGGCTCATCGACCTCATTTAAAACCTTCAGGCTCATATTTATCCTGCGTGCTTATCGAAAAATATTTAAAAAATAATTCATCTACAAATTGACTCCCATCTTAATCAATTTGAGTTGTTTGACCCGTTGCAGTCAAGATTTCGTCCAGGGCATAGTACCACAACTGCACTGGTCAAGATTATGGACGATATGAGACGTGGAATGAGTTTTAAACAGCTGACATTCTTATGTCTATAGGATTTATGTAATGCATTCAATACTGTAGACTACTTATGTGACGAATGCGTTCATTATGATTCTCTTAATCGGTCATTGTTTGGTTTTAGAGTTATTTAAAAGGAAATCAACAATCTTGTAAATACCAGGAAAGTATATCTGATTGGGATAATCTCTTTGCAGGTGTTGCCAAGGTGGAATTCTCTCCCCACTACTTTTTTATATTCATCAACCCAATAATGTCATTTTTTAAGTGTTCTTTTCATCTAAATGCGGATAACCTGCAGATATATATTTATTTTGGTCAAAATTGCTTTTACGTGGCATCGGACGATCTAAATGCTGACCTTCCATCGATCTCCGAATGGACTAAGGACCATGGCTTACTCATTAATGCAACATAGTCTCAAGCGATCCTCATTGGCAGCCCTCAGCTTCTCATTAAATTCAACACTAACTTACTCCCTCTAATATTACTCGGTGGATCTATTATACCGTTAAATAAAACCGTTAAAAACCAAAAAGGGCTGATGGATAATACTCTCTCATGGCGAGATCAAATAAATGAGATAAGCCGAAGGATCTTCTTTAGCTTTAATTCCTTTTAAGTATTGCAAAGATTGCTGCCTACTAAAAGCAAAATTTTACTCGTGCAATTTCTGCTCTTTCCGATTTAGGACTTAGTAGAACTGGACTGACTTTAGTAGAATTGGACTGACATTAGTGACTTTTGTTGAAATAATTACCAACATCACAGACATCTGTCAAGATACGAACCAGAAAAAAAAACATAATTTTCCGACGCCCGTAAAATATCTGACACATTGCATGTTTCTTATTAACCTTGTAAAAAAATAACATTTATTATTTCCATTAACTGACAAGACTTTTTATTTGTATTTTGTAGAACCTCCTGGTTTTTGTAATTACACATTTAACTTTCCATCCCTTGAAAATAAACATACTATTTAGTGGGAAGCGGAGCAGTTGAGTTTATTGTTGGGAGTAGAATGTAAAAGTTCCTAACAAGTTGCCTTCAGCGGAACTTTCCAGCTTGGAACAATGTTACTTTGATTTAGGACAAATTGAAAAGTTTACATTTTGGACTAAATCGATCGGTTATACTCACCTACTTCCAAAGAATATAATTGTACATTTCGACTTAAATATGTATATACAAACCATCACGCCGTTTCCCTGCTGGGGTAAACAAATAGGACAGAGCGCTTGATTTTCCTATCTCGACACACAATTATGTCTCTTGCACTTTCAACTTAAAGCTTTTGTTAAAAACATGTTCTCCAATTTTTATCTACACCACTTTTTATAACATAGCATATTGCATAATTCTTTCATTGTGTATAATATAACTTGGTGAGTTTGTTTGCCATGTGGCAATCTCTTCCAACCAAACACAAATATTTTAACTAGGCCTTAAATTAAACGATTAAACGCTTCAAGAGTTTCCAAATCACATACAAGTTCAAAGTAAATATATGACTATAGGTATATTTACTTTGAACTTGTGTGTGGTTTGTTAGTTAAATGCTACGTTTGGTCAGTGTTATTGCATAGAGTGGAATCATGAACCCTCAAAGTTGGTAGTATAAACCAACTGGAAACATTCGAAATGTGGATGCACCGGAGAATGCTATGGATACCCTGGACGGATATGGTCAGCAACACAAGGGTTCTTCAAAGAGTCAAAGTTGATAGAGAGTTGCTGACTAATATTAAAATCCGAAAGGTGTCCTATTTGGGTCATGTACTTAGAGGAGCAAAGTACAAATTACTGCACCTGATCATCCAAGGCAAAATAGAGGGTCGAAGAGGTATTGGCAGGAGGCAAATCTCCTGGTTCCGCAATATACGTGGTTGGACTGGTATAAGGAGCGTCGGCAATCTTTTTCGGGCTGCCCGGGACAAAGATGTCTACTCTCAAGTGACATTCAATGTTGGGGGGATCTGACATGACTCTGGGAAGAAGAAGAAGATAATTACTTTGAATTTGTGTATGTTGAGATACATAATTTTAACTGATTTTCATCAAAACTTTAATTGTTTTTGGATGTTTTTTGACCCTAACACCAATAATCAATGAATCACGCACCTACTAAGAATTTAGGTACCCAGAGTGCATTTCGATTTAAAGCAAGATTAAATAAGTTTTTTATTTGAAAAAAAAACGCTTTCCGTTGTTTATAAGGTCTCTCTCTAAGGCCTTAATAACTTAAAGGTTTAACACGAACCTCACCCTAATCCTTAAAACCTCCCAATCTCGTGCAACCTAACTCCACCGCTCGTAAATATTGAAGGTTTCAGTATATATTTTTATATCATTAGTCTATCACATCGTGTGCGACCCGTCTCCTTTATTTTGGAATTTCATTATTTCATTTATATTAATATATTTTAAGTAAACGTATCAACATTACGTTATATCATATTTCAATTTTTATTTTAAATCCAGGTATTTATTGTGCGTTATTTTATAGTACCGGTTACCCCAAGTTGTATGTCAATAAATTATGTCAAGCTGTTAGTTGATATTTCGCACCAAAACAACATGAAATTTAAATCGTATAATAAATCCAAAGAAAACAAGTCCGCGAAGAGTTGCAAATTTTAACCAGAACGCCTAGGTACTAACCAAGATGTCAATACGAATACCATTTTTGATCACATAAGAGCTTACTAAGTTTGGTAAAATTACACATTTTTAAAGAACATTTCTATTTTCAATTTCAACTTCGGGAAACTCTTTTTCTCATGGTAAACAATTTTTTTTCCTTGCAGTAGATTGTTCATCAGTTATTTCTGCATTAATCCTGTGTTGTAGGCTGCCAGCTATCTGCATATATAATAAGAAGGTGCCTGGTGGTCGGTTGCCTATGGGGAAATACATGGAGAATATAAACGTCCTTTAACGTGATCTTGCCAAAAACATGTGTTTTGCATCTACATCGTACTATATCTTCTGTCCAATATTTTTTTCTTTTTTATTATGTATTTGAGTGTTTTACCACTTAAATAAA
Source organism: Odontocerum albicorne (assembly GCA_949825065.1). Lineage (NCBI taxonomy): Eukaryota > Metazoa > Arthropoda > Insecta > Trichoptera > Odontoceridae > Odontocerum > Odontocerum albicorne. The sequence continues at coordinate 18,899,143 of OX463855.1, forward strand.
TTGCAAGTCCTTCATTTTCTTAGAAGTGCCTTCATTCGTACGATATCAGCTCTAGTTTCAATAGCATATATAATTAAATATCCCATACGTGTTTAATAGATCCTTACTTTACTTCAATTACTATTATTATTCAGATATTACAGAGGCTTTATTCACCTGTTCTTGTAGTTCCTTGTACAAGTCATTGTAACTAAATAATACCCCACCCAATGTTTTAAAAACATACCAGTGGTTCAAATACCTTGTGTATATCACAGCTTGCATATCACAGGTTCTTCAAATTTTGTTAGAGTTTCTGTCTTTCTAATTAAGATACTATAAGTCGAAGAAAGAACATGAGGTTTTAGTTTGCAAAATTTTGAGTAAGGTAAATTTAAGAAGTATGAAAAATAGAAAAGCACTAATGATGAGATGTAGAAGTGTGTATATGGTAAAGGCTGCACGTGTTCATAATGTTTCGAGACTTGTTCTATCTCCTTATTTCAAAAGTGATCATGGTATGATGGTATATATGTATGCACACGAATGTACATATCATACTCGTAATATAAGAGCTTAATAAAATATAAGATACCTTATTATCCATTTCACTCGAAATATATGTATAATACATACAACTTATTTTTATGGTACAAACTGACTGGCTTATTAATAACCGACCAATCAATAAAAAAAACTTAAACGGGACTGTACATAGGAATAAAAATAGCATTATCGAGGGTTAACACATAAATAAGTGAATTGAGTGAAAATAAAATGTCTTACTTATAAGCCGTGAAGATAGTATTTACCTTTCAAAAAGCATTTATTATAATAGTTTTCGTTTTTTAAATATAAAAAGTATCCTGTTATTGTGGAATAATGACGTTGTATCCAGCGGTTATTGTCCACTGCTCAATAGACAAAATTATGACGTTCATCCTCTCTGTCGCTTTCAATGCAAATGTCACTCAAGTTTGTTTAATAAGAACACGCACAAACCCTTCCTTATACATAATACAATATTTGTATGATCCAATGTAATAAATAATCTTTAACAACTCACAACTCAACAACTCTTCAAAAGCTTAAGTTCTTTGGTGTCATGCTATTGAACGTTTGATGATATCTAAACAGGGGAGCCACAAAGCACTTTTACCCAGGTCAGTTGACAGTCCAGCACTTGACTTATTCCAACAGTAAGGGAAGAAAATTTACCCACAACAAATACATGTTACATATTGTAGTTTAAATTCACAACTGAAACCCACCCTGATGATGCTAAAACGTTTAGATTGGTAAAAAAAGGTATTTTAATACGTGTTTCTAAAATTCTTTGAAATCGACTTAACCCAGTTGAAGTGAAAGTCTATTGCATTCTAAAGAGTATAGATAGTGATCTTTTCTAAGAGAGTTCTATTACATATTGGGTAAGCAATATTACGTTCTTAGTCGTGGGGATCTTCTTGTCTATGAGTTGTTTCGTTTAAACACAAAATTCTTGTTATTTATTCACCATTTCCCAATATTAAGTAAGGTTATTTATTGTTTGCGACATGTTTTTCTATTGTTTTTTTTTCTTTTGTTTATTTAACTGAAAAGTATTATTCTCATATACATATATCTAGGATATATTCTTTACAATGACAACATTATTTAATAGGCGCATGGGATAAGTAGGTTGAATTAAAATACAATTCCGATAAGTCGACCAGTAAGTCTACGATATCTGAACGTAGAAATCAAGCATGATGGGGGAAGCACAATATGTTAATTTACATGATTTCTGAAATGTACGTCTTTGTTATTATTGTATTTTTCTTTGTCACGTAAATGAAAATAAATAAATAAATCAAACAAATGAATAAAGTGGTAACCACACATACCAGAGCACCTTCATGAATTTCCTCGTACAACATCAATCAAATTTAGAAAGTGTACTCATGACTTCACAACAAATGTAGTCAATAATTTATGAAAGGCATAATGGGGCTGAGTTAAGTGGCACCGAATATCATCCGAGCGAGTGCTTCAAAAATCAACTTGTTCAAGTAATGAAATAAAATTTTGTCAGGACTTGGGTACGGTCGACCAATTAGTTTATTGCAGTTAAAAATAACCATTAAAAATAGCGAACCGGGGCAGTCAAAGGGAGATCTTGCGTCATTTTCGAGAAGGATTGCTTCCTATTGTATCAAACTTAACTGCCTCGAGTGGCTGGCTTTGTCTTCCCATTTTTATAGAAATACACGACACTTTATGAGGATCGGTAATTAGTGTTCCGTCTTACGATCTGATTTATTGCAGTCACAGATAACTATTGTTACTAAGAAAAAGAAATAAAACTTTGCGCAAGATATATTTCAGAGGGTGAATGCGCTTTTATGACCGCGACTGTTAGGCGAGAAAAAAAAGGGTCAAAAAATTTCTCTTCTCCTTTTCTAAACAAATACGTCGCGCTTAATTTATTGCAGTCATAGTTAAATATTGAAACAACGGCTGAGAAGACATAAAACTCTTCACTCGAGATACATTTCAAAAGAAGTAACTATTGTCCCTTAAGCAATTTAAGTTTCGCCTAAGGTTACCGGATGTTATACAAAAAGGATTCTCGACTTAATTACGCTGTTATAGTAAACTATTCATTGCCGAAGTAACGTTCGGCCGGATGAGAAAGATTTATGGTTATTTTAACGGTCACGAGGAACTTTCTATAGGGCTCCAAATGGCGGGGGTGAGCGAGATTCCCTTAAATTCAGAGGGCGCGATCTTCCCAGGTCATTCTCGCCACGAAGTTGTCTAGCCATCATCATTTTCGTCTTAACGCGGTTCGCGAACTTGAACAAGCTTTTCTCACATTTGATTGTTCGTTCTTAATTTGATACAATTTGTCCGGTAAATTCTGGATAATCTACAAACGGGGATCTTGTTTCATCTCAGTCTTTTGATTGAGCAGATTCTGGACTGTTGTCCAACGACGATCTCGAGTTAGGCGTACAACTCATTCGCGGATCAAAGTTAACTGATTCTATCAGCAATATCGAGTGCGCGCCAGATTCTGGAGTCTTCAAGACTGGACCGAGTCGTGTGACTGTATTACGGCACGAATTGACGGTCTCCAAACCATACTGAGGGAATTTCTTCACATCCACGGGCCTGTAGTAACAGTATAAGGTCAGAGGGCCATATACGAGTCGACCTGGTCATACACTTGAGGCGGATCTGGGATAATACATTGTGTCTAGTATTGGAGTAAGATCAACCTTATTTATCCTCTTTTGCTTGTCATTTTTTGGTGATATTTGAGTATTCTAGAGATTGGCGATATCTAATCTTTGAGAATTGCACAATTCCGCAACGGACTGTTGTGAGATTACCCCTGATAATAAATTGCTTCGACTGCCTGTCCATCTGAAAGGCTAGCGGAGTAGCAGAGAGTAATCTGCCCATTTGATTTTCCTGACGGAGTATCAGCTCGTCAGGATTAAATATATAACCAATTAACAGCAGATATGTGTTTCATTATGTATTTATACCTACCCAAGCACTGACGAATGCCTACCTCTTCCCACGACATCTTGAGATCTTATTGAGCCTTGTTTTACCTATACTTAGCTACCGGAGTAAGAGTCATACATTGTAACATCCAGGCTTTTAGTAATCCAACGGAATTAATTAATTAAAGGGTTAAAAGCTTGAAAATTTATTAAAATTTAAAAGCAAAACTTTAAATTTTAACAATATATATTTTCAAAGCGTAGAAATGGTGGTACATTGTAATGCTTTATTTTTCTTTGTTACAGTTACTTAGAATCAAACAAATAAAAATGCCTAATAACAACCTGTGAGTCACATAATATATGAAGAAAGGCTGAAAAAATCACAGCCTTGAAAAAAAACACACTAGAGAAGTGCTTCTCACATTTTGTGTTTTCATGAACCTTTTTTCTTTTCATTTCAATCCAAAGTGAACCGAACTTTGATGAAATTGTCTAATAATAATTTTGAAATGAAGACAACAAAGTTCACTTTATTTTTAGGTTTCGACTGAATTGCAAATACAATAACTGAAAAAGAATGTAATATGTTAACAAAATATAAAATTACGTACAAAAACTAAAAATAAAATAATTGAACTTTTATTATTGTTTGATTTGTATACATATGTGTACATAGGTCTGTAAATATGAACCGGATTTTTTTTATAGAAAATACACATTTATTGAATGAAAATGGTAAACAATATTTTATTCAAAGTATTATCCATCGCTAGCTTCACATTTTTCCCATCTCTCTGGCAATTTGTGATTGCTACGCCAAAAAAACTGTTGCTCTTTTGAAGCAAACCAATCATCGGGCCATTTTCATACATTTTCGTAAGGAGTGAAGCGCTGCTCAGCAAGTGCGTGTCCTATCGATGCAAATAAGTAGTAATCGGTTGGAGCCAAGTCTGGTGAGAAAGCCGCATGCGAAAGTATTTGCCAACTAAATGCCTCAATCGTTTCCTTGACCGGTTTTGCTGTGTGCGATGGTGCATTATCATGAAGCAAAATCACTTTGTGTCGCCTCTTTTGATATTCTAGAGGTTTTTCACGCAATGCTTGGTTCAAATCCATCATTTGTTGTCGGTAGCGTTCAGTATTAACGGTTTCGCCAGGTTTTAGCAGCTCATAATAGATAACACCATTCTGATCCCACCAAAAACAGACCATTGTTTTCCGTCCATAGCGATTTGGCCTTGCAGTCGATGTCGCTGGTTTGCTTGGAGTTACCCATGATCTTTTACGCTTAAGATTCTCGAAATATATCCATTTTTCATCGTCAGTTACAATTCGATGGAGAAATGATTTTCTTTTGTACCTGGAGAGCAGCATTTCGCCAGTGGTTTTTGGTTTTCTTGCGGTCTTTCATTCAGTTCATGTGGAACCCATTTTCCCACCTTCATTATTTGATCATCATTATCTTTCAGTTCAAACCATATTATCGTCCCTTTCTTCACCTTATTTAAAACATTCACGTAACCTTCGCATTAATTTCTGGTATCTTTATTCCGCCTTCTTACACATTGACACTCCGCAAATGTTCCTATATGCACGCATCCCAACAGCATTAATTTCACTTTAATCCTTCTGCCAACTCTATGGTGTATTGTCATTGTCGTTACTGACATAGCGTGGTTATTGCATTTGACATTAAGTACTCCGTTAACCTTATATCACTTTTCTGCCTGTTTTTCACCTCACACATTAAAAATTACATAAATAATATTAAAAATAAACTTTTTTAAACGGTTATGTAATTTTAAATGCATGATTCATATAATAGTTATTTGTTTTTTAATTTTATCTCGACGCGGCCTAAAATTAAATGGGTAAGATACTAGTACTGATCCCAGGAACAGGTTTAAAAAGCACTGTACTGATGTATGGAAATATTTTAATTTTTCAATATTACTACCGTGTGAATGGAAACATTTTTTTCAAAATAATTGCCTTGAAACTTAATACACTTTTTTCAATGATACTTGAAAGCCGATATTCCATTTCTACAGAAGGATTTTTCAAGGTCTTCAAAATATTGCTCAACGTCTGCTATGATATCTCATTTGAGTATTTTTTTCTAGTCTAGATATTTTTTTTGAGATTATGTTAAAGGTGGAAGTATAACGGTGCCATGCCAGGTGAATAAGGCACATGAACTCATCAATTGGAAGCCTTCAAAATGAATGTCTTACCTTTCATACTGTGAAAGAATGTATTTTTTATAGAACACCCAATTTATTTAAAACCATCTTATTATGATTAACTGTATTCAGATCTTCTTAAAAGGTTTCACGTTTAATTAGAATCGAAGATATTGAGTTTACATCAGTTTATTTTTCTAGGGAAATTTTGAAAATACACGCCTACTAAAGATTCATTTCCTTTTGAGATTGACGAAGAAAACAGAAGACCAAATGTTTCTATTACAAGCTACTTAACATATTCTTGTATAGCTACTTCCGTTTAACTTCTTTTTTATATTTATTTCTCTAAAAATATTATTTACTTGTTCTCGGTCGTTCACTCTTTATTCGTTGTTTCCTTCTTTGAAAGTATAATCCAATTAAACCAGCCATACTTTCCTTACCGCTCCTCTACCACACTTTGAACTCACCTTTGCATCATATTTGTGTTTTTACTTTTTCCCATTCATTCATCCCACATGCCATATCAAAATACTCTTCTTCATCGTACACAATACATCAGCCTTTATTTCACATTATATTTCATGTAGGTCACTCTCATTAAGTTTATACACCTTGTTCTGTACTAGGTTGCATTTTTGTTGTACATTATAATCTTGCGAGTAAAAATGCATGTATTGACCTCTTCCAACCAACCAGAAAGGTGTTAAAGATAAGGTGTTAATTGATAGAAAACCAAACTTTAAAAAAATCTGAATTTCAACGGATATCGAACCCGCAACTCCCTAGTTGAGAGACAAGCGTCTTATCCCCTAGATCACAGAGGTGATCATTATCTTTATCTTTAGCGAGAAAAATATTTTTACCAATACTTTTTTGGTGTAATATACAGATAATATTTTAGGTAAGCGAACGTAATTAGTGGAATAACTAAGTAATTTATAATTAAATACTCCAATAAAGTATTCGTCAAAGTTGACGCTGAAACATGTAATGAATTATGATAATATTATTTCAAAACTCCTCTAAAAATAGAGTTCTATAAACTGTATTTCGATTACATAAATTACGACCTCCGTGGCCTAGTAAGTAAGACGCCTTTTTCCTAGCCTGGAAATTGAGAATCCAAATCCCGCTGGAACTAAGATTTTTTTTAAAAGGATTCCTATCTGGTTTTCGCGTAAGGCCTTCTTAACATCATTCTGACTGGTTGAAAGAGATCGCCACATGGCATAAAATCCGTCAGATTGTACTATATACAACGAAAGTGTAATACGATGCAATACAATTACTTGGTCTAAATTATTAATAAATATGAGTTTTAAAAGTCCTATCATCCTTAAACATTCTTCAGTACATATTAAATTTTCCAAGAATACTTATGTCAACTTCTCTCATTCATAAGGTATAAACCTCCAAGTTTCTTTTTTTATCTCAGTACAGATGTCACGGTATACGAGTATATTTAATGCATGTGTCATCCTGTATTCCTGTGAGGATTCTTCATCAAATATGTATTCAATCATCTCATCCGGCACACACAAATTTGCCGATTTTTTTTCTTTCTACATACACGTATTACCTCTTGTGATGGTTTTACGATTTCGTCCGTACCGAACACACGAACAAAATTGGAGTGCCAATCCAAGGGTTGTTTAAAATTTAAATATATTTTTACGATGAAAGTATGTTTTATTACAAAAAAGAACGTCGAAAAGTTTCATACAAAAAAATTTAAGCGAAAGAAGAGGTACGCAATAAAAAAACTTTGCTCAATTTTTAGAATTCCTAATGAAATTTTAATTTTATTTCAATTTTTCTTGATATAAATCGGCTCACTTTACTGGAAACAGCCGTGGTAAAGTAAACTTTTGTATGCAAATCAGAACAAGATTTACCAAACATTTTTATTTACATTTTAGTATATTTCTGGTGATTATTTGATTAACTCATATCTATAATCAATAACAAGCTTAATAAATACTATAGGTTTAATAATAACAATTCTAAATTTTTGACCCCATAAATCGAGTATTATGATTAAGAAACACTGATGCTAGAAGAAGCCAAAGAGAGGGAAATTGGATCAAATAAATTCAATGTTGAAAAATAGAAATTTTAAAAAAGTTCGCGAAGACGTGTGAAAAGGTGTATGGGTGTATAAGAGGCGAAATATATGTGTCGTTATAGGAAAGTCTTACATTCTGTCCTCTCATCTGCCCTGAGAGGAAAACTGTGTAATGGTATTTATATTATACCTCACAACGTTGTTATATATTGTTAACTCATATTTCAATTGTCCAAAACTGACTCAGATTATTTACACGTTCCTTATAGGCCCAACCAGCAAAACGTGGCATTCCACAATGTAACAAATTCTTATAACAACTCCTATACAACAACAACAACACCGATTGGGACATAATTATTAACATTGTACGAGTGTGAGTATGGACGTTAATATAACTTTGACTTTTTTAAATAAATAAATAAATATAAGTTTATTGATAGCAACATAGTATGTAGCGAAATGAAGGTACTCAGGAGTATCACTGGCAAACCCCTTCGTGATAGAGTACGAAACACAGAAATCTGAAGGACGTGCGAAGTTGAAGATATTGTCAGACGGGGACGACAGAGAAGAAGGTTCTGGAACGAACACGTATCCAGAATGACGGAACCAAGAGCCGTAAGAATGGCCAGGGACAGTATTCCCCAAGCAAACAGACCTCCAGGACAAACTCCCAAAAGATGGAAAGACAGCTGGTAGTCGACGTCACAAGAGGCAAACAATGATGCAGGACCATAACAGGGCTAAAATAAGATGAAGAAGAAGAACATAGTATGTACTCGTACATAATATATAGTATTAAGATACCCTTCAAAAACACATAAATGGCAGAAAATACATTTAAGAGAGAAGCTATGAAAAGGTCTGGGATCATCTAGTAATATCCCCCCGGACAAGATACACCCCACAAATATAGAGTGAGCCCAGCCGCGAGGACACCAGATGTTTTTCAGCCCACACCCTTGCACATGTAAAATAAGAAGAAAATAAATAGATGGCAGAAAAGAAAAGCAAATCCACAAACACCACCTCAGATTAATTCAAACGAATAAATAAAGGTTCCTTGACAGCAAGGCACTGTGTACATACCATACATATTGCGTCTCCTGGTATACGTTGTCAAACTCGTTCGAGGAGTTGTGAGCTGTCCAGCATTACTACAAAGATTAGCGTTAAATGTTCCTAACAATTACACTAGACTGCGCCGGCAAGAACTGTTCTCAATAACATACGCAAGAACGGGTCTTCCAGCCGCTATGCCTGTTGGAAGGGCCTGAACTCTTTTGAACGGGACTGCTTCGGATATTGACATATTTCATATCACATTACCAAAAGCAAAAGTAAATTTTCTTCTTAGATTGAGCGCGTTAGAAGGCACTCATCAACATACCTAAATGACTGTGAATTTATGTGTGGAATATGTTTGTGTGTATTTACTCGTTTGTATGCATATGCATTATTTTTTATTTTATATAATTTTTTAACTTATTTTTTTTCCCTCTATGTAATTTTTCTTCTTTTTTGATGTTTTGTATTTTCAAAGTAATTGGGCTAAGCCTGTTTTGAAAAAAAAAATTTAAAAAAAAAATTTTAAAAAAAATTAAGTAATTCCGAAATCGCACATATATCTCAAAATAAACTGCAGAAAATACATTCAAGAAAGAAGACATTAAAAGGTCCGGGTTCATCCCACAACGTTCTCCCGGTCGAGATACACCCCACTAATGTAGGGCGAGCCCAACCGCAAGGACATCGGGGGGCTTTCAGCCCACACCCTCGTACATGTAGACTAGAAAAACAAAAAAATTATAATATATGGCAGAAAACAAAATAAAAAGAGAACCCCACATGTATCGCCCAGCTGTTGTACATGTGGGTTTACTTTTTTTGTATTCAATAAAGGTAAATGTAGGAAAACCATTTAGACAGTCGATCGGAGCGTGGTTGTTATTGCGACAGGATTTTGAGTACTTGGGCTTTCAGGATGAATGACGAGTGGAAAGGATTTATGTGAGCTCGTGAGTGTGGGTCTCTTCTTGTTGCTTTAATTTTGGTTGTTTTTGTATTTGTGTTTCTGTGTACTTTTTTTTTGTTTTAAATTTGTTTTAATTTTTATTCTTATGATTGTGTGCGGTATATTGTGGGATGAACATTTTTGGTCTTTCTGGAGTGGCAATGTGTGAGGAGTTGAATTTCGCAAGATGTTTCCAGTTGTAGTTGAGTGTCACTGTTTGTCAGGTTGATGAGAGCGTGCAACGGGGTTTTTTTTTGTGTAATCAAAAATCGGAAAGAAGTATCGATTTATTTTTTCATGCTAAATATCCTCAGTGAGATACAGGCAAAAGCCTAGTTTACTGGGGATACGACAAATGAAAGGCAACAAACCCAGATCCATTAAAATTATATGTCCAAATCAAATTACCTGTTGTTTTTTCTCAAATTGTGTATATTTCTTGTCATGTGTAATAATAAATAAATTAATAAATATGGGTTTGCCTCAGGTTCACTGTCAACAAGAACAAAAAAAAGGAAAAAGAGAAAAGCTTCATGGAGTCTAAATTTTATAAAAGTTACGCGAATAAATAATTGTTGCCGAGATGTATTGAGTAAATTAAATGGTTTTGCTCTGTTATTGCGATGGTTTCGTTAAATACACTTTTTTTAGTTATGTAATACTGTTTACGTGACCTATGTTATATAAATTATATTCCGTTTTTGTAATATTTCATATAAAAAGGCCATTTGACTGTAGAAATAAAATAGTCAAGCAATATCAAGATAAACTAAAATTATGAATGCATTGATAAACGAGAGTGTAATGTGAACGTGGAAAATTAATGAAAGGAGTCGAGTAATACATTAAAAGTACAAACACCAAGAAAAATATGAGGTTTTTCGATGTAAGGGTATGACAGAAAAAAAAGTGTAATTGTTAACGATGTCTCTCTCTCTCCGTGGTTGCAGTCCTAAGACTGGTTTGCAGCAATTTCAACTCTTCTCCTCCATTCCTCCCTATCCTGTGCGGCTCTTTTTAAATCTGTATATGTTGAGCAGCGCACGTCCACCAACAGGTCCTCCAGGTACTCTCGGCGTGGGCGTCCCCTAGAGTTTGTCCCCTCAGTCATACCCTCCATTATGGCATGCAAGAGGCCCTCTTGTCGTATTATATGACCGATCCATCCTGCACGCCTTTCGGACAGGATCCTGAGCAGGTGCCTTCCTCCTTCGATTCGTTGGAGAACCTCTTCATTTGTGATGTGGTCTCTCCAGGAAATTCCTAATAGTCTTCTATAGGACCACATCTCAACAGGCTAGACTTGCATTTAATAAAAGGTCGAAAATAATAGAATCAAATAATATAGACCTAAAGCTGAGAATACTCCTCATCAAGACCTATGTATGGAGTATCTTGATGTACGGCTGCGAGACATGGTGCCTATCCGAAAGAGATAGACGAAGACTAGAGGCTTTTAACGATGTACGTGATCTAAAAACTGATGAATTAAGTATGAAAAAAAAGAGCACGGAGCAGTTAAACGGGGGACGGAAAAATGACTAAATAATTTAATAATGCAAGCATAAGTGAGAGCTGTGGCAAAATACAACAAAGAAAAGTATGATAGGACCAAGTGGGTCTGGTTTGTTTGCAGTATTACGTATGTACATATTTTGCCAGCAAATTAATTAATGTTATGATATTTATATAATTTATTGTATCGTCTTTCTTATATTTTTGTATTCACTCGCCCTAGAAATTTTTGCTGTATTTAAAAAAAATTATAATATTTGAAGTCGATTAAATGGATGAATAATGTTCTTTCGTATGTCTTAATATATAATGGCAGTTTTGGGTTTTTAACAGTGATGGTACAAATTATCTTAGTGTGAATGAATGAATCGCCTAAAATGTCAAATTCAAAACAAAGTTTTAAATAAAAGAACAAAAGATCCAACTCAATGTATGCATAAAATCTGCAATGCATTTCATCGATCAACTTTTATATAAACCAAAATGAAAGCCCCCTTGTGAATGTTCCACACATTTCGATCCTTTATTATTAGCTGCCATGTACACCCAGTTTAGTGTCGGATTTCATCTAATCATCATGCTCCGAGTAGTCGTTTCCTTCCTCTGGAGTACCACTGAATTACCTCATTTACCCAACGACCATCTGTTGCTTGTTCTACGTGCTAGGTCCCTCTTTATTACAGTACATATATACATTTTCTACCACATGACTACCGCAGCATACCAGTGGAACACTTGATCAGCAATATTTGGGTTCGAGTCACAAAAGTAAAATTGAAAATAAATTATAATGGCTTTTTTTTCTCGTTCAGGACTTTTTGATAGTTGGTTAAAACGAGACAGTAAATGTAGCGAAAATCTCTTCAGATTCTTTTATAAAAATTACCTACAGTCATATCATCGTGCTATTTTCCTGTCAAGGAATACAGAGAAAACATAGCGCTAGATTTTCCTGTTTCCACATACTCGTACATCCATAATCCTTCTGTAATGATTTTCTGCGTTTTCTTCTTTAAAAAAGTTATTCCCTTTTTATGTGGAACTTTCCTTTTCTTTGTCTTCCTCTTGAATGTCCCTCAGAAACTTTTGCACTATACTCGTATATATGTTTTGTTCGCGGAAAGTATCTTCTATCTTTATTTTTGTATTATTATGAGTTCCACGTGGTGAATGTATTACTTCATTTCAATTTGCATAATATGGACGCGGAAACCAAGTGCACCGATGTCACCCATGGGAATAGAACTTACGAGATCATATGAAGTGGACAACACTGTGGTATACTCTTTCATATATAGGAGTTCACTTATTCCAGAAGAAGAATATTCTTTTACAAAACTCACACATACATATCATCGCACTATTTACCTTTTAGGGTAGGCTGAAAGAACAGAAGGCCAGATTTTCATATCTCAACACATCTTTACCATTTTGTACATCCATACACCTTCTACGACTTTTCTGACTTCATAGTTCCTTATTTCAAAATATCATTCACTTGATCCAACCGTACTTTTCTTAGTATTTGTCTAGATCGCCTTTCACTCACATTTGCAGGTTATATTTGTTTCATCAATTATTCACTCCTTCGTTCTGCATGTCATCATATTAAATTTAAGATATACCCGTATTTTAAAAATATAAGTATTAAAAATATGAAAAGTTAGTACAAGAACACACCATACCAAAGAATAAAAAGAATCAACCGACGTAATTTTTCTTCCTTATTGTATTATATTTTATAAATCTTTTCATTGTATACGAGTAAATAACAATCTAAAAGACTTCTGGTCATGTGTCAATCTCTTCTAACTAAAAGATGTTAAAACGGTCTTGAACGAAACCCAGAGTATACCTTTTTGAAAAAAAAATGGATTCTAACGGGAATCGATCACGCAGCTCCCGGGTTGGGAAACAGGTATCTTACTAACTAGGTCACATTATCGATATCCATATTTGAGAAAAAGTATAAAAGTTTTATTTATTTTTAAAAATGTTGTCATCATTAACGTATATAATTTTTTATCCCAATGACTGTTTTACTTACATTTTGTAATTTGTTTCAATATTTATTTCAATAACTCTCACTAAACTTTAAACGTAATTATGTATATCGATAATAACTGATTCTAAAAATAACTTTGAAAAAATATTTCAAAGTATTAAAAAATTGGTTAAATACGAGTATATATGTATGAACGTTAAAAATTAAAACTCGTTTTATTTCCAGAACACCGTTTAGTAACCACATCCATGGCAAGGAAGGCACCGTTACATTTCAGCAGATCTTCTTCGCATACTTACGTGTCACAATAAAAGGGTCTAAAAGGCTTATTTGTTCTCAAAAACTCCAAAGGAAGTCAATTACACTTGATAGAACCTCTACTTTTACAGAGCAATCAACATAACCCAGAGTATTTGTTCGATTGACTAAACACGGTCGGTCACACTTTGAAATGTAGACAATTTCAGATACATTTTCTTGTTGTCTTTACATATATTGTTTGTTAAATGGTATTTTGACATGTTCACATAAAAAAATAAATTAAATATGGCGTATACTGAGATTTCATTTCACTTCAAAACCTTTTGAAACTCATTTTAACAATTTTTCGGCGTTTACATTTTCCGTTTACTACAAAATATTAGAGAGCTTAAGGTTTAATGTGTTCTGTTATCTGAGCAGTATGTAAAATTGTGATAGTCAAGTTGAAAGGGACATTAAAAGATGGGCGGCAACAGGCAACAAAGGTAAACGGAGCAATCAATGTAATATAAAACCGCGCTATATCAAAAGTAGCCAAAATGAAAATACGTAATATTGTAAACGTGCCCGCCTTAATGTATGGAAGGGAAACTTGGATACATTACAAAAAGAATAAAATTTATATTATTGGTGGGAAGAATATAAGAAAACAATATGGAGTGTCAATGTATGAAATAAGATGGAATGAAGACATCATAAATTAATGCATGGATAAAATGGATGTTTATTAAGATGATGAAATGAGCTTTAAGATGATTCAAACATGTAGAGAGAATAAATAACAAAAATATGACTGAGTGAGTACACAAGTTGGAAATGCAAGGTATGCGAGTAAGAAGTAGACCGACCAAAACATGTCTGATCAAATAGACCAGATTTTTGAAGAAGGTAAAGTTAGAAGTATGAATAATACAGAAATTTGCATTACTAGATGTAAGAATGTGTAAGTGATCAAAGTTGTGTGCTTGGATAGAAAGCTTAGAGATCTGTTCTTTCTGCCTCCCCCACAAGGAACATGGCGGGATGATATGTATGTATGTTATGTACTTATTTTAATCAGTGGTAAAGCCGGGGATAAATTCAGACTATTTACATGCTCATCAATCGTATAATTAAAGTTTTACTCACTTTTTTGAAATTCGATACTTGTCACTAGCAAGTGTCAATTTTTTGTCATTAATGCTGGTGAATAAAACTATTATACTGTACTTTTATTGCAGTATTATTGTACGCATAAAACTTTAATGGGATTTCCCAGTAAAACTGTAAGTATAATATATATCAGCTAAAGAACTTTAATAACTATGCGTTTTTAATCTAAAGAACTTTAAGTCGGTTGTACAAATTACAAAAAAGTGTAATATCATTCAATGAAGCATCGTTGGTTATGTGTATTTTATCGCAGTTATAAAGGTACGTCTTAAACTTTTTACAGTAAACCTACTGGTCAATCAGCTACCAAACTTTACTTGAGTCCCTTCAACTATGACTAGTAGTTTGTCTTAAACAACCCACCCTTGTGACGGAGAGCGAACCTTGATCGATAAATTGCGATGTGAATCATTAATTTCTCTCTCGACCTCGATTCTTCCTCCGTCAAAACCTCCCTTTTCTGTATTCAATCTCCGGAATTCTCCATCTCATCGTCAATAACCAAATCAACGAATCGCTTTTTTCGCTGTGTAATTATTAAAAGAATCTCTTTGTTTTTTTTATTTGATTTATATATAATTGACTATCTCATTATCTCCGCCGATAATAAGACGATTATTTTCCTCCCCAAGGGGGAGTCCAGGGGGTTCGATTCCCGTTGATACACAGATTTTAAAGGTATCAGTTTGGTTTTTGTTTAAGGCTTACCTTTCTGATTGGTTGGAAGAGATTGGCACATGGCAATAAACTCATCAAAGTATACTGTATATAGCAAAAGTGTAATATAACATAAAACAATGGGTAAAAATTAATTTGATTTTATTTAAACAAGGGGTTTCGATTAAAGATTAAAAAAGAGCCCCTGTCTGACAAAAAAATGTAACTATGCGTTTTGATGAGCTATTAGCATATAAATCATAAGTCTTATTATTTTTAAGAGGGTATGGTGGATAGCTCTTGATTTTAGTACTCTCAATTACACAAAAAAAACATTGCATTGAATTAAATTACTACATAGTAGTAATTTAATTGACTAGCCTAGTAGTCGGGAGGCGGGGTTTTGAGTTGGTACCTATAAATACATACTTCAGATAAAACTATGAGTAAGCTTTCATAATTACTAACTTCGTCATTTATGCCATATTAATGAAAACTACGACAATCTACGTGGCCTTGTTAGCAAGACGTTTGAATTCCACCCGGGGGCTTCGGGGTAGATTTCCGATTCTTCCAAAACAAGTTCCAGTCTAGTTAAAGAGTTCACCTGATAATAACACCCGCATTCATTTATAAAAAATGATTTATTTTTAAGGACCTCCGAGGCATATTTGGCAAGACTTGGATTTTAACTGTGGGCTTCGGTTCGATTCTCAGAATCTCCAATTTTATTAATAACTCGTGATCAATTTGTCATTATCACACGATGTGCTACTATATTATCAAAATGTAAAACAATGAACTCTATCGGTTTCTTTCTCCAGTGGTTCTCGACCCAATGGCTCAATTAGCGAAACCGAAGATAATATTGCCTCCAGATTCATCTCGTCAATATATAGTATTCGCATCACTGATGAATACTACACAAATAACTGTATCAATCAAGACAAGGATTATGTTTAAAGCTGTAAACTATGAACATTAAAAAAACTCAAAATTTTAATTAAATCTGATTCAACTGTCGTGATAACCTCCGTGGTCTAGTTGGTAAGACACTTGTCTTCCAGCACAGGGGCTGCACTATCGATTCCTGATTGTTTTAAAGGAGCCTGTTTTTCATTTAAAGTCTTTATAACAATTTTCTCGTTGGTTGAAGGATATACGGTAATGAATTTGGCAGGATTTAATTTATACAAAAATATAAAAGTGTACAATACCTTTAAAACCAATGGACTTGACAATAATCACCTAATCGTTAACTCCTTGATCGAAAAATATGTCGTCTGGTGAAAAAACAATCAAAGTAACAGAGTTCACTTGTGGAAAGCGTGGTTATCACCAGAACACTTACATAGCGATACAAGGGAACCCTTTTATAAGTGGTTTCCCTGGAAACTTACAAAAATATGAAATGATACGAGTAGTTGAGAGTCGACGAACACGTTTCAGAAGATAGTTGAACCCAATTCGGGAGCATTTAAATATACCTAAAAAAAATACACGGAGTAGATATATCTTTTTAAGGAGGTGTGTCTTTCTAAGAAATATACAATAGGTCACAACATGAACTTAAAAATGTTTTTTTAATGCTCTAATAAAAATGAGTTTTTTAATACATTTTACATAATTAAACGCCTTCCCTCGTCCGGACACACCCAGTTCATTTAATTAACATAAATTAATCGTTTTTCTCCCCATTATGATTTTTATCTGTCTTGCTCTACATTTTACTTAGTTTATTTTGATCAGGAATAATTCAATACGATTCAAAAATAAATATTCAAGTTTAACAGTTAACCAATTATAAGTATTTACATAAAAATAAGAAACATAAATATAATCGGCGAAACAGAAAAAAAAACACAAAAGAAATACGAAAATGATTTATTCAAGTTATAATGCATTGTATATGAGATATTGAATGAAAGAGAAGATAATATATAAATATTTTTGTTTATTAGTTTTAAAACAGGCAAAAGATCGTTTTTGCGATCGGAGGGCTGAGAGGATATATAAAAAACCAACTAGGATTACTAAAAAGAACTTGAAAAGAAATTATAACAATTTTTTCAGTGAGATTGGTAAACGTAAATATCTAGAATGTTATCAAATGAATGTTAAAACATCATACATACCATCTCGCCGTTTCCCTGTTGAGACAGTCAGAAGAAGAAAGAGTGCCAGACTATCCTATCTCGGTACACCTATTCCGCCTCATACAATTTCTCTTACATCTTACGTTTTTTGACTCCTTTCAGGATTTTTGCACGTCCACGTTTCAATTACGTACATCAAAGTAGGTATTATAATACAATTATGGACTATCATCTTAGCAGGTTTTGATAATCATTGGAAATAAAAACCAACTTTCTGCGGCAGTTATTGTGTTGTGTTGAAAATTTAGTTTCATTTTCCTCAAACTTTTATACATCTCGTCTTTAAATGTTTTTTTATGCTATTTAGGCAAATGTTAATGTTATGTACTCGTATTTATCTTAAGGATTTTCTTAAACCTGTGTTTTTTCACACCAAATACTATTGATTCTTTGGAAAAATGACAATTTGTTTTTTTCTGTAGCTAGTTTGGATAAAGTGTTCGATTTACTTAAATCAGTTTCGATTTTTCATGTTTTTTTAGTAAAGATAATGAGAATTAAATGTAAAATTAACCAATAACTCGTCAATTTTATAAGAAATTATAAGTTTTATTAAATTGATTGTACATTTTCAATAAAATTGTACTGATTTTCCATTTGAAATTCCAAGTCCTGTCTCAAACCTTAGAAGATAATAGAACATGTCTATAGACAGGGGCCCGTAAAAACATTGTAATAATGGGGCGATCACCGCTCGTAGTATTCCCATGTCGCCTCCCTTCTGGCTAAGGGAGGAAAGGGGTCCATTGGTGAAATCTAACCACCGACAAGAAATCCTATTGCCGCACTAAATCTTCCGGTCCGCCTTTACGGCCGCTTAATGATTTAACATTTATTTTGCGGAATGCGTGGTAAAGGCTTTTTGCTCGACCCTCCTCCTTCTTGATCGTACTCTTACTCTCTGGGTCCTAATAAAGAAGCTCTGATGAAATGATAAAAGTATCTCTAAAACATTACGTTTGCAAGGTGATCTGTACAAATTTAGGTAAACTTATTTTCATTAATTCGAAAGTATTTTTCAATAGACAATGGAGAAAATGAAGGAGCCCTCAAATGAGGTGTAAGGATCAAGAAAATACCCGAAACAAGAAAGGAATCTGAATAAATATCCATGCCTAAGAATACACATGGTACCCCTTA
Organism: Odontocerum albicorne; assembly: GCA_949825065.1. Lineage (NCBI taxonomy): Eukaryota > Metazoa > Arthropoda > Insecta > Trichoptera > Odontoceridae > Odontocerum > Odontocerum albicorne. Next base: position 18,917,779 of record OX463855.1, read on the forward strand.
AAAAGTTGCATCACATATGCTGAACAATCCTTCCATCATAACTGAAACCAAATAGAAGCTTGAAATATATTTGAAACCTCAAGTCAAGGATATAGATGTGATGTTATCGACACGATTGGTTAAAATAGAATTAAAAAAATTGTGATAGCTTAATAGCTTTTATTTAATTTTAAAATATTGTTATAACAATTAATACGTCATCCTAAATGAAGGACCAAAATTGAGATGATAAATGTATATATTAGGCATCAGAAGTGGAGGAAAATGAAGAAGCTTTTTTTTATTTTCTCAATATTCTTTTACTTTACATGTCTTCTTTTCTGAAATTATGAAAGCTCGCAGACAGATAACCATGTTTGTAACAAAAGTAACTGAGGGAGCATGATTAATTTACCTTCGGATTGCAGTTATCAATTCAAATTTTATTTTTCCCAAACATGACATTAAAGAAGCAAATACAATAAATTTTCCGAATGAAGGTACTGTATATTTTTTTAAATTTTGTCAAACATGTCTGAAACATGCAATTTGTTTCCCGATAGTCGTATTATATTGATTTGTCTTAGTCTAAGAAAGTTGATCGTTTAAGGCATTTGGGCAAAATATTCAATTATCACTATCGTCTTCTTCGACGACGATACGGATCAAGTGGACCTCTATCCTTACCTCTTTCATTCTCCTCTTCCAGTCACGTCCGTCTTGCTGTCTTCCAGATTTCCATACTCAGACACCCATTTTTATAAAGAAAAACAAGGTTTAAACAAAAATTTAACGTACAACCCTCGGATTAAAAGACAGCGCCTTATCAACTAAGCCATGAAGGTCGTTTTTTGCTATGTACTCGTATATAGTTAATGGTTCCATGAGTATGTCAATTAAATGTAATTAGCATGGAAAACTTGTTTATTACAGTCACATACATTAAATGGGTTCATTGTATTAGCCACAGAACTGTGAGATTTATGTACATTATAAAAATGTACCAAGCTAATGAGTAAAAATCGTTTAATTTTATCAATGTGGCAAAAAAGGAGTTTTTATAAGAAATTTTCTATTATTGTATATATAGAAAAATTATTGCCGTTTTACGTACATGTCTCATCTAGCAATAGCCTTTCATCCACTAAAAAAAATTAATAATAATAATAAAACGACAACTTACATAAAGCCGTTTAGAGAATAAACTATACTCGGGACTCGAATCTATTTTATTGACGGATTAAAAATATTACAAAATAAATAATTAGGTATAAGGATAGAAAGATAAGGGTTACTGTCGTTAGATTGGGAACTTAGCTTTATCAGCATATATTTACAAGAGCATGTGTGGTAAGAAACGGCATAAAATACCCGATATTTTTTGTAAAAAAAATCCCGTTTGGTTTTCTTTCGAGGACTGTTTAACACCTTTAAGATTGCTCGGAAGAGATTACGGAACATCCGAAGCTATAAACCGGTCAGACTGTACTGTATACAACGAATTGTAATACTATTCCAGGCTACCAAAAGAGAGGTAAAGCTTAGTGATAATAATGCTTACAGTTAAGAACAGTTTAGAATTATTCCAAGTCAATTCAGCCCACACTTTAAACATTTCCCCATTTTTGGTTTATGACAAGAGAAAAAATAATTAGCTATCAAAATCGTCTGAAAGAAAATATTTTTTATATAGTACTCTATATTACAACAGTATTTTAGTGCCAACTTCAATGTATGGAAATGAAACGTGGACATGGAAAAAGACTAAAAGTAACCGAATAAATGCTATAGAAATACGTGGAAAAATACCTGAGTTGACAATTTATGACATTTGGAATAAAAGGATTAGGGATGAATGTGAACTTAAGGCTGATGTGTTTAGTAAGATAAAGGAGAGAAAGTTTTGGCATGTAGAAAAAAAAACAAAAAAAAAGGACTAACATAACAAAAATACAATGCAAAGGTGAGTGGAAGAAGATCAAGAAAAAGATGATTACATCAAGTGAATGCTATTTTGAAAAAAGAAAACAAAGTCAGAGAAATTATACTAGTTATGGGAGAAGGCGCATGGATGTAAAAGAGATGAAAGATGTGTCGATGTAGGAAATTCTGGCGCTCTATTATCACTGCCTAGCCTGACAGGGAAACGGCGCGATGATTGGTATTTATGTTTATTCTCTTATACACAACAAACTCCATACCAAACTCTAACGAGTTAAGGTGGAATTGGAATTGTTATGAGCCGTTATGGCACAACTGTATATAACAAATACGGTTTTATAAATAAGACACGTTCAAAGTAGCATTTTTATTTTAAACCGTTCACGATTTTCCTTGTATTTGTTTAAAGAAATAAAGTGAGTTGTTAATCAATTTAAAGCAAAACAAATAATACAGCAGTTTCTGAATTGAGAACACAAACCTCATTTGTAATTCTTAATACAGCAATGCTTGCTGACATCAGAAATACAACGTAAAATCTAAGAAAAATGTTATCAAGATATTCTATCACAGTAGTTCTCAATCTTTTGTCATATTTGGAGCTCTTTCAATAAGTACATGTATGCATCGTATTGCGCAATACTACCTGACGCGATTTTGTTATAATGTTATTTAAATAAAATCAATAAAAATTAGAAAAGTCTACCCGATTAAAAAGAATAACTAATGTATATATATTTTTATTGAAAATGCAAATAATTGTTTCTAATATTTTTTTATAAAAAAAAGCAATATTAAAACACTTTCAACAGGTCGATATTTAAAAATATAAACACACACTCACGCAATTTCTCTGTTAATGTAAATCAAAAAGGACAAATCGCCAAAATTTTCTTATAATTTAGTTCCTTCAGTTTCTCTTACTCCTTACTTTTGGATTAATTTGTCAAAATTAATCCAAAAATATGTTTCTCTATAGTCGTTTACCACGACTCTCACTCATGCTTGCATTATAAAATTGTTTAGTCAGCCTTTCGTCACTAATTAGGTCAAAATATCCAAACTACCTTCAACTACTCTTTTCCCCCACTTAACACATCAACTCACATTCATCTTTGAAAACTAAATTTTCATTATTTTAAACAGATACACCACATATTCTTATAGCACGCATTTTAATCGGCTTCTTACATTGATTTTCCACGCCCATATTTCATTGTGCTGTTCTCAATTTTGGCTAATTTTGATACTGCGTGGTTTGAGTGTGCATCTTTTTGTGTTCCATTGATATTGTTTACTATTGTAAGTCGCCGTTTAATCTCTATTTAATCGACCTTTTCGTCATCTTAGAACATACTTCCCAAAATCGAAGAAATCTTTAACTCGTTTTAATTTTAGTTTAATTTTCCCCCGAAATTCGCCATTATTTTTTACTTTGGTTCTTACTTCGATATTCAATAACACGTGTTATGTTTACATTCAGTTATCAAAGATCACTGCAAGGGCGCCTAGTTTTTGGTGAAAAATCAGTGAGAATGAGTAAAATGAAAAATAATCTTATACGCATCTATGCAAAAAGCATTTTTTCCAAATAGCAAAGTATTTTTTAAGGTTATTTATCTAAATTATGGGTTTCACTTGTTAGTAGTGGTTATATAAATACATGATAAATACTTTATATTATCATACGATCGTCATTATAACGATAATTAATTCTTTCTTGGCAACATACGAGTACCTTACACTTACGAGTATGTCACCTCCATAAACCTCGTCATGTAGACTCATCTATGCAGATTTACTATGCAGATTTATTTGGTCGTGACTTGTTTTTCTAGTTCTAATCATATTTTTTCCTACCTAATTGAATACTCGTATAAATTATTTCATCATTCATTCTTTATGGCCAGCTCATCTCAATGCTCCTTTTTTCATCTTAGATGTTACTTATTCTTTTAGTCCGCATTATTTTCTGATGTCCTTTTTCCTTTATTATTTCGTTCAATGTTTATCACGTCGTATTTATATTTTTTCATCGTTTTACCATGTTTAAATTTCGCCTACATGGCTGGCTTAAATGATTAAGGGTAGAACAAGAATTCAATTATGATTTAATCGCTTTATTCTTCTTAATGTGGTCCAATATTATAAAACCATGCTTTATAATTATCTGATTAATTCATCATCATCCCGTCGTATAGCTCATAACTGAGCGTCGTAACTCCCATGATAGCCTCTAACGACTCCTCTCCATCCATCCAACCACCCCTTTACTCCACGGCTCGAAGGGCAGTTGTTAAGGGTAGTCCAGTTGCGTATTTCACTTGGTCAGTCTAACGCATTGGGTTTCTTCCTCTTGTGGGACATCTTTCTACGCATTCAGTAGCCACAAACCTCTCCAAACTGTCCTTGACCACGAGTAATGTGTTCAAAGAATCGGAAGACTTTTTGAAAGCATCTTTAAATTAAATGTATTATATAAAGTAAAATTATCAATTACACTATACAAATTACATTAAATTTAATTATAAGAATCACATAATAATAGTATTGTATTTCTTTTTTAGAACATCATGAAAGAAAGTAGATACTGAAGGGGGATGAAATAATTTCTTATTAATTAAAACGAAGGATAGCATTAAAAAGTATCACAAAAGACGTTACGATGTTTCCTGCAAAACTAAAGCTGTTTATATCAAATCGGTAATGCAACTGTGGTCCATCTTATAAATCACCTCAGACAGTAGGTTGGGAACAACACTGCTTTAGAAAATCCGCATTTATTCAAAGAAAATATCAAAAGATATATCGTAATAAGATGTATTCAACCGTAATAACTGAGAGGATGATGTGAAAAATCACAATAGAAATGAATGTATGGGTATAGAATGTAAGAGTCTCGATTGAATCATTATCTGAAAGTCCTTGTCATATAAAGGCAAGCCAAGTTATTATATAATGAGATTGCTGGAGGTTTGATAGAGAAGAGAAAGTGATAAAAAAGGATAAGATATAAAGGTTACCAAGTATAAAGGCTTAATAGTGAATGATAAATTTGTAGTCTTTGTGTGTCAATTTTATTAAAAAAATAACAGCATAATTTGTGGTAAATTAATTATAAAATTACTGTCAATCGTTGATTTCAAAGTGAATTTTCTAATAATATGTATTTTACGAATATTTGTGATATGCACCATGAACTGGAAATAATTATTAACTTAAATAGTTTTCTTGTATTATTTCAAGTTTCTATTTATTTAAGGTCGATTTTAAACATCAACACTGTACAAAATATAATTAAATTTTAGAATGCGCTCGAAGACAAAAATGTTAAATGTTATAAGACAAAAATGTATAAAAATCGAAACACTAACCTTAGACACCAAAGAATTCGACAAAATTAAGAAAGACGATTGATTAAAATAGTTAAAAGAATTCAAAATAAGTCGATCAAAAACAACATGAGACGACCAAATGAGTCGGATTTAGAAAGAATGAAGAATCCTTAAAATTTCTTGGTATACATGTTAATTTATATAACTTTGCTACTTATCAATTTCTAAAAAACGGCCAAAAATTCTTAAAGGGTATATTGTATAAGAAATTCAATGGAAATATTTTTCGGATGACATTAGGAATCGAACGCGATACCCCCCGAGTTAGGAACAAGTTTTCTAAAAACTAGAGCACGCAGGCCGTCACTTATCTGTTCTTTTTCTGGAGGTGTCACCTATCGTAGGCTAGTCAACATGATGACAAACCTTATCCTGTTCACTATGGGCCGAAACAACTCAGTAGAACAACGCCCAAATCATTCCTGCTAGACTTTAAGCCTAGAGAAGTGGCGTCTCCCTCTGTCTCTTTCGCCATTTATTGATTCGTTGTGTAATTATATATCTGGTAACGGCGATAAAAATAATAATAAAGGACAATTGGTATCACGTCGTTCAGAGAGTACTCTCTTCACAGGCGCTCTAACTCGGGATCCGAAAACATTTTTATAGACAAATCAAAAATATTACAATAAAAACTAGTCGAGTGTAAGAATAGAGGTTGTGGATGTGGTCAAAAGATTAGGAATTCTCCTGCGTCTGCATATGTTATGTTTGGAAAACCTATTAGATAAAAAAAAACACCATGGGAAAAAGAAGTATAAATAAACTTGTACAGATCTTCCGATATGTGATAGTAACAATTCGACTTTAGGTCGAATGCAATGTACTCGTATATGTGTAGTGTTCAAATGACTCATACTTATTGATTAGACCTCTCAAATAAGGTTATCTTCAAGTGATTCTTAAAACGGCACACGACACCCATATATATATACCACTTTAAGATACTGCAACATTCGAGCTTTCACAGTTTTAAGCATTTCTCGGTTTTTATACTGAAGAGCAATCATATGTTCAAGAGATATTGGCATTAAAAGAGGCGCTTATAATTAACTGGTACTTAAATTTAAAAAAAAATTATATCTTCTCCAATTCCCTAAATGCTCTTCAGTATTTTTTAGGTTTGAGTAGCCCATACAAATAAATTATTTACTCAAAGTCAAGTTTTTACAATTGATGTCAAAAAATAAAGATGTTTTTCTAGCTTGGATATCTTCACATATTGGTATCACTGGTAATGTATGTGTTGATTTTCTTAGTGAAACTTTTCTCCTTATAGATCGATTGTTGATTTTTTAAAGCTTTAGAAACTTTAAGTTATCAAGATTTGTCATTTTTTTAAATTAGTTTTATTATATTGACTCATAACGAGTACAATTGTAAAATGACTTTTATATGGTGGCACAAACTATTTTAGTTTGTTTGGATTGCCTGTTAAAATAAAAGGGGTCTTGAGAGTAAGATCCGCACTTTTAAAACCTTGATCCAATGCGTTGTTGGCTGGTTCAGAGTCCTCGCCTCCATCTCTTAGAGAAGAGTTGAGAAGATCTCTTCTCCATACATATTCCAAAATGGGTATAATAAGATGTTGATTATACTCGTATTTGTGTTTAATGTTTTGCGTAATATTTTTTTCTCAATATTTTTGTTGTAAAATGTATTATACAAGGTACGTTATAAATTGAATTAAATAATTAGAATCTTGAGCAATTTAATTATTTATACGAGTATCATACAACGTTGATCTAAATTGAACGACAGCGCTGCACAGATTAAAATTATTTGCATAAATACAAAAGTTATAGGAAAACTGTCAGCTACAGACATCTTGCCCCGGCACAGAGGACGATTCACTATTTTAGTAAAACAATACTTCCTGCTTATTACGAATTCATACAAATAATTAACAAACCACATCACCAGGGAAAATTATTAATTCAATCCCATATTTTGATTGTATGTATTGTTTGAATAAAAGCACTTCATCCGAATTCCGATATTCATAAATTTATTCCATAGTAAAACAATAGAACTTTTGTGGGACGTATCTTTTATTTTAATTTTTAATTATTTTGAGTTCCACGAGGTGAATGTATCATTTGTATTATATAATTTAACAAAACACATACATACAAACCATCACGTCATTTCCCTGTTTGTGTAGGTAAAGATAACAGAGCACAAGATTTTCCTATTTCAACACACCTTTCGATTTTTTATAATCATACCCAAGATGGCCGAGTATCCCAAGATGGCCGATCAAAGGCAGGAATAATTAGTAGGGTCCAACAGACAAGAGTTGATTTTAACAAGAAATCCAAGATATTTGAATCTCCTAACATTGATTTCAATTTTCGGAAGAATTTAGTGAAAACTCTTGTCGGTAGTGTGCTGCTGTATGGCTGCAAAACGTGGGCCATCAGCCAGAAGCGAGTCCGGGCGTTTGACTACCTTTGAGATGTGGTGCTACATGGCCGGGGTCCATTGGTTAGATCACATCCGAAACGACGAGGTATTGAGCGGGGTTGGAGAAACAAGGCAACTCCTAAATAGAGTTGCCCAACAACGATCCAGTTGGATAGGTCATAACATCAGGCGTCCAGGCCTGCTCCTTACCATCGTCGAGGGAATGATTGAGGGCAATAACAATAGAGGCCGCCCTAGATATAGCTACATGGACCGGGTGATCCAGGATGTGCGCTGTGGTAGCTTCCAGGAGATGAAGAGACTGACGGATGACATAGATGAGTGGAGGGATCGAGTGGTTGGTGCAGACCAATTCTAGGATTGTAACCCAGAAAAAAATAATATTCATACACATTCTCGTACAACTGTTACAAGTTCTCTAACTTTTCCCGTTTTCTTATTTCAAAATATCATTCACTTTATCCAACCATATTATCGTTAGTCTTCTTATAGCATGCCTTTCAGGGACATTTTTACTTTTGATTTTATAAGTAATTCTTTCTTTATTTATTATATGATATAAGCCGAAACCATCTCAGAGTGCTCTCTTTCATCTAACTCAACACATCAAGCTTTCATCTAACTCAACAATGAGCTTAAGTTCACATTCATCTTAATCACTTCGATCCGTATTATTTTTGAGTTTTTCAACCTTCAATTCCTCTCGGACCACTTATTGGAGGTTTTTTTTTACCTCAAAAATGTGTAAGAAGATTGTACCATGAAGAGTTTTAGAAAGAGCATTATTGAATTGAGAAATAAAGTCTCGAAGACCGGGCTCACTCATAAAACTAAGCCAGCGGTCTGATTTCTTAAAGCTAAAAGTTGTTTACAATCTTCGTCAAAAATATAAATCCGCAGCACTAAAACAAATTCAATAATTTATTGAAAATTTAATGTACATCCTTAAACATCTAAGGCTGCTATAGTTTTTAAAAAAAGAGATAACATCTGAAACCTTATCTGATTAGTCGTGTTCGTTTTAAGTGTGAGTGCTTAACAACTCCATAAGCTTTGCTCTTTCTACTACTGTCTCTAAAGGCGCAATTCCACTGAGGCAACATTTAGGCAACATGTAGCAAGCGGCATTGACGCATGCTACACACAGTCTTTCAATCGAAGGAACACGAAGCGACACGAAGCAAGTATCTTTGTAGCATGCTACATGTTGATTGTTGTTGCTGGGACGCATGCGTCACCTTTCGACATGTTTCAGCGTGTCGAACAATGTCGTCGTTATCCGAAAGTCAGCGGATCAGTGCGGCTTGTAGTGTGCGACATGGAGTGGAATATTGATAAAACTACCTTGTTTATTAAAGATTATCATAATTCACGGGAGTTATGGAATAATAAAATTAGTGATTTAAAAGACAACATGATAAAAAATGATAAACTGAAGCAGTTAGCCAGTAAATACGATTGCACTGTAATCGATGTGAAAAAAAAATCAAGAATTTGCGTTCAGCTTTTCATCATTCTGAGCTTCTTGACTACCAACAATAATTCTCTTCTCCAGCACCGTGGCTTTTTTTCTACGATTCAAAACTATTGCCAAATATGCAACGGCATCGATTGTTTGTAAAGACATAATGTGCCAAACTGACGTTGGCTCCATGGAATTGTTTAAGACGCATGCTACATGTATTGACGACAAAGTGCATGCGACTTGGTGAGTCAAAATCCGCATGCGACATTGTTAAAATTTGTGGCACATAGTCGCACGCCTAGGAACAGGCCACACTAGGAAACATGTCGCATGCCTCGTGTCGTTCAGTGTTGCCTCAGTCGAATTGCGCCTTAAGATTTGTGGAAGTTTAATACAAAATCCCTTATTAAATATGTTTTTAAGATGTTTTGCGCTTTTGAGTACACCGATGAATTTAAGACGCTTTCTAATAAGTTTCGTTCTAACTTTGAGAAACATAAACTCGTGGATTGCAGGTCCAGTTTTTTTTCAGATTCTTCATGTTATTTTCCCTTATATTTGTTTTAATTATATATGTCACTAGATGTTTCTAACTGTTCTTGGATATTCTCTAATCCACTGTAAATTAACATTTTTACGTTTTACTCCATACATTTAAGTTGGTACTAAAATATTGTTGTAAATTTGGCAGATTTTTGTCTTGTTTAAAAAAAACTTGTTTCTGTGTGATATTTTCTGATTCAGTGTATCCACTTCATAGATGAGGAGTATATTTACGAATCGTATGACAATAAGTTTTAAATCTCTTACAAAAAAGCATGATTCTCTAAAAAAATAAAAAGAAAAAAACATTACCGGATATAATCAAGCATTAATTACAATATATAAAAAATACATAAATCGAAACAGTGAAATTATCTTTTAAGGATTCCAAAATAAAATAATTAGGTATATTGACATTTTTGTGAAAGTTCCAATCCTAATCTATAATATTGATAGATGAATTTTTTTTTGTAAATACTTAGCAAATATTGTTTTTTAATTTTCCCAGTTCACCATTTTACTTTTTGACGTTGCCTCTTACTGTCCAATTGTGAAACCCTGAAACCAATTAATGTTTAATAATAAGACTTGCTCCGTCATAAGCATGTTTTAAAAAGCGATTGAAAAAAATCTTTATTTCAAGTCATTAATGGTACGTTTTTGATTCCTGATTTTCCTTTTCTTTCCCATACCCCCTTCCTTTCTCCTTCGATTGCTGATGTTGCATTTTTATAGTGAATAAATTGGTTTTAAGTAAAATTTCTAATATTTATAGTATTTTTTGTTATAATTAAACTTTCTTTTTTGTCTAGCAGTAAATCCGATAAATTGTTATCTAGTGAAGTTTAAGTAAATAATTTAATCAAGAAATTTCAAAAATGATTTTGGAGTTTTTAAAACATTGTAATTTTAGTCCAATACTGTTTATTCCATTTTATATAACGGTCGTATCGTTGCCGGGCCTCGTAGTCGAGGATTCCCTCACCACTCGACTTCAACTCTGTTGGAAAGCTGTTGCACACCACCACACTCACCGGCCACACCGCTGCACTGAATCCGATGGCACACCGAGGTGAAACGATCGGAGCACACCGACATGTTGGGTGCTCATTATGGATAGGGATGGGGCAAAAATAATATTAGCAAGTGGATGATTGAAGGGGGGGGGGTAAATTTACAGGGAGGGGAAGGAAATTAGGTAAGAAGTCCCTCCTTTATCCGGGCTTGGGACCGGCTCCATCATTCGATAAAGGGCATTAATCTAGTACAGAGGCGGAGTTATAACGTTATAACTCTACCGATTTCAAGGTTTTCACCTCATCACTATGGGAGCGCAAACCAGTCTTGTTCGTGCTCCCCTGATGAAGAGGTGAAAACTTTGAAACCGGTTGGCTTATATAAAGTGGAATAAACAGTGTTGGACTAAACAAATTACAATATTTTTCTCTCAATTCTACCTCTTTCTATCTCACTTTTGATCCAAATAAAGAAATTAACAAAATTACAGAATCTCATTTAAGTAAGATCAAGCAAAGCGGTTTGGATATACAAAATGAATAAATAAATAAAGGCGAAGTAAACAAACATACAGTGTAAATGTAATTGGAAGAAGGGTTACAGGAAGATCAAGAACGGTATAGTTGAATCAAGTCAATTATATTTTGAAAGAAAGAAATGTAAAAAGTCAGGGGAATTGATGGAGTTTTATGAGAATATATGAGGATGTAGAAGCGGGAAAAGAGGTGTGTTGCTGTAGGGAAGTCTGGCGATCTCTTATTTCTGCCTACACCAACAGGGAAACTACGTTATGGTATTATGTTTTTTTTTATTTCTGTCTCTTATAAACATGTAAGCTCGCTTTTTCAGATATATTTGAATAATATCGAAATTCTTAAAGGGATATTGTTTTGTTTTGTTAACATTTTTTCATTAAATGCCAGTGACACTCCGAATAACTCCGACATCCATCCGAGGGGTTTGGCTCGATTCCTGATAGGAACCCAAAAAAGGGTTTCGTTCTGATAATATCATCGGTTGGTTGGGGAAAAAAAGCCTAAGGCTTAGTAATGAGCCCGCAAATGCGGTACAATATTGACCATAATATGTATTAAGAAATTTTCACAGCTATTTTGCATTGGTTTAAAATATTTCCGAAGTGGTTGCCGTGTTGAGTTTTCTTCAATCATGGCCGACATTTCGTAGACGGTACAGCCTTTATTATCAAGGGGATTTTTGATGCCCTCACGATGAAAGCTTCAACGCCTAATCAGCGACTATCATTTAAGCCAACTCAACACAGTTACAAAGGAGCACACTAATATATTTTAATAAAACTGTATGGTCACTAAGAAGTAAAACTCGTCAAAAAATTATATTTTATAGTTTTTTCCGATATTGCTGGAAGCCTTCATTTTTAAAAATAATTATTATGAATTTCAACCTTTTTCCAGTTAATGTCCCCGACATTTTCGTTAAAAATCATTAAGTTTAATATCTTTGAATTATACATCACCTGTAATCACTGATTTATTTTAACATCCTACCATTAAAAATCATTAAGTTCAATATCTTTGAATTATACATCACCTGTAATCACTGATTTATTTTAACAGTCTATCATTAAAAATCATTAAGTTCAATATCTTTGAATTATACATCACCTGTAATCACTGATTTATTTTAACAGCCTATCATTAAAAATCATTAAGTTCAATATCTTTGAATTATACATCACCTGTAATCACTGATTTATTTTAACAGCATATCGTTTAAATTCATTAAGTTCAATATCTTTGAATTATACATCACCTGTAATCACTGATTTATTTTAACAGTCTATCATTAAAAATCATTAAGTTCAATATCTTTGAATTATACATCACCTGTAATCACTGATTTATTTTAACAGCAAATCATTAAAAAAATAGTAAACGTTAAAGTTTTTCAATAAAAAATAGTAATCAATACAGTCGAGCATGAACACATTTATTGTTCAAGGAGGAAAAATCGATTTCAGTTATTAGCTTTTCATTAAACGAAATTGTAAAAAGATGCATTTCAAAAACAAAATACAAATGATTATATTTTTTTGGTTACTATACTGTTAATTTTTTTGTTATATCTTATATATGAATATAATGATTTAATAACAAAAAAATACATTTTATCTAACACCGTTTACAGTAAAGACATTCCTCAATGCGGTTCCTAACCGTATCCACTATTTTATTGTATAACACTCTTGTTGTATGCAGTACAACCTGATGGGCTTATTGTCATGTGGTAATATCTTTCAACCAACCAGAAAGATGTTAAAGAGGCATTAAGTGAAAACCAGACAGGAATCCTTTTTAAAAAATCTGGGTTCCAGCGGGAATCGAGCCCGCAACCTCTGGGTTGGGAGACAAGAGTCTTACCAGCTAGGCCACAGAGGTTTACACTGTTATTGAAGGATTAAAAATGTTTCAAAAAAAATATCTGAATTAAAAGATAGCAGCTGAATTTTAAGCTAAGATATTGTTTATTTATTCCGTTCATTAAACATGGAAACATAGTAAAGACAAACACATATTATAATGTCAACACCAGAATGCGTTGTTTACAGCAAAGTACCACTTTGGCAAAGAGAATCTGCAATTAGCGAAACAAAGGACTGGATACGACGAGACAAGTCAACAATTTACAGCTTAGTTGCTGATGCATTTTGTAATGGCGTTTTAACACAGAAATACAATTAGAAAATGAATCAACCGAAGGTAAATGAAAATTATTTGTATTTTTTTTAGTCAAGCACTGTTTATTCCACTTGATATAATGGCATAATCTTGCCAGTTTCAAAATTTTCACCTCATCATCAGGGGGGCAACAAGAATTGTTTGTGCTCCCGTGATGATGAGGTGAAAACCTTGAAACCTGTAGGGTTATACCGTTATAAAAATTGGATTTAACTGTATTCGACTAAACAAATTACAACGTATTTAAACATCCTTAGCATTAATGTCTTAACTATAAATAATATATGAATAAATATTAACAATATCGTTATAAATGAAAAGTAAGTAAGACAAAATAAGCACTGGTCTCTTTCCAATATAACGAAATCCATAGTATCATAAAAAAATATTCCGTTTTACTGAATATAGTAGAAAAATATAATAAAATAAAAAATCTTAAAAATTCATGCAGAAACACTTAGTTATTTTTTTACACAATGATGTTATTTTGATTTTTTATGATTTTTTTCTTAGCCGTATTCATAATTGCGTTTTCAATACCACATAATATAATTTTTAGATAAGTGCTACAAGATAGAAAAATCCGAAACTTTTTCAATGTATTCATAGCTTCATATCAGGTGGCATAACTTTATTATTAACAAATAGATGAATGCAAATTTGCAATTATTAATTTTAATCAATTCGCTTGCAAACATAAAATTATAATATTACTGTTATCAATTTACTATCATAAACATAATTTACACCTGTGAGCAATAACCAATTAAAACAAGTTTTTCCTTATTTATATTTTCATTTTAGCGTTCAAATTCATTATCTATTCGTTAAATATTGCTAGTATCATCCAAACTCATTTTAAATTTGTTATTAAGGAATGAAACCACGTCCATCCATACACGCTTTGTCTAGTGAAGCGGTTATCTAATCCACAAAATAGAAAGTTTTTTGCAATGTTGTGCACTTTTACTCGATGGTTCGAACGTCTTTTAATTTAAAAGCTGGAAATTGTATTATTTTTTTGCGGATAGTAAAAAAGTAATACGAATTACAAACGCAAAAAATACTTTTAATTTTCTTTTATTAGTGTATTGTGTTTTTTTTATTCCAGTTCTCCTGTGAGCACCTCACTATTTTTTTACCTGGTCAAACCATCGAATTGGTATCCAGTATCTGCTCCTGTCATTCACATTTCCCACCAGAATCGATTATTCCAGTTTGTCATTATCCTCTAGCGCTATATGTCCAAAGTGTCGTTAAATTCTTCTCGCCAAACAGTTTTTCAATATTCGATCGACTAGTTCTACAGTCCATAGAATGCGCAAAAATCTTATCCAATACCACTTCTCAATGGCTTTAATTGTTTGTCAATATCGCTGCTTGTGTATTTAATAAAATAAGGATCGGAATTAATCGAGTCATCTTTTTAGGGTCAGTTACATATATAAATTGAAATATCATGATTGATTATTCTGTGCATAGTATACATTTTCGTTGTGCATAGTATAACCTGATGGGTTTATTGCTTTGTGGTAATATATTCCAACCAATTAGGAAGTGGTGAAACAACCCTTAAGTGGAAACAACCCCTTTTTAAAAAAAATATCGGTCCTTTTTTTAATAAATGTTGAAAGTGATTTGAAAACATCAATTTTCCTTATACTCGTAATTTACTCATACAAACTAATAAACTTAAACATCTTTTTCAATTATTCTCATAGAAAATTTCTTCTTTTGTGAAGTATTTACTTAAAACTTTCTTAGAAAAGATCGAGAAAGTACAAAAAATTCTTCCAAGAAACTCGGGTCTGAAGCTTTTATTATATTAAGCTTACAATATCTGTTTATGTCATGTCATTTAATCTGTACAAATTCTGTTAAAGACATGACAAAAATCAATGACTTCTCAAACAATGTGAACAAAAAGTGACAAATGACACAGGTCTCGACGAGACATCCTGTTTTGTGTAAGGATATTTAAAGAATACTGAGAACAGAAGTATTTTTTATGGAGTCAGTGTCTGGGTGGATGAGAACATGTTAACATTGATTAATTATATTCCAGTTTTTAACAGTGTTTGTAATGAAGAATTGTTGGAAAACATTTTGATGTGATTGCTGAAATTCTGATGTGGTTGGAATTGTGTATGTGGGTTAAATGGGACAAAAGGAATAAGGATGTGAATGCAAAGTGTGAATGTTTCAGTGGAGGTTTTTAGTATTTAGGACAAATGTATGAAATTCGTGATAAAAGAGTAGGGTTACTACGTCAAAGGACATGCCTAGGGAAGTGGTTCCCTTTATGCATCAAATAGAGGGTCTTTTTTGCTTCGATATGTTCTAAAACTCCAGGATTTTTTTTCCATTAAAACATTATGAATGTAAAATACATTATGAATGTAAAAAAATCATTTCAGTTACGTTGCGTATTTTTTTCCGAATTCTCTATCGCGGAAAGAATTTTAGTTGTAGACGAAAAGACTCAAAATTATGCACACATATTATCAAGCCATGTCACTTTTGGGATAGGCAGAGGGGGCAGTTTCTCTTGTTTCTCATACTTCTTACCTTTCTCTCAGTTCAAGTCGTTCGCAACTAATTTTCTTAATGTGGCCAAAACTAATCATGATCATTTTCAACTCTTCTTTACACACATATATTTTAAACAATAATATTTTATCTGATTATTTATAATTCTATCAAACGTAGTTATATCAGGAAATTTACGCAGTGCATGTTTTTCCACTGCATTTATCTGATCTAATGCCCTTGCTTTGATTCCGTACATCAAGGTAATCCTAGATATTAAACGCCTGGGACATATATTTTTAATACTTAAAAATATTAAAAGATAAACGACCTTCTTATTCAACTGATAACAATAATGCCTTCTTATTTCAAGATTTTTTCAGGCGGAATGATGCTTGTAGAGATAATAGGTAGCTTTAATATATTATTGTTGTACAAATAAATCTCCACAGCATAGTGACATAACACATGCCGTGGGGATTTATTTAAATAACAATAATATATTAAAAATATTCTAAAATGGAGTTTCGCAAAGTAATCTTATCATTCTCTTTCAACGCCTAATCTTCTTTTGCTTACATAATGTTGTCATTAAATGTACAACAAACACCTTTTTTATATTAAATAGGTTGGCACAGGCGCACCACTGCGTACCATATTTTTTTAAGCTTTTGTCATTGCTTTATAGGTAAAAACTGTATTAAGTGCTTCACTGATCTTATTATCTCCAGCAACACGACTTTCAACATATTTCTATATCTTACCAATTCAAAATATTATAGACAACACAAAGGTTATGTTTTATTATTAACAATTTTTTTTAAGAAAACATTTAACTAAAAAGTACGATATCTGTTTTTTTATAATGTTGGGTATTTTCACAAATCGGCAAAAAAAAATAAACTCCAGAAGAGAGCATCAAATGTCAACAATAAAAAACGAAATAGAATTCCCTGTCCTGCAACATATAGTATGTAGGGAATTGGTAGAACTGGAGTCGGGAAGACTACGGGGAAGATACAGATTCTGGGATCGGATTGTCAATAACAAAGGCATCTCTCTGTCATTGTCACCCACTGCCTCCTATCAATACCCTACAACAATAATAATGTTCCACTCTCCTTTATAAATCGGGTGAGATTCGGGGCTGGGTTGGAGTAGCTATGAAAATTGGACTGGATCAAGTTTATAATAAAATTCTTAACGTAAAATTAAAAATTACAAGTTCGTGAAAAATCCTTTTTTTTTTAATTAATAATTTGTTTCTTAAAAAGTTTCATGAAATATACCGAGGATCTAGTTATTTTAACCCAAACCTGTTTTTGATGCGTATGTATTTTAAATGACCACTTTATTGTTACGTAAAAAATAGCGTCCATTTAAATATAAAAAAATGGTTGATATTCTTAGACTTACGAAAAATCACAGGTGGAAATGTATAATCATAGTTTTTTTTACAATACGACACTTATGCATATGAAATGAAAAGAAATTAAAAATTTATTTCAAAATTATAAAATGAATTTGAAGTCACATCAAACCAATGCAGCACTTAGCATTCTATCCGACAAATAAGCCTTCAATATATATTGCATCAACTTGCCCCTTTCCATCCAGTAAGAAATATTGTATATTTCATAGACAAGATTAATTAGCATTGATCTACCCAACACAAATCCATTGTGCTTGAAAGAAACCAAGTGTTGACTATTTGTGTTTATCTTTTCCAAAATTTAACTTTTTATATTTCTTTGGATTGTTAATTGAATACAAATTGGTACATAGTTTGATATGTTCCGCTTATCACCATTTTTGAATACAGACGTGCTAATTAATAACAGCCCTGGAATAATAATTTATTCAACATACAAAAAAAGCCCGTCTCATCTTGACCTTTGATGCGCCAATTTGGGGTAGTGTGAGCAACACGGATTACCTGAAGCTTCAACAAGTGCTGAATAAGGCACTCCAGATATCTTTCAACACCTATCTCAGAGTAAAACTCTCCTGACTTCACGGCGAACAGCGTGAGGAAACCTTCAAACACCACATCCTCGCTTGGACCGTGAAGTTCTATAAAATCGAACAGAACCACAGCAGTCCTCTAATCGCTGATCTCGGGGTTTTCGAGTACGAGAGCAAGTTCAATCTACCTTCCCGTTATAAGTACAGGCTTCCAAAGCATCATCTATTGCCTGACTAGCTACAGTGTTAGCAGGGAGGACCTAAGTCGAATGAATGTGATGGAATGCGAGTAGCCTGAATGAGTGGACATGTACGTGCTAAATAATTAGTATTAAAATAATTAGTTCTAAGAATTGTTATCTAGTTATAATAAGTTTGTAGGTGTTAAGTATTTTTAAGAAATCAAATGTTAAAAGAATTAAAAAACAAAATTAAGTTATTTCACAGTTATAATGCATAAATTAGATTAGTTCTTAGGATATACATTTGTACATAGGTGAAGCCTTAGGCAAATGTTTGTGTTATAGATTTTTTTATTAAATAAATCAAAAAAATAATTTTAAAAAATACATCAAGCCAATTTTTTCATGCTAAATATCCTCAGTGAGATACAGGCAAAAGCCTAGTTTCCTAGGGACACGCCAAATGAAAGGCAACAAACCCAGAGTCATTAAAATTGTATGTCCGAATTAAATTACCTGTTGTTTTTTCGCAAATTATGTATATTTCTTGTCATATGTAAATAAAAAAATAGAACAAAAATTTATCTTAACATATCTACGAGTATAACTTGACTAAATTCAATATTAATGTTTGGAATATGCACAAACTCCCGAACAGAGAAGGATGATAGATATTCATCGCCTATGTATTTTATAAAAAAAATGCAAATAGTTAAACAATACAATAACATATGCTACTCTTACAAACATAATGCATTTTATTACAAAACGCCGATGGACCGTTTCTTAGTGAGTGTGTGAAAATGTATTAATTTTGATTTATGTAAATAAAAACACGATTTTTTTAAACTCACACATGGCAATATCATGTGCCATATTGTATTATCAGAAAAGCTCCGATTTCTGCCAGTTAACCTCATGTAAAAAAACGGTTTTACGATAAAAGGAACCCGTGTTAAGAGAGTGCGCACATTCCTCAGACAATGTATCGAAAATTACGGTAAAACATTTCAAGTACACTTTCTCCCAATACACTCGAAAATGTTCTGTTTCTACTTAAAATATTGATGTTGAATGTAACAATACAATAATAATGTACAACGGTGTTTGAACAGCCTCTCACCCATGATACAGTCTCAAAAGTAGCCTGATGAACCTCCTCCAGTCCTCCTAGGAATCAATATAATATATTTAACACTTCCACGCTGTGACCATAACCATGTGATGGTTGATCATAACAAATGTGCAAACGGTTCATCAATGAAACCTCACTTATACAAAGCGTGTGCACAACTACCGTGGTTTCATATAAAACGCTTCAGGGTACACCAAAATCTTCATGACAGGACAAATCATTGTAAAAGCACATTAAGATCGATCACAAAGTGAATATATCGATACATTGATAGTATGTCGTTTAGACAAACCTTCTGACACTCCTTAATTAAGGTGTTTTAGCGTCGAAAATTAATTTCCTCATAAAGCTTGATATCAATAAGGTTTGTGTGAGCTTTTGCTAATTGAAATATTCAAAATACTTCAATGTCCACTAATGTACATATTTAGTGTTCAATGTCCACTAATGTACATAGAAATTTATTTATTAAAATTTACAAGTATTCAATAATTTTCTTATCAAAATTCATATCCCGAATCCATCAACCAAATTTCAACACTTCTTTTTTAACGACCTTTATGATCTAGTGGATAAGATACTTGACTTCTACCCGAAGATTTCGAGTTCGATTCCTGGTAGTAATTGAAAAAGTTGTTAAAAAAGGGTCCCAGTCTGGTAAAAGAGTGTTTTGTTTTAATTTTATATATTATATATGCCATCGGCTCCTTGACGGACACACACACGAAACTCAAATAAATAGTTCAACAAACCCGAGCTGCAGCCGCTCGCATTCTTTGACAAGTTTCAGCAAAAAAAGTTGTCTCCTAGTAGATTTCTCTGTTTTGTTAAAATTTTGACGATTTTTTTATTTTCTCTCTGAAAGCTGCAGTACATCTGCGCTATTGTGTGCATATTTATTGAGTATAAATGCTATATAATTATCATTTATTTTTTCATCTCATAATTTAAGCATATAAGAGTGTAGGCTAAAAAACATTTAATATGTGGGGGCATATTTCGAGTGCGGTGATATTATGAAAAGAACCCAGACCTTTTGATAGCTTCTCTCTCAAATGTATTTTCTTTTCCATTACCTTTAAATATATATGTGATTTCAGAATATACATATGAACATACACTATTACTATCAATAGATCAATATTTATTTGTTTATTCACGTGCGGCAGTATGTCAAAATGTACAATGACAAACTGGGAGCTATTTGCCTACTACAGTAATTATCAAGCCTGGTGGCCAAATAATTGGGCCGTGTATATTGCTATCTCTCAGTCACGCTTTTCAAAACGCCCACATCACAAATTCGGATACACTGTGGGATACCATACAAATGAACGAATTTCTCAAAAAAATCTTAGACTAACATTGTAGAAATTCTTTCCCCTTTATGGAGAAAAATGTACAGTTACATTCCATTGATCCGATCCTCAATCCTGAGTAGTTTTGTCGTTTTTTCCCCTTGGATTTATTTCTTTCTTTCTTGATGAAATATTATTTTTGAAATTTTTCAAAGGAACGGAAACAAGAGACATAAATCTTCTTTTATTTTTTCGGTGATGTATTATGCTCGTCTGAGTTTATTGTCGTTGCCAAAAAGTAGCTACACGATTTCTTCATTATTAGATTGGAAATGGAACAAATTTATGGTGAAAAATTGTTTTCGCTTTTACTCTTCAAAATATTTTAAAACACACTTTACTTTTTCGAATCCTTTTTTCAACTAAAAGACAATGATGTGTTATATTGAATGCTACTAACCTAGCTATCGGATGGCACTGAACCATAACTCGTGTAGCAAATACTTCCCCTAGCCTAGTTGGTAAGATGGCCGTTTTGCGAGCTGGGGTCACGGGTTCAATTTCCTTTGAAATTCAATTTATTTTTAAAAGGATGTTAGATAAGGTGTTACCTAAGAACTCTTTAACACCTTTCTGATTGGTTAAGAGAGAGCCTTCAGGGCAATAAATCGGCCTATTTATACTGTATGTAACGAAAATGTGACGGTTACGTTTTTTTTTTTCGTCAGTATCGTTTATCTGTGGGCACATTCTAAATAGAAAGCCGATGCGAACGGTTAATTGGATAAGGTAGTTAACATTATTTGTTTCCCAGCTTAAATCCTACCATTAAACTTATATATTAGAATATTTTAAGTGGCGCTTATAAACAGTCGTTTATTTATTACAATAATAAACCAAATGTTCTTGTGGTGATATTTTTTCCAGTTATGCAAATATTATGTTTTTAATTGTCTTTTTTAATATAATATATCTAAAGGGATCTTTTCAATAAAATTGCAGTTTTCAATATGCATAAATATATTTACTCCAAAAGAAAAGGGAAGCCAGTTATATGAACTTCCCTTTAAGGGAAGTTCATGTCATTGGTGAATGAACAATAAAATGTAACGTATCAATCAACGATTCCCGGGACTAACCAACAGATGACGCTTTTTATAACAAATCCATACCATTCTCAGTTAGTACCAACCTTTAGAAGTTACGTGTCAAACTTTTATGACAAACTGATATTGTGTCATTGAATTACAGTGGTTTTAGTGACGCTACTTTTGCTATTTTCAAAACAATGGAAAAACCGAATTGCGTGTGTTGATAAAACATTGCTTTTTAATGGGAAAAAATATCGTTCAAACTCAGCGATGGCTTGAAAAGTGTTATCCGGGATCTGCTTCGTTGAAAACAACCATTTGTCGGTGGTATGCTGATTTCAAACGCGGTTTGCTCACAATGGAACAGAAACAACAACACATCGATGATTCAGAGCGCTGTTTGGCACTGTTTACGCAAAATAAACAGGAGTTTTTGCATCGATATGTGACAATGGATGAAACTTGGATTTGCCACTATACTCCGGAATCAAATCGGCAGTCAACTGAGTGGAGATCAGCCGTTGAAAGTCGTCCGAAACGACCAAAAACTCAACAGTCGGCTGGGAAGGTTATGACCTCCGTATTTTGGGATGCGCATGGTATAATATTCATCAATCACCTTGATAAGGGAAAAACCATCAATAGCAAATATTACATAGCATTGTTGGAGCGTTTGAAGGCAGAAATTGCAAAAAATCGACCCCATATGAAAAATAAAAAAGTTCTCTTTCATCAGGACAATGCACCGTGTCATAAGTCGATGGTAACAATGGCCAAATTGCATGAGTTAAACTTCGAATTGCTTCCGCACCCACCGTATTCTCCAGATTTGGCCCCCGGCGACTGTTGGCTGTTCGCAGACCTCAAAAAGATGCTCCAGGGAAAGAGATTTGGCTCCAATGAAGAAGTGATTGCCGAAACTAACGCCTATTTTGAAACCAAAGATAAATCGTTCTACACGACTGGCATAGATAAGTTAGGAAAGCGTTGGAATGAATGTATCGCTCTTGAAGGAGACTATGTTGATGAATAAAGAAGAATTTTGGCAAACAAATGTTGTTTTAGTAGTTAGTCCCGGGACTTATTGATCGATGTGTTAGATGTTTATATACAATCAAAAAGGTGAATCAACCATGCAAGATTTACAATGAACATTGCAGCAATGCCTACGGAACTCACTAAATCATTCAGATCCGAGTAATAATGGATTTTTTAAGTTTTTTTATTATTTGAGAATACTGAATCGTTCGTTATTTTTTAGTGTACAGACGATAGCTATAAATAAAGACCATCGATTAAATTCACATTAACTAAGAATAAATGCCCACAATAATAATATTTTATAAACCTAGTGCTTAAGTATTACTGCCAAATCCATACGTAAATATCAACTTTTGTATTGCCATTATCATCCTATCAGACGTTAGACTCATTTGACTACCCTACATAGGTTAAGTCTGACAAAATAAAGTCCCGTTGAATTATTGATGCACCCATATAATAGTTGATCATTCCGGTTTCTACAGTAGTAAATATTTTCTTATTTTTTTTACTATCGACAATAAATAATTCACAATTCACATAGTTTTAATCCAAAGGCGAATATTTAAATACAAATATATTTGAAAACATTTTATAGACGTAGAAAACTACTTTATTAGGTAAGGCCTGTGACCAAGTCATCTTCTTTCTTAATCACAAAATTCATATATTTTTCCTATACTAAATATTTAAACTACTGAAACATTGACATTTCACATCCACATCCTTATACATACTTTGATATGATAATCACATAGACCAAATAATCACAGGCAATTCTAACTGCATCGTAATCTCAACAACTACAATCGTACATGTTGACAGTTGCCAGTTCGATCCCACCTCCACCCATGCTGTTATGGGGGACAAAATCCCCATCCAGCGCAATCTACACTAGAAGGTCGAAATCTTCTTTAATTTTTTTATAAGTGCGACATCACATAGTGAAGAAGAAGGAACTACCCAAAGGGACTCCTTCTCCAGTGGCAACACACCTGAGTGTGAAAAGAATAGTAGTGACGACGGACTTATGGTCCAACATCACGAGAAAAGGGAAATGACTCGCAGCGAATTATCTTTATCTTTTTCTTATTAATTGGCTTAAGTACTTGAGTTCAAAGAGCTCAGCAAATGGCCAGTACTTTCACAGATAATTTCAGTGCAACAAAATTATCCTTTGACGTCGACGGACCGATGTAAGCTTAAGTGGAGTTCCCTTCGGACTGACTCGATTTTCATCGCAGTACCACAGAATGTGCTCTGCGGATTAATCCAGATGGCCACAAAAATTGCAACAGGGCGAAGGGACAAGATTGAAACTAAAAAGTTTGCCATTAAAGCTCCCATAGCCAGAGATAAATTGGGTAGTCCAATAGTTGGCTTGTACATACAGGAAGCGGAGGCACGCCCTGATGCAAGGAAAAAAATAATTGTCTGTCTTCCCACGAAGAAAAAAGAT
Organism: Odontocerum albicorne; assembly: GCA_949825065.1. NCBI lineage: Eukaryota > Metazoa > Arthropoda > Insecta > Trichoptera > Odontoceridae > Odontocerum > Odontocerum albicorne. The sequence goes on from OX463855.1 coordinate 18,941,963, forward strand.
CAAAAATGTTGCCAAGTCGACAACTGGATCTCTAGGCAGGCTTTAAAAATCGCATGAAGCATCATCCCTGCCAAGGGGGGAAGGCGGACGTCACCTATACTCGAGGGCTGAGAAGAATAATCGCGGCGCGTTGCTGAACCTCCAGATCCAACGGATCGAGCCCTGTTAAGACCGAGAGTGCTTGTCATATAAGCCATGGCGATAGCCAACAGCGCCCACCGTTCACCGCCAATTAGCATTCTCCTGGCATTTTGAGATCCAAATCGTGCATAATAACTTTAATACTATTTATAACTTAAATATATTCAATCAACATATTATTTATTTTAACCAAAATTCTAATATCCCCGTATTAAAGTAATAATATTTAGTTTCAACTCTCAATCTCACAAGTCCACCAACATACTCGTATTTTGAGGAATGAAATTCATTAAGATGTTTGTTTCAGAAATGCTTCTCGTCACATCAGCATTCCCTCTGGGTACCGATGCAAGTGACATCCTACCCCATGAAATTTCTGTGGAGAAGTCGCATAGGACTCCTGCATATCAAGTCACGTGCAGGACATGGGACGAGTGGCGTATCGTAGGGATCAAACCTGAAACCGAAATTGGGTAAGTGTTTTTATTGTTTCTTCTGTAGTGAGAAAAAATGGATTGGTAGGTTTAATTTTTGTTCAAATATCTGTGACTCTTTTTTGGCCGCTAGCCCAAAGAAGTGGTCGTCATGAATTGTTTAAGGATTTTCTTAGGATCATCTGCATAATACTTATTAGTCTGCATCATTTTAATGATGTAATTATTGGTCTAAATATCTGCCTAAACTTCAGACCAACCATTGTTATTGCCAATAGTCTTATGATTAATCGATTTTTTAAATCTTTATCGGCTTTCTGACACAAAAAGACGACATTCATGAGCTGCTTTTTATAAACCCTTAAATAAACCAAACAATAAACGTTTTTTAATTTCGAAAGAATGATAGACGCTTTATTTATAGTTTAAAAATAAAAAGGTGATTAGTTAGCTATTTGATATTTTTATCTTTAGCGTTAAACATATGCCAAAGATAGAAATTTGTCATTAGTATGAAACGTTGAGCAATCAACAATAGATTCAGAGCGAGATAATAATTCTTATTATATTAGTTCTTATTTTATGACTCGTTCTTCAATTCGTTAAGTAGAAAGTGCTTTAAGTAATAGGTTTAATAGTATAATAATTGGCAGTCTTTTTACTTATTGACAACGCTTTCAACCAACTGAAATTAACTCATCATATGAATTTGGTTTTTTCTGGTCCCCATCGGAATAAACATCCGAAATCTGCAGTTATAATAAAAACAATAAAAAGTTCTAATTAAATAATATTTTGAAAGAAGGAAATAAAGTAGTCAGAGAAATCGCAGGAGCTGTATGAGGTGTGTGGTTGTGGGAGAGGCGAAGAATGAATGTCGTGATAGGTAAGTCTGGCCCTGTATCTTCTCTGCCTATCCCAAGTGGAAAATGGCGTGATACCATTTATGTAAGAGTGTTGTGAATTATGAAATACCATGACCTTGTTAACGGAACTTATGGTAAAATATTGTATTGTATGACAATTTTGTTGTCTACAATATAATCCGACGAGTTTACTAACAAGCGAAAATTCTTTGTAACCAATCAAAAAGATGTTGAATAGAAAGAGCTAGAAACATACATTTTTAAAAAGCTGAATACTAACGGTAATCAACCCCGCAGATGGAAGACAGACGTGGCATCTAGACTACAAAAGCCGTTATTGTATCAAAGGTAAAATATTCATTAGCGCTAGATCTATTTTAAAGAGACTCTCGGAAACATTAAAATGTACAGTTTTCTTATTTAAGAAACATGTTCAAAAAATACGAGCAAGAATGGTTAAATATTTTAAATAATTAAGGTGGGTCGAGGGGTTAACTTTCTAGCATTCTTAGAAGAACGTCGTTAGGTTGAAACACACGCTAAACCTTTTGGTTTGGGATACATAGGTATAATATGTTATAAGTTATTTTTCCAACAAATTTTAGGTGTGAATAAAATAACTGACGATCTCCGTGGTCTTGTTGTTAAGACGCCCTTCCGGAGCTCAAGTCTAATTTTCACTTAAGGCCTCTTTTATACATTTATGTTTGATTGGAAGATGTCATATGAAAATGAGCTTAAGAAGTGGCCCTCTATACTACGAAAGTGTGATACAATACAATAATTCACTTAAGGCACAAACCTTCAGTATATTCAATTTAAATACTTTTGATGTGACTTGTCTCACGAAACATTTTTAATTATACTTGCCTCACAAAACATTTTTAATTAACGTTTCGAACAAATAAGATTTTATTTACGGGTAAATGTGTTTATTATGTTCCAAATTGGTAATGTTTCGAACTAATGAGATTTTTTGTACGTGTTTGTTATATTTCAAACTGGTGACGTTTTTAACAAGAGATTTTTTTTTATAAATACGAGTATTTTTTTATTTCAAAATAGTTATGTTTTGAACAAAGGAAGTTCTTTTTATATTTTAATACAAGATATATGAAAATGATTCAGCAAGATCAGAACCAGCTTACAAACGAGTAATTGATGATCCAGCGTGAGTGATTGACTCATGAAATGAAAACAGCTCTGGAAAAATCCGTGAAAATTTAACATATGCGGTCACGTCATAGCCATTCGGAAACCCTCTTTTAAAACTAAGTAACATATTCAACCTAACTTTATTTTATAAATGTTAATATTTTGATATCAAGTTCTTAGCGCACATAACAGATTTTTTTCTTTAGAAACTAGGAATTTCGACGATTAATATGTGTTGAAATTTACAGAAACACTTTTTTTTTTCAATTTACTTATAAAATCAACCATTTCATAACTTAATTTTTCTTTTCAAAACTGAAGCCGGTCTAATTATAATAATGAGTTCAAGCATTGTCTTAATGTTTCAATTTAAAACCTAAATAACATTAAATTTCCTACGAACTTCCTTTTTCCTCTATAAACTTAAATTTGCAAAATACATTTATTACAAAATTTCTTGAAAAAATTATCTTTGATACACTCATTTATATTGTTTTTTTTAATACTATCATTTCAGTTATTTTTGTGACGTTTTATTATTTCTTCCAATGAAACCCATTCCTTGAATCCATTACTTGAATCATTTATGTACGGTATTTCTTTTAACCATTTATACGGATTTAAATTTACAGAACACATTTTTCAAGGATATCAAAATTATTTTTGTGAATAATTCGAACCATTTGTTTATCGTTTAAGTACTGTTATTATATTTAATTTTGAAACAAAAGCACGTGTAATAGAAATATTGAGTTTAAGGAGTTTCATTTAAAACTTAAATTCCACATAATGTACTATTTTACAAGAATTGAAGTCAAAAGGACTGTTTTATACCAAATTTTTGATCACTTTACATAAATACACTCATGGATATCGCGATTATTTTTATAAATAATTACAACCACTTGATTATTGAGACAGGAACACGTGAAATAAAAATATATAGTTCAATACTATTCATTGTTTTAATTTAAAACTTAAACAATATAAAAACTTTACCGAATGCTGCTGATCACTCAATTAAATAAGCTCTGGTCGTAAGATGAAAAAAAAATTCACTTATTTTCTCAATACAGGCTTATCCCAATAACATTGAAAAATACAAAAAATGTCAACATTAAAAAAAATTATATTAAATAAAAAATTATATAAAATAAAAAAATTATGTATGTGCATACATATATACACAAACATACACATATATTCAAAGTCACTTAAATACGTTGATGAGTGCTTTCTAACGCACTCAATCTTAGAAGAAAAATTTATTTTGCTTTTGGTAATGTGATATGAAATATGTCAATATCCGAAGCAGTCTCGTTCAAAAGAGTTAAAGCCCTTCCAACAGTCATACACATATTTTCAAACGATTACCCATATGCTTTCAAACGATTAACCATAATATCATTACGTAAGTCTTTTTGGCTTAATTTGTAATATACAACATACATATATTTAATTTAAATATTCATATAAATATAAAAAAAATTAAACAATGACATTGTTATGGCTTCTTATTTATTATTATTGATTTTTTGTATCTACATGTTAGTTTAAGTATTTTTATTAACTTGTTTAAAATGCATTTGTTTGTGAAGGATACTGTTGTGTCATTAATTAAATAAACAAATTAAATTAAATAAATAGCTGTACAGGTATTTCCGTTAGGATCAGGTGGCACAGAATAGGAAATCAGTATGGACACTTGATAAGCCCATTTAACCACTACACGAACCCATATAAACTTGTTTTGTACTCCCTCAATGTACATTAATGATGAGTGGGATGTCGTGTTTTTTATTATTTATTGTTGTTTTATTGAAGTTTGTTATATTGTTGACCTTAATGTCACCAGAAATAAAAAAACCTCGATATCTTGAATTTAATACCTTACAAAGTCTATTATGCGGGTGGCCAAACTTTCTGTTATCAAGAGCATACTCGTATATAGGAATCTCGAAAACTTCGATAGTCGCATTATTTTTTCTCGAGGAATTCATTACAAATGAAAAATATTTTTTATACTAATTTACGAAATTTAATCGCGTTTTTAATTACATACAATTTTAATACATTTTACCCTAGGTACCAGTGTGCGGAGGGGATTTAGAGATTAGTCAGGGTGCTGGTAGGACACAGTTGTGTTTTTTGGTTGTCACATATTTAATTGTGTCTAAGCGCTGGTTGTCACATACTTAATTGTACCTAAGCGCTGGTTGTCACATACTTAATTGTGCCTAAGCGCTGGTTGTCATATACTTAATTGTACCTAAGCGCTGGTTGCCATATACTTAATTGTACCTAAGCGCTGGTGTGAAGGATACTCAACTCAGTTATAGAAAACAGTCACAGTAATGATTTACCACTAATGACACGCGAGTGAGTAAACTAAACTGCGCTTTTCGCGTAATGATGAAAAGAGCGAGGATAGTAAACATCACAAATCACATATCTATGACACCAAGTGTCGTTTTTTTTAAATGAAAAACCAATAGGTATAAGACCATCAGATCACAAAAATATAACGTTACGGTACGAGTGTTATCTGACCGCTGGTATTTTAAAAAATATTAATATTTTGATAATTGTGCCTAATGCACGCGAGCTGCACAGAAAGTACCAAAGAACCGCAGACGGCTCGCGAGTCACCGTTTGGCTCTTCCTAGTATTTAAGATATTAAATTAAATTAATTAATATTTTTTAGCATCAGGTCGGTTTTTTGTACCTAAAATAAATTTAATAGTGTCTTATGTATGACGTTGTCAAAGAGTTAACAAGGAAGTAATGTGGGAAACTAACCCCCTTCCTATGAGAGTAATCCGAAAGTAGTGACCATCTCGAGCTGGAGTGACGAATTTCATAATCCGCAGTGAGATCTTATTTGTCCTCATCATGTCCCACGTGTCAACCTCTGGGATCTCCTTTGAACTAGTCCTGAAGACAACACGATATTTCATAATATTAGTTTATGTCTTTGTTATTCAACACACCTCAGAATCTAGTCAAGGCAAAAAAGAGAAGAAAAAATGTTTTTTTTTATTGTATTACCCTAACGTTGTTTATAGCTCCAACCAATCATAAATGTATTAAAGGAGCTTTAAATAAGAATCACATTGAAATCTTAAAAAAAGTACAATTGGAATGGAACTCGCGACCTCCTGGCTGGAAGACGGCCTTCATAGCAAATAAGCCAGAGAGGTCTTTAATTGGTAGCCTTTGCTTTTTTTGTCGAATGGTAGCAAATTTCTGATAACGTGTGGCTTAGTTCGTAAAACGATTATGCTGCACCCGCAAATTTTGGGTTCTATTCCTTTTGTTACCGAGAAAAAGGGTATCAGTATATGGTAGTTAAAGAGTTCGTATTTTTTTTTAAATCACTCTTATAGAACAGATTATTAAACAGCGAGGCCGGGAGACAATTTTTTATTTAGCTACAGTGATCTAGCTGTTAAAGAATAACTAGATTAGGCAAATTACTTATAGTTCGCTATCATATTTGTCGGCAAAATTCAATCGTACATGGTCAGACAACAACACTCGCACGAAGTTTGCAATCAGGCTGGCTACCCTTTTTTCCTTTCCTTTTATACTAGCTTCTTACGTACTAAATAAAGGAGGTTTAAACAACTAGCCAAAAATATTTCGCATAACAACAGTACTCGATAGAATTTTGCGAGCGATTGTTTTGCTAACATATCGATGGCAAATTATGAGTCACGTGCGTATTGTAGAAATTCTAAACTCAATCACTGGATCCGAATACCACTAGGTCTCCTGGCCACATTTCTCAACAAATTACCAATTTGGGCACCGTACGAATGAATGAAGTTTAATAAGCAATCTGGCTGTACGAGTTTTATTCTTGGGGAACTAAATTTTTAGGCTGATTCAGCTTTCAGACCGCATTGTTCTTTTCTCACTCATTTATGAGCACACTTTTAAAAATAATAAATAGGTTATGAAGCAAAAAATAAAGTAGACTATGAAGCAAAAAATAAAGTAGAATACGAAGCAAAAAATAAAGTAGGCTATGAAGCAAAAAATAAAGTAGTCTATGAAGCAAAAAATAAAGTCGACTATGAAGCAAAAAATAAAGTGGTCTATGAAGCAACAATAAAATATTAGTTAATAACTCAGCTACTTAACAAAGCACTCTGGAGAAGTTTTTGTTTGCTAAAACTGTTTTAAGGTGCTGAGCTAAAGAAGTAGATCTCCAAGGTTAAAGGATCAAATTTATCCAAAGTTGCAGAGTCTACGCGTAATACTGTTTTTTTCTTGGCCTGCTCATACAAAATAGAGTCAAATGTAACGATTGGCAGCAAGAGTGAGCCATGACTTGCACACGGAATGATCTTGTTAAACAAACTTTCCGAAATTGATATCTTCCATATATTGATTGATAAACTTAGGAATGAGCTCATTAATAAACTAAACAAAGCTACTTTAGAATAAAGCATGAACAATTTTGCAAATTTTTATTATTTTAGGCTTGTTCAAAGACGCTTAACAATAGCGCTGAATTTTGCTACCAAGCTTTTAGGAAGTAAAACAACAAGTTCTTCGGACACTTTAGAAAGTATCACTTAGACTTCCCCTCACTGTGGAGTCGATGTATGGTATATAGCCTAATTCTTATTCGGAGTATGTAAAGAGATGTCCAGTTCCTCCAAAGCAGTTCAGATTTAGGTGGTAATACCTCAACAGGTTATTTTTGGTCTATTTTATATGTTTCTTGTATTATACATTTTATTTCATTCAATTGAATTAATCTAGTATCAAAAGAAATAAAAATGAATAGTTAAAATGACGCTCTATCAAATGGATAATGACTTAAAACGGTTAAATGTTTCAATTTGTTAAAAGTCGACGTATATAACAAAATTCATCACATGTTTGATATATAAAAATGCACATGTCACCAGTTTTTCAATAACAGACTTGATGTCTTTACTTATAGCCACCCTATATTAATCACCCATTGCCAGATGTCTCAAATCACCAGCATATAGAATTTTTTACAAGTAAAATGAGCTGTCATTTATTTACAATTGAAGTCAAATGTCCTTAATAATATGTTGCTTTATAAAAAAATAAATCTAAATTTATTAACAAAACAAGTCGTTTTATTGAAATTTTATTTATTGGAGACTTCATTGAATAAAAATCTGGTGGGCTTATTATTAAAGAGACAAGTTCTTCTTACTAACCAGACATAAGTAAATAAATAAAGTTGAAAGAGCATAATAAATATTCAAATAATTTTGATACGCAGAATGTATGCTGCTGTAAAGTATAATTTAGATGAAAAATGATCTAAGAGGAAAACCAGTATGGATATGAAAGCTCCAGAAATCGAATCTAGGGGCCCGATTAACTAGCGTGAATAATACTGGCGTATCCATACAAATGCAAAAATCAGAAATCTCTTTATGCAGATTAATAAATTGCTATTGCTATTAGCTATTAAGTTAAGAAATAAATGTGAGCTGGTAATGTAGTAGGCGCTGATGAATTTTGAGCAATTAAGGTATTGCACGTCGAAAATCAAATACAATAAAGACAGGATTTGCACGTATGCAATGGACTGATAATATTAAAAGATATTCGTAAACCTTTTACATAAAAATGTTAAGAGAGAAAATTAATAAACTTCGGAAAATAATTGTTTAACAGAATGAATATAGGTGTGGAAGTCTGCTTTATGTTAGATCAGAATACACCCTGGATTCCAGAATTCTGAACAGTACACACTTAACATTGATTTTTTCTGTTAGGATAAAAAAATCATCCAAAAAACAATATTTCATTATTCAAATGACATAGAAATAAAACGAACGGGGTAAAAAGGGTAATTTTCACATAACTATTAAAAAATGCTAGAACTGGAAGGTGGTCAGGAATGCTTTGAATCGGGTATGTAGCCTAGTGAGAGATCTGTTTCTCAACGATGTCCGTTGATACCCAATTTTATAAAAAAGGGTTCGTTGATACACAGATTTTATAAAAAAAAGTTTTAATCTGATTTTCACTAAAAGTTTGTAAAATCCCTTTATGGTTGGTTGAAAGAGATTGTCGCATGACAGTAAACCCGTCAGGTTGTCTGTTCTCTTTACGAATTCAACGAAATACGTCCACCTATGTTATATGTGCAAAAAAACATCTGATCCACATCCAACTATATTTCTTAATTAATTTACGATATCGAAAAAAAGGTTTACTTTATGGAAAAATATTTAAATGTTAAATGTGCAACACCCATTGCTAGCTAATATTATACTTACTTCATCGTTGGGGTGTGATTTCCCATTATATTTATATTTAAGGCATTAAAATTGTGGAGGTTTAAAGATTTTGTGATTTGTTTTATCAAACACTATTTATTTCACTTTTTACAACGGTATAACGCTAAGGTTTTCACCTCGTCATCAAGGGAGCATAAACAAGACGTCTTGTTTGTGCTCCTGATGATGAGGTGAAAGCCTTAAAACCGGTAGGGTTATACCGTTACAAAAAGTGGAATAAACAGTGTTTGATAAAACAAATTACAATTATTATGATATATTTAAATAACCAAATGATTATTGTCTTCTTTTCACCTTCTTATTCCATGTTTTATCATTTTATTTTCTTTGTATGAAACTCGAACGTAAATCTTTCGGCTAAAAATGGAAACTTAATAAACAATATTGTAATTAATGAAATATATTGCCATTAAGCCTGCCAAATAGTAAATTGTAAAAAAATGTATTAATATAAAGAAATATAATATATTTGAAGCTTTCAATTTCGAAAACATTTTATCCAATACAATTATTTTACTATTAATTTTACGCTAACCCAAAGACCTAATAACCGGTAAAATGAGAATTGATTTTTTGCAGATACTAGTTAACATCATAATATACCCGCGGAATTTCAAAATATGACAACGTGAAATTGAGAGAATTTTTAACTCTAGATACGCATGACGTAAGCAAAAAAGAATTTTGTTTTTTTTTTGTTCACATTTATTAATAAACATATCGTGAGTCAGCAACAATCTTCCACCTAAGAGGGTTTTTCAATAGTTTGCGGATGAAAAATTGTTTATGAATTTCTTGGCAACAAAAATTCAGCGGAAATTTTATATGGTAAGCTATTCCGTCTAGAATTCTGTTAGACTTACCAACCGATCATTAATATTAAAGTCAGCTGGGATGGAGAGGGCTGTTTTCAATCTTTGGTAAAATATTAAATCCTTTCTTTTCGCGAAAAAGAAAAATTCGATTATAGGAAAATGAATTGTTCGTTTAACAAATGTGTATACATAATCCCAAAAGGTAACGTTATTTTTTTTTCATGTTTTTTAAAACATGTTCGTATCCATCTTAATTGAATACTACAGCGAAAAATCCGTTATTTAATTTTCATTAAAGTAAACATTGAACGCAATTTCAATAATAGAGTCGGAAAAACTCCTTCGATGGACGTGGTTAGAATTTACGTAAAGCAAGCGGGCGCCCATGGTTTAATTTCTGGCGGAGTAGCTTCCTCACAAATAATACTCTAAAACCATTTTAAATCTGAATTCATGTTTTCTGTTCTTTATATGCTACATATTTATTCTAATAGGGCTAATAATCCACACAAAAATAACTCTATATAAAACTCTGCCTAGCGAAAGGCTGCAACAGATCAAATCTCCCGATTGTCTTGAAAATTGTAATCCTAGCCATGGAAACTTAAGGTTTGATTTTTCAACACTAAACCAGCTAAAGTGCAACACTTTCCACAAAATAAACCAATACACGCATAGGCTTTTCATCCATACATTTGGTATGATAATCATTCTCGTTCACGGTAAAGTCTATCATATTGTAACGACTATACGTGCGGTCACTGAACCCACGAGACGACCTTTGCCCACCTAAACAATGCGAAACAAACAATGGACAAAGTCCACGCGGTCGGTCATTCAACTCACTACTAGCGGAGACCGCATTCCATGAGGAAAGGAGAGAGCAACACATCTTCCGCGCTGTCTCTTAAAACAAAGGATACCTACGCATCGACAATAAACATATTGTAAGCGCAAAGACGAGACAGCGATATATCTCGTGCGCATTCCCGCACACGCCCAAAACATTATAAATACCGACGTTTGTCAATAAAATTCCTCTTTGCTTATTCCGATTTCGACAAGTTTTTATTTATCAACAATCATCCTCATCATCTCTCCTTTAAGGAACAACCGTTCCTAAAATATCATATTTCACACTACATTTTTTTGTAAAGCTATCACATATCAGATGATCTATAAATGTTTGTTTGAAGTTCCTCTTCTCTTGGTAGGCTTAATGTGGTTGCATATTCAGATGTGGGAAAGTACCCAGTCAAACCGCTGCTACAACCTTCGTATTCTTACACTCAACTTGTTTAATTTTGAATGTTTCATTAACAGTGAATTCGATACTGTGCAAATGTAAGTGGAAAATCTAAGAAAAGTATAGTTGGATCAAGTAAATGATATCCCGAGATAACGAAATTTAAGACGTACGAGAAATCGTATAAATTGTGTGAGAAGTTACTCGTACATGGATAGGGAAAAGGTGAAATATGTATGTTGAGGTAGAAAGGTCTGATACTCTTTCTTCTCTGCGTACCCCAAAAAGGAAGGAAGGGATAGTATGTATGTATGTTTTATTTTTTTCATCAAAAGTGTATTCGATAGCCGAGTTAGAGCGGCCTTGAAGAAAGTCTGCTCTGTGAACGGCGGTATGTAAATTTATAATTGCGAGTAGTTTGCCTCAATCCTTGAATCTAACCCAAACGGCTATAGTATATTAATAGGGCAGACGGTATTATTATTTTCCGATCATGCTTTTCATCACGTCTGCATTCTTCAACAATATGCGCATAAGTGATGCAGACATGTTGAACGAGTCTTATACTCGTATGAATGAATGAACAAAAGAATCCCCGTATAGGAAACATAATTCAACTCGTGATCTTATTCTGAATCTCGTACGGTAACACGTGTTACTACATTGTTTATAAAGAAAGCTTACATTGGATATAAAAACATGTCAATATCACCAATGCGCACATGTTGAAGAAGTCCTATACCGCTTAACATATCCGCACCACCAATGCGAAAATGTTGAAGAAGTCCCATATTATTAAAAATAACAAAACAGTAGTCGTATAGAAAACATTATTCAACGCAACCAGTTCTCATGATCTTGACCTGGTGCATAGAGTTTAACTCACACGGTAGCACATGTCATTATATTTATATATAAAAACAGCTAATATTGGATATAAAATCATGTCCATATCACCTATGTGCAAACGCTAAAGGAGTCCCTTACGAATAATTGAACAAAAGAGTCCCTGTATAGAAAACGTTATTTAACTCAATCAATTCTCGTGATCTTGACCTGGTGATTAATGCTCAATCTCGCATGGTAGCACATGTTACTATATGCTATATCAAAATGGATAATTTACATTTTTTTCTTCTCTTTGTGGAAATAAAAAAAATCCTACTAAGAAATCAACAACAAACGGTTATTCGTTGGCCTCTTCAAAATATCCTTCGATCAATATCACGCATCATCAAAGAAGGTAACATGTTTTCTTTACGATATTGAAATCTCTCGATAAATTTCCTTATATTCGTGTTATTTTAACCGTAAATTTCAATTTCTCAATTTGGGGTTGAAATTCTAACCGGGACCCACAGGTTTCAGAAAAACGTCGAACGGATTATTGAATATTTTGAAGGTAGAAAATCAGCAAAATCTTGCTTATATTTCAAAATGAAATAACATTGTTAAAGCTTTTAATAAATTTATATAAAAATGTTATTTTTTCATATTCATTTCAAATCAATTTCATTTTTGATATACATATACAATGAAAACTTGTATATCGATTGTCATTTTCATTTAGTTTAATCATTTGAAAACTTCAATTATCTTTAAAAAAATCAGACACGTTACGTTCATTTTACTTTCCATTTTATTGCATTTTATGTTATGGCTTCAACAGTGATGGCACTAATCATCCTCGTGTAGTTGGATTGCAGATGTATTTAAATAAATACAAAATCTGGCGATATAAAGAGGACACACAACCATTTTTTTCTAACACGACAAACTGCCATCCCTTCATCTACAACCAAATGGTGTATCATTTAATTTCTTCGTTTTCTCTTACTGCATACCTAATCTTCTTTAAAATATAACTTATTAAATCCAATCACATTTTCTTCGATTTTTCTAGTACGACTGACATTTGCATTTTTGATTAAGGTTCATTATATTTTATTATATTTTCGCCTCACCCACTCTCAAAATAAAACATGTGGTCCATATATGGCGATTATAAAATTTAGCCTAAACCAAGACTTCGCATCAAACGGTGTGTAGCAATAGGAAACAAAGTCAATGACGCACTAAAATATTAATCCACGAATCCAACATTATTAAAATTTTCTGAGATTAAGATCTACTTTTATGTATACTATAAGAGTAAAATATATATGTGGAAATAAACTGAAAGGAGTCGAATAAATTATGTAAAAAGGCGTGCACTGAGGTACACATGAGGTGACAATGTTTGACAGAATGCGGAATAAAGTGATTAGGGATGATTTTTAGCTTAAGGCTCTTGTGTTGAGTAAGATCAAGAAGAGTACACTGAAATTGTTTGAGGATGTAAAATGAATGAATGAAGAATGACTAACAAAATAAATATAATTACAATTGTGAGAGAAAGACTAAGGAAAATATGGTTGGATCAAGTACGTAATATATAGATTGAGAAACGTAGAAAGTCAGAGAAATCGTGGAAGTAGTATGATAAGGTTTATGGGTATAAAAGAGGCAAAAGGTGTAGAAAATAGAAAGCCTGGTGTTCTCTCTTTCCTATATTATGTATGTAAGATTTCACACACGTAGATAAACATTCAGATATTTCTACCTGACCACACCTGTAAAAGTTGCAATACCTTAAATATATAATAATCTAAGGTAGAAAAAAAATACTTATCCTAATGTTTCAAGATAGGGTTGGTAAGAAAAATTAGATACGAGGTCGTTTTGGTGACTGGTGTTCATAATAAATATCATGAACTGTTATATTATTTTAACCCGGACATGATAGTGTATTATAATAAAATCTGATGTCAAATACTCTCAACTGGCCGAAATTATCTAAAGTAACATGTATAAAAAAATATACTCATTTTGGGGACCATTAGCAATCGAAGTCGATGTTTTGGGCTGGAAGACATGTGTTTTATAAACTAAGTTACTGGGGTCGACAATAAGAAATATCTCGTTAAATTTCTCGTCCAAATAAGTTACTCTCCCATAGATCCACACATACAATCAAGGTAATATAATGCAAGTTACTAATACATAAATACACACATACAATCAAGTTAGTCTAATGCAAGTTACTAATACATAAATACACACATACTATCAAGTTAGTCTAATGCAAGTTACTAATAAATAGATACACACATGCAATCAAGTTAATCTAATGCAAGTTACGAATAAATAGATACACACATACAATCAAGTTATTCTAATGCAACCCTCTCGACGTAAGAAGGGAAAACGAAGCATCATATACGAGTATAAGTATCGGATGTACCCATACATAAGATAGTTTTTTGGCTGAAATTTTATTTGGCCTAAAGCCCATTTTCCAAGCTTGGAAACTTTTCCGATTTATTTCAAATGTATCCTTAAACGCAAGACCATGATGCTACCATCATATTTGATATTTCCTCAATTGATAGTGAAGGGTTTGCTTCCACTATTGTTCTCAGTACATCGTTGTCGAAATCAACAATACGCCCTTGACGTATAATTTCGCAATGGTAATTTCAATATTTCATCCTGAAGATTGAAATTACCATTGCGAAAATTTTTGAACCATCTCCGACACATCCGTAGGTCGACAGTCTCCGCCGTACACTTCACAAATATTTTCTTTACAAAGCGTCGTACGTATATGATACATATATATGCCTACCTTTTTTAAACTTGTATGACATAATATGCCGAATGTATGTTAATTTTTTTGGTCCGCCATTTTAAATATTTTTTTCTTGCTTATATCATATTTGCATCGTCCAAAATCACAAATAATAACGAAGATTATTTCAAGGTAACGAAAATTTTTAACATAACACCAAAATGAAATTTCCACAAAAAAACGACCTAACAGGAGTATACAGGTATACCCAATATATTTTGATCCACTCTCATACAGTTTCTCTGACTTCTAATGTTCTAATGTTTATGTACTTAGATAAAATCTAATTAATTAGGTCTTTTCATATTTTTTAAGCTCCTCAACTCTAATGTTCGTATTGTAGATTTACTTCTAGAATAGTGACTCATTCAATATGAATGAAGATAAAACGTTTATCAATCATAAAAAATATAAACATTGTTTTGTATTACACTCTCTTTGTACATATATATAATATGAACTGATGGACATATTTCCGTATGGTAATCTATTCATACCAACCAAAAATATGTTTAAGAGGCCTTAAGTAAAAACCAGACATAAAACGTATTAAAAAAACGGACACCAACGGAAATCGAACCCGCTACCTACGACTGGGAGACTTTCCAACTAGATCACGGAGGTCGTCATTCATTATATTTGTGAAAGAATTACGAGTACTTACATTTAGCTCTTACAACTTCTTGGACTCGTTAGGCAAAGTGTTAATTAGTTTTTTTTACATAATTAATCAATGAAATTTCTTAATACAATGAGAAAATACAGATTTCCACGTGAAATTCAGTATCCAGTGCTGTAGTTCTTGTCAACCCAATTTTTTTTTAAAGAAAAAAGAGTATTTTCTCTAATATCATTCAGTCAATTAATGGAAAAAGGTTTAAGAATTAAACACTGTTCTATTTTAGTAAATAAAAAATTACTATGTTATTCCAATATTAGATTTTTCTTTCGTTGCTGGGCCTCGTAGTCGAGGATCATCTCGCCATTCCAACTTTTCTTTCTTTTTTATCCTCATTGAGTGAATGAGCCATTGCACACCAGTAAACTCACCGACCACACCGCTGTACTAGATCCGACCAGGAAGCTCAGCAGGATGCACATGCCTGAGACGTTTGTAGAAGAAAGTGCGCAGCTAAGATCAGGCTGCTTTTTCCCAGAAAATCACATGATCAATGTGAAGGCGTAGCTTAAGGTTGACGTTTCAATGGCACAGGAGTAATCGACAAAAAGACCTACAAATTGCGACAAACGTGTGCATATAATTAATTTAAATCTCACTATGAACTCCTTTAACCAAATAAATACCCTTTTTTATTCTTCTCGAAATGATTAGGAATTAAACCCAGATGGAAAACAAGCTACCTACAATACTAACTAGGCAACAGATGATATCATATATAAAATTTAGGTTTGTTGTACATCTACATGAATGACTATCATAATTTGACGTTTGAGAACTTCAGTACGTGTCATGTCACAACATTCTCTCCCAATTTGACACGTCCAACAATATTCAACGCTTACCTGGTTCACACAGCAATAACTGTTCAGATAACCCGTCCCATGAGGCCTGCTATAAATACAGCTGCATATACAGGATGAATGAATTATACAACAAGAATAAAAGACAAAAATAACACAAATATTACTTCTTGACTCTTATGGGACCTTCATTAATTCTAGTGGTCAGTGCTCATATGAAAAACAAAATCAAATCGCCTCCCCTTTTTTTTTAAAGAAATTTGAGTTTTGTTTATGGTTCTATCCACCAATGTTCATTAGATAATCTTGGTTACAAGTCGTTAAATATTACAATAGATAAGGTCTGCGCACCTGTTTGTGAAACAAAAGTAGTGAAACTGAGAAATAGTTAAAGGTGCATGGCCATTATTACACCGTCGTGATTTAAGATCGTCTTTGGTGCCGCATTTACGAACTGGTATACTGAGAACGCTACAACTTGCAAACGGAATACTCTTATTGAATACATTTTCCAATATTGATATCCTCCATATCTTAGTAGATAAACTGAGAATTGAGATTATATATTTTCTTTATTTATTTAACACTTCATTATAAAAATAATCTGGCTGGATAGTTGCCAGGTAGCAACCTGTTTCAAAAAAAAATTCAACAAACAGGCAAAAGAAAATAAAGGAAGTTACATAGTCACAAAAAATATTCAAATGGTTATTAATTTTCCCTAAATGTATTAGAAATACAGATAATAAAAGTAATGTTCAGTTTCTTTTTTTATGAGTATAATTTATATTATTGAAAAATGCTTTTCCTTAAAGCTTCATAAGATTGTTTCATTTAAAATACTGTTAAGTTTCTAAAATGCGCACAACTTCAAATACATGACTTGCTTTTATACATTATTCTTGGACTCTACAATACGTGTGTAACAATACTCTACAAAAGACACTCGAAGCATTGTCACAGCGCAGAACAAAATATTGTCAATATGGTAAATACAAATGTACCCACAAATCATCAAGTAAGATATCATAAATTAAAGGAAAAGGAAACACATTAACATATATTACTGACTTGAAATTAAAAGTTTTTTCAGTCGCTTCTTAAAGCATTCCAAGAAAGAGCGAGTCTCAAATTAGTTTTTAACTGGTTACAGAGTCTCACTGCAAGGACAGTCAAGAATGTAGTTAAAAAACAAAAGTGGTGACCTAGGAAGGCGGCGGCTGACGTGATAGTTAAGGATATTATAAGAAAGTGATAATATGTCAATATTGCGTCTATTTCTTACGTTCAAACAATTGAGTTAATTTTGGTATGAAGTGATGTGATCGTACTTTCTCGGGTTAAAAATAAATATTAGACAAACATTTTGAAAACGCTGTGATTTGTACTTGGTAGACCTAATTGAGCCACTTTACATGAAATCATGAGTTATTATTATACCTACTTATTATTTTATGTATCGTGCATTTTGTTTGATGTAATCAGGTGCAACCTGTATCAAACGTAAAATCGAATCAAATATTCGTGTGGTCAGGCACATTAAACAATACATTGTACTCACAAAAAATGTCGCATCCACAGTAATCCAAACATTACATCCGTTAGGCAGTCTTTCATAATGGCATCAGTCGTTTGCACCTTGCCACATATGCAGTGGATAAAGCTGGTCTGTTTGTATATTTGCATAGTGCCCCTGCTGCACTGGAATCTATTCAAACGACACCAGGTATTTATGTTCAGAGTGAACTCAGGCACATAGTTGGATCCAGACTAAGCTATTTTCATTAACCATAAATTATTTAAGCGAAATAGAGCTTCAGAATATGTTGTAGAAACACGTGACGCTGAGATAAATATAATTTGTGAAATAAAAAGTAATTTCTTGTTAAATATTCTAATATGGATTTCAACAAAGTTGAAGCCGAAAGGTTTGATATTATATTCACTTTTTTCCGAGTCCATCAGTCAACACAAAATCACCTTATGACAGGACAGAATAAGACGCTTTTTTTGCATTGAACAGTCAAAGTTTTTAAAAGATCGTACATTTTCTCTGTTGGTGTAAGCAGAGTGGACAGAGCTCTGATTTTTTTATTTTCTCCTCCACACTCATACATATGCTCATACAATGATTTATGTTTCTATTACCTTCAATTCAAAATTTCATTCACTTTATGCATCCATAAATTTCTCTTTCGCCTTAAACATGACTTCCCACTCAAACGTACATTATAAATTTGTTTAGTCATCCATTTGCCCAAAATGTCTAAATCTCCTTCTTAACACATTTGTTTCTTAGCCCATATTCATCCTTAATAATTACATATCATTTGCTGTCATATATCGTCGTACCGCATTTTTTTAGTGCAAATATTTCCACCGTATTAACACAGCTTATTTAATTCAACATCCATGTTTTACTCTCTCCCATACATCAAAGTTAGCACAAACGCACCGTTTTATTTCCTATTGCAACTCACTGTCGCAAGTGCAAATTGAAAAGATAAATGCTGGAAAAACGTCTTAATTAAAAGAAAACAACTGCATTGAATAGAAAATAACCTATAATTATATAGGTTACCTGGTATATTTCATGTGAAATGTTGAAAATTTCATATATAGCAATTAATTATTTTTAAAAAATCAATTGATGTTTTAATAATAAGCACTGGTTATTCCATTCTATCTTTTTTTACTGTAACTTAGCTTATAATTTCGTCTTTTCGGTGCCCCTGAGAGAGATTTTTTTTTCTTTCACTGTATTTTATTGTTAATTGAGTTTAATTATTTATAAACTTTTAATACTTACAATAAATAAAACGTTTATTTTGTATTCACCACTATTTTATTTGAGTTCACTACCAGTTTCAAAGACCTCCGTCTTCGTCATCAGGTGAAGATGATCTAAATTATGTCGAAAAAAAAATCTAATCGCAATAGGTATATAAGAGGGGGAGAGAAGTGAATAATAAGGGCAGAGGAGTAGGTAGTCGTCAAAAGGATGGTTTTTAAATTGGAAACACATTTAGCAGAAGAGTATTATTGAAATTAACTTGGTTGTTTTAACACTTTTTTTAATCTCGAAAATTTCTAAGTTGTCTAACTGCAATCCCCCGGCTCGTGTGCAGAATCCGCAAACTACGGTTGATATCAAACGAAGTAGTTATCGAACTCCGAAAAAATATTGTTTGTTGACGAAAGTTATTGTTATGTAATCGAAAAAAATATTCGTTAATTTCAATACCAGTCCTCTGCCAAATATGTTTCCCGTTCAAAAACCACCCATTTGACGCCTATCTCCCCCGCTCCCCTTAATAGCTATTGCTTACCATCCCCTCTCCTGTAGCTATTACAATTAAAAAAATATACATTAAAAACAGAAAAAATATACATCATTTAGTTCTTCTTCACCTAACAAGGATGACGGAGGTTCTTGAAACCGGTAGTGCACTCAAATAAAACAATTGTGAATACAAAATAAAGAAGAAGTGTTTTATTTATTTTATTAAAAATTTATAAACATAACACCACAAAGTAAAACAAACGTTTTTTTTCTAAGATTCAAGAAATTTATTTATTTTATTTGATTGTTGTATATACTCGTACATTGGTATTTTCATCCATCATATTATTATATATTTTGAAAGATATACACGTATGTAATAAGAACTGTTTTATTTTTAAGATGTTCATGCGTTACCTTTCGTTTAGTAGTTATTTGTTACTTAAATATGAATTTATTTTATTTGATTGTTGCATATACTCGTTAATTGGTATTTTCATTCATCATATTTTGAAAGATATACCATATGTATCTTGAACTGTTTTTTTTTAATGATATTTATATGTTACCTTTCGTTTAGTTGTAACTTGTTACTTAAATATATAAATAACTCGTTAGTGTCGTTTATAGTTGCCAATAAAAAAAAGGATGACCTGAAAGTAATTTCCTATTTTTAAATAAAATTGCACCTAACGCTTGTGAACGGCAGTTTTGGTATATTTTCAGTATCTCTGCAATATTTCTTGTCGCAGAACACTGGATATTTTTTTATTAAAGCCTTGATTTAGTCGTCATCTTCTTTTCAATGGTAATCTTCTTTCCAGAGCGGACACATTTTTGTATCATATCAACATAAAACCACATTTAGTACACGCTATCGCTTACTGCATCGTCGCTGTTTACTGTACATATTTATTTTTGATGTGTGTAGATTTTTTTCCTAAAGAGTAGTAAAAACTATCAAGAAAAAACAACTTATTTTGTTGCATCTTCAAAATTATCACTAATGAAACTCCGATAAACAATGACCAAAAAATGCGCTAAACTATAACCGTTCATAATAATATAGATTCAACGTGTTTGGAATGAAGTTAGCAATGTAAATTCTGTCCTGACGACATCTATCAAAAAATAAAAAACTACTTTCGTAACATTGAATTCATAAATATTATCGGAATAGTTTTTTTTCCTTTTCAGAGATAGTGTAATTGTACATATCCCTCAAAATAGAGGGAAAGTTAAAACGTAGGGCGTTGTCCACTACAATCAGTTATCACCTGTCAGACAAATAGATAAAAAAGAGCTTTTACTCATTTTTATTATTATTGATTATTTCTATAACTCAAAATCTACTTGATGGAATAGTTATCAGAGCGTGAAAAGAGGGCAATGGAAAAGGTTGCTAGAATAATTTAATTGTACTTTTGTCTTTAAACCAATATTGTTATAGTTTAGCTTTTGTGCTTTTAGTCCTGTCTTCACGTTAAGGCTTAACCCGTTTAAATCCTCCTTTATTATTCTACGCAATTTTCATTTACTGGGAAACACTCATAGTTTCTCGGTATGTTTAAGTGATTCCAAAATAAAATTTCGATTGTCCCGGATCTCCTGGAATTTATATATTGTTTATTATAATACAATTTTGTCTTCCTTTAGCTGTTAAGCGTATCAGAAAACTCAATTATCTTAACTTAATCAAGACTGCAAATTCAGAATAACGGTTTAGGTTGTTTAACTATTCATTATGTCGTATCCTTCGTGTTTTCATAACGTAATTGTCATATAACCCCACATTTTACGTTATTCAATATATTGCCTTAACACAATCATCCTGTATATGTTTATCATAGTTTGGCCTGTAGCTTGCATTTACAAGATGCAGCCCCCCTGTCATGTGCTATACAAAGGGAGATGTATCTGCTTTAATTAAATCAGCTCATATTTTGAAAGCGTGTTTTTGACTGAAAATGAAAAGGTCATATAGCTTGTTAAAAATCTGAAAAACATTATTATTTTGTAATGTAATATTGTATTACTCTTTTACTTTATGCGATTCAACATGACGACCTTATTTCCATGTGGCAATCTCTACCAACAAACCAAATGTTTTAGTTAAGAGATATTGAATGAAAACCAGACTATAACTCTTTTTGAAAAAAAGGGGTACCTACAGGAATTGAACCCGTGACCTTCGAGTGGAATGATGTTTTACGTTTTTCTATTTTTTCTTCTCCCTGGTTCCATTCCAACTCATTACCTGCGAAGACTGTTGGGATCAGCTTTCCTCGTCCTCAGGTTGTATGCTCTTCTGTCCTGGACTACGTCCCCCAGGCCGTGCCTCTGAATCAGGTTATCTTTTTGCACCACCCGTGAATTCTTTGGTCTTCTTCTGGTTGTTATTCGAGGAAGATCCATGGAGATTGCCTGGTTCACAATGTGATCGGGTGCTCTGCGTCCAACGTGCCCATACCATCTCAATCGCCTCTCCTCCATCTTGCTGTTGATGTATGTAACACCTAGGCTTCCACGAATGCGTGAGTTTTTTATTGTCTCTTAGGGACACACCAGCTGACCATCTTAGCATGCGCATTTCAGCAGTTTGAAGTTGCCTAGAGTAAGAGTTATACATCGTCCAGCATTCGGAGCCATAGAGGAGTGCGGGTCTGACCATCGTTTGGTATACTTTTCCTTTTAAGTTTACTGGCATTTTCGGATCACATAGAACTCCCGTCATTGATCTAAACTTCATCCATCCCACACTAATTCTATGTGTTACATCTGCTGCACATCCTCCATCGCTATGGATGAGTGACCCAAGATACTTAAAGGAGTCACAATTTGGTAATGTTTCTCCATCCATTTGCATTACGGGAGTGACAGCATTTGTGTTCTCGAATGTTAGGTACAGATACTCTGTTTTCTTTCTGCTCAGTCTCAATCCATTGTCCTCCAAGATTTTTCTCCACCTTTCCAGACTATTTTGCAGGTCTTCATGTTTTTCACTTATTAATACGATATCGTCTGCAAATAGTAGGATCTTTAGGAGACTGTTCATTTTCTGGTTAGTTAAATAGTCCATGACTAAGGTGAACAGTAGCGGACTGAGTACCGATCCTTGATGTACCCCCACCTTTACAGGAAATTCTGGTGAAGTTCCCGAAGTGCACCTCACTTGCGTTATCACGTTATCATACATGTTCTGGATGGCAAGTACATACTTTTCTGGTACACTATGTGCTCTAAGTGCTACCCAAATTAGGCTTTTAGGGACCCTGTCAAATGCCTTTTCAACATCGATGAAGACCATATGAAGGTCTTTCTTGGCATCACGGTGTTTTTCGACAAGGAATCTAACGGTTTGAATGGCGTCTACTGTTGATTTTTCCGATATGAAGCCACACTGGTTGTCATGTATTTCCACCAAATTCCTGATTCTCGAGTTTATAATTCACTCATAGATTTTCATAGTGTGGGATATTAGATTGATGCCTCTATAGTTGTCGCATTTCCTGGAGCCTCCTTTGTTTTTGTAGAAGGGAAGGAGAAAGCTTCTTCGGAATTCATCTGGCATTGGGGCTCCGGCCAATATTTTATTAAAGAGCTTACACAGCCAATTCTGTCCCCATTCACCACATTCTTTCCAAAATTCAGTTGGTATATTGTCTGGTCCTACTGCTATTTCTGTTTTCATTTGACATATGGCCAGTAATTTCTACAATTGGCCCAAAGATTTGTTGTTCTGAAGGATGAGGTTCTCGGAAATTCTTCATTCAATAGTTCTGAGTAGTAGTTTTTCCATCTTTCACATATTTTACTTTCTTCAGTGATTAACTTGCCTTCATTATCCTCTATGTACTAAGGAGTTCTGATCGATTTAGCCCTCTCTTTTCTTTGTGCCGCAATTTTATATATTTTCTGAGCTTTTTGTTGTGTTTCCAGTTCTTCCTATATGTCTTTCATCGCCTCATGTTGGGCAGAGGCTACTAGTTTCTTTGCTTTTCTTTTGGCTTCCCTATATAATAGAAGGAGACCTTCTTTCTCTGTTTCATTATCACAGTTAGACCGATTCTTAAAAGCGATCTTTTTCTCCCTAATATCCCTTTGTACATCATCCGATCACCACCAGGACTCTTTCTTAGTTTTTAGTTTTACGTGTATAACACATAAAATAGAAATAACCATTTTTATCCTAGTATTTTTATTCCTGTCATTCCTTTAGTCGTGCGTGTTTTATTCACAAACATTATTAGGATACTGCCTCAATCCATTACGGGTCGTTCCCACAAATTAAAGGATGTAAAGAAGTAGAATGGAACAGGATAAAAAATATCGGATTTATGTGCGCCACCCTCATTTGATCACACATGCACAAAAGCAGTGGGTCACGAACTGTTTATATAATAATTAACATGTAATTTAAGAATCGTCTTAATTTGGGAGACCGTTCCATAACGTATTTTAAGATGAGGTGGCATCTTTTTTACTCTGAACTTTTAATAATAACTCATCTCGTTAAAGATACATTTTTCGTAGTTGTTTGGTATCTTTTATTGTTTTATATGTATGCAAAAACGAAACGTTTTCAATCCAATTTGCAAAATACATATTTGCGTTCAGAATTTCCGACCACAATGTGAATTTGATTTACGTGTATTTCCCTGGAAATTTCCGTATTGATTTACAACATTGAATTTGGTAGTGACAGTGGAACAACGAGTGGTGATTAAAAAATAGTAATTTATTACGTGGGTCCCAACAAAATTTCCAATAAAATACTAAATTTGAAAAATTTGTCCTTCTTTTTAAAGGAATAGAGAAAGTTTTAAAATACATAAATCTTTCTTCAAACCTTTTTTTGCTTATTTGAATTCATGGATTTAAAAACTCGTTTGATTACACTGTGTATATACAATACAAAGGCCCTTCTAACACTATTTAATAAATTATCTTACATTACTTAATAAATAATATATTAAATTAAGGCAAACTAGCACCTCCACTTTTAATAAACTGAGAATCACGGACAGATTGTCCACAATATGCTTTCGACGAATCCTCCGATTCTTTGAGTATATTGCTCATGGCCAAGGAGACAGTCTGAAGAGGTTTTTAATTACTGGAGACATGGATGGATGACGCACAAGAGGAAGAGTCCAACTGCATTGGTCTGACCGAGTGAGAGAAGCAACTGGACTACCCTTAACGACTACCCTTAATAACTGCCCTTCAAGCCGCGGAGTACAGGGATGAATGATAAAGAGTTGTCAGAGACTCTATCATGGAGAATCACGGCGTTCAGTTATGAGCTACATGATGTTTCGTATCAATATGATGATACAAAAAACAACAAAAAAGGTATACACTACGTGGGGTGATGATGCAGTAAGCGGTCATATGTGTCAAATATAAATTAAAAAATAGACAACATAAGTATAAATACCAGGGCTGTGGAGTCGGATGAAAATTTACCGACTCCGACTCCGGCTCCGGCTTTATTTTATACTCCGACTCCGACTCCAACTCTTGACTCTGACTTCAATTTTTATTTTATTTTATAATTTACTGCGTCTACCTAATGTATTTATATTGACTTATTAATAATGGATACAGGTATAAATAAAAAATTAATTATATTCGTACACAAATGAAACAATTTAATAAAAAAATATATAAAAAATACGCATTAAGCAATATCTTCACACAAAAATAATATTAAAAATATATATTAATATTTAAAAAAAGAATTAAATAAAACTTTTAAAATAATTAGAAAAACAACACAGGTAGGTATTAAAAAAAATAAGAAAACACTTTAAAATAAAAAGGTTGCTTCATTTGTTTTCATACGTTAACTAAATCTTATTTATATTGTTTATTATTTTTTTTATTCAATATTGAATACAACACAAGATTTTTGAAAGTAAATATACTTTATATAAATCTTATTTCCTATTCGTGGTCTAAATGGAATTAGCATGAAACAATGTGAGGTTAACTGGTTAACACATACCGTAACGTTATTCATTAAAGAAAATGTTAAAATAATTAAACGGAGTCGGAGTCGGTCGATTTTTTCCGACTCCGACTCCGACTCGACTCCGCCTAAAATGTTCCGACTCCACGACTCCGGCTCCGACTCCGACTCCACAGCCCTGATAAATACTTAAAGATGGTGTCCACTCTAGACTGGAAGGTCGATTACTACTTATGACGTCCGAATCATTTCTTTGATCAAGAATAACCAGCGTTCTATAACAAGAGAGATTGCTGAGATAATGAAAATATCGAAAAGGAAAATTTTATGCCATTTTGCATTTGAATTTTTCGATTTTATATGAAAAATACTAGTTTTTTTTTCGAACAACCCAATAGTAACTAGTAAAAAACCTAAAAACTGCAGCACGGAGGAGGGAATAGCATTTATATTAAGAGATTATGTTTGACGAGGTGTGTGGATGGGGCAGAAGGGGAATATGTGTGCCAGGATAGAAAGTAGAGATATATTCCCACTGGCTGCTTCAACATGGATACGAGATGATAGTGATGATAATATCGTTGAAACGTATTTGTGTTTTAGAAAATAGACAAAAAAAATATGAATCCTGTGTTCAAAGAAACAAAAAAAAACAACTTTAATATAAATGAAAATATTCACTTTCAAATTAAACACACATTAGCATTCGTGTTTGCGAAATAAAAGAAACAAGGAAACTTGCGAATCGTACCCGAGCGAATTGCTTTTGACTACTATCTATAGAATGAAGCAGAGAAGCGACGAAAATAAAAAGTGTCATTTCCCATTAAAGTCACCTATTGCAATCTCTGTCACGAATGTACGAAGCCACGCCTACGGTACACAAAACATGCAAATACCTCAAAAGCCGCAACAAATGAGAAAACGTGGCAATGCCTGTAATAAGGTTTGCAAGATGCATTCGCTTTCGCCGAGGTGGCGAATTGTAAAAATGTCACTACACATTATTAAGAAAATAATAAGCTTAAAGTTTTGAATTTCAAAAATGAAATCAATTTATGAACCTTGTTCTTTTGTCAATCAATAAATGAAATGATGATTGAATTATCACATTGGCTTAACATCCAATATTTTCACATTTTTTCATTTTATTTGTTTGACTTCCATGTCCTAGTTTCTATTACACGTGTATTTTAGCCCAGGTCAAAGTTTTGGGTTTTGATTCCCGATGGTATAAAAAAATGATTCCCGCCTATTTTATTCACAACTTGCTTTTGAAGAAATTGTTACATGACAATAGCTCATCAGTTTAGAATGTACATAACAAAAATACAGTACAAATTTTAATAAGTGAAAACAATCCAATAAGGTTTAGTTGTGAGTGTTAAAAATGTAATGGTTATATTTATTTATGGCTTTATAATGCCAAAAAACACTTTTACTGAGTGAAAGGTAAAAATAAGTCTTTAATATTTCAGGTTATGTAAGGTATTTCGGGATGTTGTACCGCGTGTTTTGGCTTATGCTGACGACGTTTCAGTTTTTAGCTTCTGTGCAATTAATTTATTTCTTGTAGTCAACTTCGCGGTATAACACTGCGAAAGAACTAATACAGTGGATATGACGAACTGCAAAAGTCTCAAAATATGTAACAATACTTTATTTCCTGTAAGCAATAAATGCGTATTCATGAATTTAGTTTTATATCAAATTCAACTAGTCTCGCTCGTTGTTGTTACTAGGCCTAGTAGTAGTCGAGGATCCCGTCGCCATTCCAACTTCAATTTCGTTGGAAAACGAAGGCTTGCCGTTGAGTTTTTTTTTGTGAGTGAGCCGTTGCATACGAGGAAGTTAAGTAACTAAACCGTTGTGCTGGATCTGATGGCACACCGAAGTTAAGTAGCTAAACCGTTGTGCTGGATCTGATGGCACACCGAAGCAAGACGATCGATGCACACGGGCATGTTTTTTCCTCTTTTTGAAATAACGAGTGTCGCTATCGATTGACGAAATTAACCAACTGTTTCCAAGTTAAAAAAGAGAATAACAAACAACAGTTTTTTTAGCATCGTTTTATTGTTTATTTTTGGGACGACTTTTTAGAAATGCGTATGAACTGTCTTCTTTTTTATTTTTAAGAGAAATATATTTTTCCTATGAATATAAAACTACTTTATTTCCTATGAATATAAGTACTTATATTGTTATGTTAGCTATCAAATACATAATATTATAATTAAAATCATCTCTTAGAAATATCGTTTCTTCCATTTTTTCAAAAGGGCTAGAGCGAATGCTACGTAAATAAGTAATAATTTGTCTATAGTCTTCAAATAGTACCTTGAATCCATTGCATTTTTTTTTCTTCTAAAACAATACAACTTTAATCAACACAGCTCTTGTCAAGATCACTGACAATATCAGACTCGCCATGAAAACGAATAGCTCATGTTCCTGCTACTCTGTTTAAGTTCAGTAGTGGGTTTCGAGTACTGCTCAGGTACATTGGGTGGCTGAATGCATTCAATTTTTTATAATTTTGCATTGTCTGAATAGTTTTGAAGTGTTTCGATAGGTTTTTTGCTGCATTATCAGTTAATTTCATTCCCACCACCATGTACGCAGTGATCGCACTGGATGGGGACAAAATAAGTCTCCATCCAGCACAATATTCACTTAAAGATCAAAACAGTCCTTTATTTTCTTATAAGGGCGACGAAGGAACTTTCAAAGGGTCTCCTTCTCAGGTAGCGACACACCTGAATGGGAAAATAATAGAAGTGACGACAAACTTAATGTCCGAGTGGCCAATCGATCCGAAGATGAACCGCTGTAAGGTTGAGGGGAGTCCCCTTCATCGCAGTACCATCGTATTTGTGTACTATCGCCATCATCGAGTGAAATGATTCAATGTATGTATTACTTTCGAGCATGAATAACGCTGTTCTGTTCTATAATATTAGCTGAATAATGTCCTGTTGTTTTAGATTTTGATGATTTATAGTTTTTTGATGCATGAAACATATGTTATGTATGATCTTATTTGGACAAATTCTGCTATGGTTGTTTCCAACTTCAGTAAAAAAAAAACTAAATTACACCGAAAATATGAAAATGAAGTAATATTTTCTAACATTTCACTTACTAAAATAATCACGTATTAGCTACGTTTTCTGGGGTTGAACATATTGCTTCAAGTAGCAATTTACTAAGTTTCCTCTAGTTAGGGAGTACGCCCAACAAAATACTCATTGACAGAATTTAAAAGCGTGTTTCTTCTTATGTTTCGTACATAAGAACAACCTTCTTACAAATGCAAGTCGTGATCTGAAGTTAAATTAACTTCAAAATATTGTAAGCCTTATGTAACAAACTTTTAGATGCTTACTAGATATTCGAAACAAATATAATTTATTGTGTGTTTGTTATTAAAGTTATGATTTTTAAGATCTGTTTAGTAACAAATGTTATTCCAAGGATGATCTCTGTCCAAGTACAAAAGTACAGCTAGCTCCAAAGACATAAATCAAACCGATGAACGGGTTTTTTAGTTATTTGTTTTACATTTTTTTTTTCGCAAATACAATCTGGCGCGTTTATTGTCAAGCGGCAATATCTTCCAAGTAACCAGACAAAAGTAAATGAAGCAAGTTACATGGACGCCAAAAACATTCAAATGACAATCCATCCCCACGAAATCCATGAACTCATACGGGAGCATACGCCCACCATCCCCACAAAGACGGACAATCGCCCAAACATTCATTTTCATATAAAGTGAGATATCATCAATCAAAGGAAAAAGAAGGAATGGTGAAGAGGAATTAAAAAAATCAGGAATGAAACACGTTATATTTCTGACTAGAAATTAAAAGTTCTAAATTGGATTACATTTCACTGAAAAGCCTTTTCAAAAATGGCATCAATTTTCAACTCGTCCAACATACATACGTGCCGATTAAATCCATGTTATTACTCAAACTTAGCCAATAAACGTACTTATACATTCATGACTGCCAATTTATTTAACACTTTCATGCAGACGCAGGTTAGGGCATGAATCTTGCTACAAAATCAAATTCAAATCGTTACAAAAATAAAGTTACACATACCCGTATAACTTATTTTTGAGATTTGAATTTAACAAAAATATTCACTCAATTCAGTAATTGGAGTTTTTTTAACAATTTTTTTTTTAAATAATTTGGTTTAAATATACCCCGCGCTCATTGGCGCAAGGCCTTCTTCAAACTAAAACATTGTTCATCACAGTTGCCAATAAAGCTTGGGGTAGGGCTTCCCTAACGGCCCTGATTAATGACCTCAGCTTGTTCCTTTAGCGTGGCTTGGTTTAATACGCTTCCTGTTTGCATTAACCCCATAAATAGAACTAAGAATCAGTAACATCTTGTGACTTTGGAGACCAATGATGCGTACTGTTCTGTGAGATAATCTTCTCACCTAAATTCCAACGAAAATCTTGCATTACGAATCTTGTGAGTAGCGAGCCCTATCTTGCTGAAAGCATGTATTTTAACTTCTTCAGACCTTTAGTCCATTATAATGGACACAATATTTATATGCTGTTTGTAATCAACTTTGTACTATATTTCTGTTTTCTGAAACAAATTAAGTGTGGGATACTGTGTTTATCGACTTTAAACGTTTTGAGCGCCATCTATCTAAACTATTATTATATAAAATGACATAATGTTGCATTTAATGTAAATAATACACTCACAAGCAAGAATACTTTTTTAAAACCTTTTTATCTTCACGTCTGAAGAGGTCAATGTTATCTTATGTCGGCCCAATTCCAGGAAAAAATGTCTCAAACACCTCTAGTTAACGCACATTATTTACTGTGATGGTCGCACCATTTCGTTAAAAAAAATTGCAGCAATAATCCAATTGGTCGACACCACACACCGTACAGTGTTGGCTTTGGATGTACTCATAAATAAATACGGCAATTTAGTTTAACATTACCTTTAAATATGAAAAGGGCCTCATCTGATATAAATAAGCAATAAAAAAAAGTTTAGATTTTCCTCCGCAAATAATAAAGATTTTCGCAAGATTCTTGACCAATTAGCAGATCCTCTCGATTTAGACTGTGTCAGATGAATTTTGTAAATGCATGAATTCATATTCTTGTGCAATATACGGATACACTTTTTGACTGACACCAACGTCCAATACTAATTGCCTGGTTAAAAACGTTGGATCATTTTGAATGGCAACATCTATGTAATGTTATTCGTTTTCCGAGCTATCAAATATCGTTCATAGAGCTTTCTTTGGATATTTTCAATATCGTTAAACTGCTAAACACTTCACGTTATGGTCCTTTTGCTCAGTTTCCGTCTTTCATAATTTTTCAGTGCGCTTTGTACTGAAATCGGTGACATTAATTCAAAATATGTGGTGCATGGTGTCACACCTTTTCCTATTTTTTAGAATAACATAATGTACACATTTGATTACGTAAATCAAGTTTACCGAATTCCAATCTTACCAGGTGTGACGCCTGCTCTGCTCAGCCGGGTGAAAAAGTAACAAATCCTCTTTGATCTCAGGAGTTCGTTGGATTCCTTAAACTCTGAGTAACTCTCTCTCAAAACTTTTACCGGGACAAGGGGCACAATTAAAAGAGATATAATTTTAAAAACAAAAAAGTTTATTATATATAAATGGATTCATTAAAAAAAACCTTGAGCGTGGCCCAAGGAAAAAAAAAGTTTTAAGTTCGGTTCCCGAATCAATGGCTCGTAGGTTGTGTTGTGAATTCAAACAAAGGGGTCTACAATAGCAAATTTCTTAAGGAAAGCCAGGGCATAAGGTCCCGTCACGAAATCCAGCATTAAATACAAGAAAGAATATTCACCCAAAATTGAAGATGTCGTCTGAAGCGTCTATGATACGGCAGAGAAAATGCAGCTAGAAATACTGGTAGTATTCAGTGTGCGCAGCGTTGAAGGAGCGTTCGTACAGCACCACGTCTCGAATGGAAAGGGGCTGGCGACCCGTATGCCTGCCCTTTTAAAGACAATCGCGAGATAGAGAGTAGAATTATTTCCATCTCCCTTAGTAATACGAGTGGCGCCCGAATGTACAGACGTGGAACTAAAATGTACTTTAGCATGTCGTCATCGAAAGATGTTTCCAGGAATTATACCTGGGTGTCTCAGATAACAAGCGGTGTTTTGAGACAAAGGAGATTTTATTATCCAACCCTTTTAGTAGTTTAAAATATCCCATCCCTCTATTTAAAAACAATGACATCGGTATTCTTTACAATTCGGGACAGGGTTTGGAGCCCGAAGCAGTGACCACCTAGGAGATTTTTATTGCCCTAATCTTATCGATAGTATTCTAAAGTATTCCAGTATTTTATGATATTTTATTTTTATGTTTTCAAAACAAGCACATGGTCAGTCATCTGTCTGACCACGTGTTTTATAAAACATGACATGTCGAGAATTTACAATATCGAGGACGTATACTATGCAATTTATCCTGAATGCCTTTTAGAGGATTTATTTCATTCTACATCGCGATAATTTCGCCCTCTATTTAACTGTGTTTCTAAATAAAAATATAGTCCTCACAATGGCCGCGCGGTAACGCACCGCACATCCATACGAAAGGTCGCTAGTTCGAACCCCGTGCTATGCTACTCCACTCGAATGACACAGGTATTTTTTTCGTCCAGTATTCGGAGGTTTAAAAATACCTATGACTTCGGTCATATCAATTCTTTTTTGAAAAAAATACAGTTGAACCATTCTAATTCGTTCTGCGTTTGAGTATCTATCCATCAATAAAAGAATATTGTTTCTATACTAGTTCTGAATACAAAAAAGTTCTGAATACAAAAAAATATGAAGTGGTTTAAATTTATGTTGGTACCAATTTAAATTATCTTTTACACCCTGTACATTGGCCGATTAATTACTTTTAAGGTAATTAAATTATATCCGTGGTATTTCACCAACTCAGCTAACATTGTACAAACTCACCCAATATACATATGAGTCAAAAAGCTACTTTATTGATACTTAAAATGCTTTAGAGTTCATTATGAGTGTGTGCAAGAACTCGATGGATAATACCGCTGTCGATTATATCAAGCCGATCTAAACTCAATTACTTCAATCTTATGTACTACAAGAAATCATACCAAGAAGTCAATCTGCGAGTAGATTATGAAGAGAGAGGAAACGAGATTCAACAACGCCTCTCTATTTTATATTATTAAATTCAATTTTCCTGGATATGGTTTCATTTTTACTGTTATCCCTTATTTAATTTTACAGTTGGGCCTGAATTCGGGTTTGTCGCAACATTGTAAAGAATAAATGGGAATTGATAAATAAAAAAACAACACAAAGTATCTTTCGGCTTATTACATTTTACTATCAGAATCGGATTTCGATAACTATAAATTTATGAAGTAAATGTTTATTAAACACATTCATGATATTTTCCATTTCGTATTCCTAATTTATTTTTTTTACTTTCTCGCTACAAGTCTTTTAAAGAAGTATTGTGAATGATATTTTAATTTGTTTTCGACGATCAACAGTAGTAAAATATATAATATTGACAAAGGTCGGTAAAATGTCGGTTAAATTATTATCACCCATGAATCTCAGCCTGAATCCTCGTGGGTCGCAAACAGGTGTTACTTGCAGACTTTTTTCATCTAAATTTATTGTTATATTGGCTAAACGTCGCTTAAATTTTCGTATGATATGAAGTAGCAATATATAAATTACTAGGTTAAATTCATAATTAAAAAAATATACGTGGAACCAAGAAATTACTCGAGATGAGACCCAGAACTGGAAAAAAGTGGCAAACTCTTAATGATCAAATAATGACCTCCGTGACCTACTTGTTAAGACGGTTAACCTCCACTCTAAGGTATTGGGTTGGATTTTCAATGATACCCTTATAACATAATTTTAAAAAGGGTCCCAATCTGGTAGTTTGTCTGGTAACAATTCTCACACGCTAGATTTATTGCTCATGCGATAGACTTCCATGAGTATTGTAGCTTTGACATCATCAATTTGAATATTTTAAGGGTTCGTTGGTGTTGCTGGATTTAGTAGTTGAGCATCCTCTCGCCATTCCAACGTCAATCTCGAGCTACTCCTGCACGTCCATCATGTGACCTTCTGTGAGAGAATAGCCTTATCCCAGACGCACATTCTCTCCCGCAAACGCAGTCATATGGATCCTGCTGAGCCGTCTGGTAACGCTATCGCAGATCATGTTTCTCACATATCTAACTGTTAAGGTACCATCAGCTCGAGTATAAATAGCTCTCCTTTTTCAGTGATTTTTAGCCAATTGCTCTCAGCCTTCAAACGCCTCACACAGCGACTGTCGCAAACTGCCCTTATGGCGCTTCCTCTGCCCACTAATCCTTCACTTGCCCATTACTTACCTGTACTTCACACTTTAAAACTGCTGATCATGTGTTTTTCGGTTGTCCTTTACGTGACAAATTAATTTACTCCAATAAATATAACATTTCTTCTTTTTACGAAGAACTTTGAAACAAATAAACTATGTGAAATCTTTTAACTTTTATCGTTTGAAGCTTTACGCTATCTTAAAATGATTTTGTTCATGAAACTTTATTTTTTTATGTTGACAATCTTTTAGTTGCATTTTTATGTTGACTATCTTTTAATTGCATTTTTATGTTGACTATCTTTTAATTGCATTTTTGACTCTTACAGTAATTAAGCGATTTATCGTAATGGGGGTGAATTTTCTCTATTTTTTAAAAGATATTGAAAATCTCCTAACAAAACAATATTTTGTTCATCTTCTCATTTTCCTTTTTCCGTTATTAAGGTTAATCTTATACACACGACAGACAAGTCTATTCTCTTCAGTCTCTTGGGCAATAAAATTCTCTTTCAATGTTTGACCACGGTATTGTCTGCGGATTTCCCTTAGCTTTTCCAAATGTAGGAATACTTTTGCGTTGTTTTTCTTTTTCTTATTGTTGTCATATTTTTGTTTACGCCTTTACTCCAGTTAGTAAAATATTTAAAAACTTAAAACATGAACAAGAGGATTCCTGCGAAACCTAATTATCGTTTTATTTGGTAATTACAATGATTCTAATAACACTCTGACAATCACGTAGAACGTTTCTTACAATCTTTACTCAAATTGTATTATATATTGGAAAGTATGTGTTACAAGGTTTCTAAATTAAGAGGACGCAAAATATTTATACAAAAATAATATAATAGAAACGGAGCTCGCTAGTTTTAAATAAAAAATTAATAAGAATTGCACATGTTGTGATTAAATACTGTTCATTGCATCGAAATTGTATTCTCAATCATAACCGGTCTATTTTACATGACTGAACTATGATTATCCACAAGTATTGAAAACAATGATAAAACTAAAAAAAAAAATTCTTATTCTCAATTATATTATAATATCTCCAAACATTGTTGTTTACATGTTTATATTAAAAAAAGATTGAACCCATAAAGTGCATTTTTAAGTTTATTTAAAATATCAAATGAGCATCCTCAATACTTTGTATTTAATGGCGCAATTCATATAAAAATCATTTTAAAGCAAGTAATGGAATATTTCGTGTGAACATAGTGTTGAGCGTAAGTTAATATGCGGTATTGCGTCGTTGTATGCTTAGAATAGAGCCCGCATTAGAGTCAACAGTGTCTTGACTGAGAGGTTTAAATTACAAAAGGGGTGAAGCAAGAATCACCCTGCGCATTCAATATTTATACAGACTCGTATGTTTATTGACTCGAGATATCCAAATGTCATTGGGTGGCATAAAAATGTTAAACAGGAATTAATGTGAACTGTTGTATGCTGATGGCATGGAAATATTAACGAAGAATGAAAATTAATCAAAACGTAATAAGTGAATTACTCATTAAATTTGAAAAAAAATGTATGAAAATGAAATATCTCAAAATTCACTATAAGAATGAAAGTAAACGTTACCATGATATTTAGATGAATATTGAAAAATTTTAACGAATCGAAGAATTCTGGTATTTGGAAAGTATAATATGTTCTTAGAGGACGAAGGACAGGTAAGGTACAAGACAAATAGAAAGATGTATGGATGTGGGGATTGGGAAAAATTATGTAATGATAGAAAATTTAAGCACTCTCTCTACCTCATTAGAGAAATAGCGTGATTGTTTTTATGTATATTGGTATACGTTTATATAATACTGTGTTATTTTTTGTTTCATAACGATTTTGCATATTTTTTGTAGATAAATACATTTTGAGTTGACGTCAATTTTTCAGCTAAACTTAAGTCTCTAACTTTCTCAACGTTATAAAATTGAGTATCCTAAACGAGGTGTTATCATCACTTCTCAAAAGTCACTTGTTTTAATAATATTACAAAAAATCTGCAAATATACAAACTTGTACAATGCAACACAGGCCCTAATTATAAACGAAATTTATTCTGAATCCAAGTATTCAGGTTAAAAGGTCAAAAATGTCAATATCTCAAATGGTTATGAATAAAAATGAAATTCAACATCAAAAATAGAGCATGAATCTGAAGATATAGATGACAAAAAAATATTGTGGAATTAACGTCTGAAAACAACATTGTTTTGTATTACACTTTCGTTGTAAACAGTTCAGCCTGGCGGGCGTATTGCAATGTAACAATATCTTCAAACCAACCAAAAAGGTTTCAAGAGGCCTTGAGTGAAAATCATTTTTTAAATCTGGGTTCCAACGGGAAACAAACCCACAACCTCCGATTGAGATACATTTGTCTTGTCAACTAGGCCGACGGCGTCGTCATATTAATCATAATATATATAAGTATTATAAGTGCATGAAAATATACTCGTATATATTGGAGAAAAAATATAAAAAAGTCAGGAAAAGACAAAGTTCAAATAAAAAGTTTTTATTTTCTCGCATTTATTTCAGAAGCAGTAGTTTCTATGTCAAATGTAAAAACTTTGCAACAAGATCCACATATATATTTACTAATTATATTTTTAAATTCAGTTATATGGGGCCAAAACTTTACTGGGATGTATCATTAAGGCTTCAAATGAATGTATTCTATATTCAAGAAACATCTCACTCGCACTACACAAAGAGTGTTTGGAGTAAAAACCGAGGCAATTATTTATGTTTCCAAGTCACATATTTGCCCATTGATCATTGTATTACTGTAACAAATTTATTATGTTATATCCGCTTATAAAAAATCTACATGTGTGTCCATGGTATCAGATGTTCCAACGGAGATGAGTGAAACTGTGAGATCGAATCTATCTTCATGTAATAAATTTATTGTTCCGAATCGATACAATAAATTAGAGTGTTTTGACAGAGCTTTATTGTACATCTTAGCATTAGAGATATAGGTGGTGGTATTCAGTTTTAGAATGCACGCCAAGACAACCCTTTTTAGGCAGTTTTATTAAAATTTTATAATGATACATGAACAACCCTTTCCACCTTAAGGCGAATGTGTTACGACCAAATATCGGAAAACCTTCAAAAGTTTCTTTACAGTCCGTTTTCTTACTAAATATAATTTTTCAAACACACGCAGATGTGAGTAAGTACTAAATCTATAGACCGCAGCCCCTGTCTTCTTACCTTTATAATCAACTTGTATGTATTTATTTTGTAATACTTTTTATGTGTCTATAATAGTATGTTTGAATCCCGAGCATTTTTGAAGATAGTCTAAACGGCGCTATGTTAAATGGCCTTTCATTATTTTTATTATTATACAATATTTCTGGTATACTGTTGAAAATCTTGCTTACACTACAGAAAGGTGGTTTGAGTAAAAAGCTGACAGGAAGCATTATTGTATCCCACTCGTATAATGCGTGATACAATAAAATATTTTTTTAATTTCATTAAAATATTATGTTTTTTTTTCTTTCTTCAATTTCTATCATCATCCCCTAAAAATGCATCTGAAACTTGAAAAGTTCTCCAGAAGTAATGCTTTGGCAAACAATATTTTTCCCTCAATTATTTCAAAAGAAGCCCCTTTCTAAGAGAAAAAGGAAATACTTGGCCCATCAAATTGTAAATAAAGATATTTTCAAACCGTTGATTTTTATTGCGTAAATCCTACTTTTGGAACATTTTACTTTTAATGTTGAACCATTTTTAGATAAGCGCCATTAAAATAAATCAAAACTGTTAGTTTTCATTTCATTTACGCAATATTTGAAACGAAATTCAGATTTTCTGTGAAGTAGGCACTAAATACTCTTACTGTTGTTTGTTTATTTTAAAGGTTGTTTGTTAATTTTCTTAATTTGATAAAATATTTCGGGAAAGCATATATATTTAATAAATTATATTCCCTTTTGCGTTTAATAGGAGTAGCTTACAAGGTTTATAAAAATTGTTTAAAATCATAGCATTTTTTTTTCATGTAAAAAAATATACAAAGTTACCAAATAGTTAAATTTTATTAAACATAATTTGAATTGATAACCACTTTAACCTTGTTGGTTAGAAGCTTATCTGTACTCCAGGCGTTTTAAGTTTGGTTTTCAATAAATACCCAAAAACAAACAAAATTAAAAAAAAAAGATCTCAATTTTATTTAAGATTTCAATTGGTAACAATACTCGCACGCACTAGACTTATGTGAGAGTTATAGCCTCGCCCCGTGGGGTAGTATTTTCAACACGCACAACGATGACATGTGAAAAACCTAACTACGCAAATGATTTAATATTCAAAGTTTTGATTATTAAAACCAAAGACAATGATGTCTCTTGAGCACGTACTTAAACATGCCCGCATCACCAATTTGGACCATACGAATGATATTTTTTTATTTTATCTTATTTACATATGACAAGAAATCTATAAATACACAATTTGAGGAAAAAACAACAACTACTTTAATTTGGACACACAATTTTAATGAATCTGGGTTTGTTGTCTTTCATTTGTCGTGTTCCCAGTAAACTTGGCTTTTGCCTGTATCTCACTGAAAATAAATATCGAAATAACGAACACTAGTTTTTCTTCACCTCCTCCTAAGAGATCGGGGTTCCATCATATTATTGAGTAACCACCACATTCCAGCGCCACTTTAAGCAGTTTTAGGGCGACCTCTGACAGACTAAGGGGCAAATTATATAAGATGTGAAAAACCCGTGATAGAATGTGTGGTACTCTATATAGAGAAATATTAGTTAGTTAGCTGGGATATGCTTAACGGTTGTCACTACAAATGTCATCCAAACAAATCCTAGACTGAACCAGTGAAAGAGCTGGAAAAGCTAGGAAGAAGCATTACATGAATGTATTAGCTAGAACAGGCACCAGATGAAGAACACCAATATGTAATACTTTTCCAATTGCGAGTTGTATTGTAACAATTGTGTAATATTACACTTTCATTGTATCATATACAGAATAACTGAATGGGTTATTGCCACCTGACAATATATTTCGATCAATCAAAAATATGCTAGAATGACCTAAAATACTTAATTTTTTTTAAATCTGGTTTCTTATGGAAATCACACACGTTAATTTCGGGTTAGCAGACTGATGTCTTACAAACTAAGTCACGGATTTTGTTTTATACAATTGGTGATACTGAGCTGGATTATATTTCATGACAATCTTTAAAATAAATATGTGTCTTGCAAACTAAGCCACGGATTTAGTTTTGTGCAATTGGAGATACTGAGTTACATTTTATTTCATGACTGTTTTTTAAATAGATAATTTACTAAAATCTATTATACCTTCGGCTCTTATATACTCGTAGTTCCAATTTTATTCTTGTGTACTTCAAATCTCTCATTATACGTATATATCTTGTTTTCAATAAACAAAACTATAAAGATGTCTGGCAATTTATTATTTAAATGTTAAGATACGAGCATGTCTTGAAGTTTCTAAATGTATATTTCTTAATACCGTACATGTCAAAGCATAGCATGTCCTTTCATAATCCTCATAAACTTCTTATATCGGAAGAGAAAAGGCAAAAGAAGAATACTAAAGTAGTTGAAGGCTTGGGTTAACAGTCAGCTCATCCTATATGCCTACGACAAACATACATTTGTATTCAAAGGACGTAAACTAAACTTGGAATTCTATCACCATCCTTCAAAATCGTTAATTAATAATTCTCTAGGAGTAACTAATTACTCGGGTTCCCTATAATACCATTGTAAGAGCATAAATAATAATTAAGCTTTTATCTCAAACAGTCTTAGGCGAGAGCATGTAAACACATCAGGATTATTCACAGGATAATTCGAGGAAGCAATTCAATTTTCTATTTTCGCGTATTATCTAGACAAATGTATAATGTATTCTCTTTCATTGGTATACTAAGGTAATTTCGTGTATTCCGTTAATTTAATTCCCCCATTGCGCCTTGTAACAAATCTTGGGAAGACGTTCTTGGGAACAAACTATTTATA
The DNA here is from genome assembly GCA_949825065.1 of Odontocerum albicorne. Classification (NCBI taxonomy): domain Eukaryota; kingdom Metazoa; phylum Arthropoda; class Insecta; order Trichoptera; family Odontoceridae; genus Odontocerum; species Odontocerum albicorne. The sequence goes on from OX463855.1 coordinate 18,981,818, forward strand.
AGTACTACGTTAGTTTCATTTAACACTTTTATATTGTTAGTTAAATAACGAATTTAAATAATTATAAGCCAAAATGTTTCTTTGTAAATTAAGATTCTTTTATCATTAAAACTTTAAAATAGGAGAACTTTATAAAACAATAATAAAAATATAATTTTTCTTACATCGATAAAAACATATAGACATTAGAAAAAATGGCAATGACAAGTTTTTTTTTTTGTATACAAATAAAAAGACCTTTTTAATCAAAGAACATTACAAAACATAAAGATTTGGGAAAAAATTACAAAAATAAGTTTTTTGTAGCATTGAGAAAAATCGAAAAGGAACTTTGCAAACAAATCGTGTAATTTAAAAAGTATTGTCAGACATTATTTAAATAAAAAAACATATTTTTATATAAATATTTCTACTGCCTGGGAAATGATTTTGGTTTATATACCATTATCAGCAAACAATCTTGGAAATGGCAAGCGATTGTTGGTAATGGCCTGGCAAGCCGAAAAGATAATCCAAACAGCGGGAATTAATAGTAGAACAAATATGTGTGTCTTTTTTTCTTAAAAAATACAATGAAGTTATTTAATCTTAATGCAGTTTTTAAAAATATATTTATACTTTCCAAGATATGTTGCGTGATTCTGCTATTTAATACACAAAAAACGTATAAAGCTTGGCACAATGTATTGATTTATATTGGTTTAGTACCGTATTTGTAAATCTCCCCTTATCAACCATACAGCAAAGTGGAATTCATCCATTAATTCCTAAACATTGTATAACAATCTCATGAACGTATTACCAGATGGCAATTTCTTCCAACTAACCATAGTAAAGTAAATAAAATATTTACATGACTACAAAAATATTCATTGTATTTGTAATTTGCATAAAATTCATATAAATTCAAATAACAAAAAGTAATCTATTGTCAATTGACAGAAAAAGAATGCTAAAGAGGAAAGGAATATATAGAGTTGAACAACATAAGTGACATAAAATTAAGAGTTATCAATGGCTTTTTGATGCATGGCAATGACGGAGCAAATCTAACATTAATTGATAACTGATTCCAGAGTTTCACTTAATGGTCATTTAAGGATGATGTTGAAAAGAAGAACGGTGAATAAGAAAGCGAATGAACAATTTATACTTGTGCAAAGCGGAAATTTATGATAGAATTGTCTTCATAGTGAAACTTTTTCCAGCTAACCACAAATATGTTTATAGGTATATTTGAGAAAAATAAACAGTTCCTTGTCATTCACTATGAGAAATCAATTTCCAAATCACTTGATGAAAAGCAAGTGATCTCGTAGCATTATCAGATGCTTAGTTACTAAGAAGTCGTTACATATTCATACAATAAGATATGATTTTTGGAAGAAAGAAAATTACCATGAGTTCACGTCCTCTCCATAGTATATTTTCAAGCATACCTCGTAAAAAAATATCAGCTCTATTTAAGAAAATATTACACAATTATTTTAATTATCATTAGTAAAACACTTATTCTAACTTCGATGTTACATCAGCAGAGAGTAAACTCATTGAGTTATATCCATCACACTGGAGAATAATTTCATTCGTACGTAATATAAGTCGAAGTGTTTGGTTGAGAATTCAAATAATTTTATGGTACCAAAAATATAAGAATCCAATCTTTTTTGTAAGAATGTATTATTCTTCATCTTCGTGTACTGTGCCGAGGCCTCGTGAGGTCGACAATCATTCTTGAGAAAATATTTCTGTCTTCCGTGGCATGACGCAGCGCCTTAACTGTCTGGATACTTTAATATTCGCAAATGTTGCCTAACCCCGACAGGCACATTCTACAGATTCCGCGTCAACTCCTAATTTTGTCCACCAATAACAATTTGAGAATGTTTTATTTTTCTCCTATCAATATATAAGCTAATAAGATCATCTCCCATTCTAGTCCTACTCGACGTAGTACCTCGCTGTTTGAGATACGATCATGAAATTCTGAGCATTTTTTATGAATCTACGTTTAGAATACTTTCACCTTATTTAGTATTCTGATTTTCATGGCCCATGTTTTAAAACCATTAAGTAGAATAAAGCATCTAAAGCACTTAATCATAGTTTGTCGTTGTTAGTTAAGTTACCTTGCAGAAAATTGATATCATCGTAACAAATCGTGCACGTGCCAATTCAATTCGGTATCATACTTCTCTATCTGGGTCAAGGTCACAAGTAATACAAGTAAGCCCTCTTATATATTTGAAACTATCAACATGCTCTATGGGTTGCATGGTCAGTTGAAACTATCAACATGCTCTATGGGTTGTATGGTCAGTTGAAACTATCAACATGCTCTATGGGTTGCATGGTCAGTTGAAACTATCAACATGCTCTATGAGTTGCATGGTCATTTGAAACTATCAACATGCTCTGTGGGTTGCATGATCAGTTAAAACTACCAACATGCTCTATGGGCTGCATGGTCAGTTGCAAATATACGTCATTTTGACGTTTATTTATTGAAATGTTTACATTGCCTCACTATTTACAAGATAAATGGTTTATATCAGCTGTTGATTTTAATAAAAATGCATCACTTTGCCGAAAATAAAAAAAATGTGACATTTTTTTGTAGTTTTCGAGAGAAATTTGGTACTGTTTACCTAAAAAAAAAAGTTGGTCATAAATAAAAATTTTACTAACAGTGTCACAACAGTTATGAACATTTACTTTATTTAAACTTTTATTTAAGGATCCGCGCATTATTTTACCAAAAATGAGGAACTTGTGATAATTTGTGACAAAAATCGCTAGGTTCATTACCTGTTCTAAAACAGTTGACTTTCACGACCGGTTAACATACAAATACATACAAACAATGCGATAAGTCCTAAATATAGACACTTGTGAGATTTTCAACAGACAACTCGAACAAAAAAATAAATATATTTTAACAATTTTATTTAAAATCACCCTTCCCAAGCCGCAGCCTTTCCAAATATAAAAATATATAAAAAACCTAACGTTACACATTAATTTCACAATGATAAGTTTACACTTAAGAATTTTAATTTTTAAACATTAGTCAGTCCTTGCTCAACACCTGTTGTTTACTATTTTCAGAAAAACGATGGCTTATCGTAGTTATCTGCCAACATATAATTGAATAAATAATAAACCTCTATTTCTAAATCAGTGGAAATATTTATCACATATAATATGATTATAAATTTTCCTTTTCACTGCTTTGGTACATATTTCTTTAACGCTTAATGACATATAACTATTGCCAATTATTTTTTCGTCGAGTATTTATATTTAAAGTATGATTTACTGTAGAATATCGCCAAAAGTTTTGTACCACGAATTTCAGGTATTATTCGTTTAAAATCTGGCAAGTTCAAACGTTTTTTTGTTCAATTATCTTTGACTTGTAAAAGTTTGGAGAACATCGATTAAAGATGAAATGTGATTACAACTAATTAATTAAAGAACATTTTTTTATTGTAATTCGCTAACAAAAACAAAACGTAAGACCAACAAAGATAAACGTCTTATTTTTTAACTGTGGTATATCTAAAAAATGTTATTAATTATAATAAAATTATGAACGTTTCAAAAAATGTGAGGAAAAACATTGGAAGACAAAATAAATAATGAGGATATTAGGAAAGACTTAGATTAAGAAAACAGTTCAGTCACGTGGAAGGAATGAATGATGAAATATACACAAAAATAATCTACACAAGTGGTATAAAAGGATGAGAAATTTCGAAAAGACTAGTGAATCATATTTTGTAAAGGTGAAAAATCTTGATAATATGAGAGTTTCTACTCTACACAAGAAAGACATATTATTTGTAGCCACCTTACATGAAAAATGCCACTAATCTATCACTCGTAACATTTGATAAATCTTTACAATAAGAAAGTATACATTACGAGGTGTATGAACGTGGCCGAATTGAAAAACATGTGGCAACAAATAATTGTGACAATACTATATGTTCTCTCTGCCTACCCTAATAGCGCCACGATAAAATTGTTATGATAAAGATGATGGCGTTAATGCCATGTTTTAAACTCTTGACAAATTTTCAGTTTCTTGTTTTTTTTACATATTTATAAATATTATTTATTCACTTGTGTAACAAAATAGAGCAACTCACAAATAGCACAGTTTTCCGCATTTCGAGAGTTAACACTTCTTTTATATTTTATTACAAGAAGTGAAAGCGATCACTAAATTCATTAAAGGAAAGGAAAAAAATAAACGAAACTTATGTTAGTTTCCAAGTTGAAAATAAAGTTCGGAACTTGCAAACGATTCCTGTTGGGAGCTGATAAGAAAATAAACAATTCACTCAATCAGTTTGTTCTCGGAGTGGCGGAAGTTTATGTTTAGTCCTTCCGCTCCGAGTTTGTCTGACCTCTCGTGATTAAAGACCTTTGCAGCTTTTTCAGTTATAATTCCCAATTTGGGTTCGAAAAATCGTTAAGCAATCGACGAAGTTTGATTCCAGTTAAAGTTTATAATTTGTTGATGATAAAGGTGATAGGGTTTCATCCAGTAGGAACTCAAAAAGTTAAATAATGTTTCCTCCCGTAAATGTCAGGAATTAATACCTGAAAACTTAATAATTATCTACTCCTGGAAAAATAATTTTAGAAAATCACTCATTTCTTGAGATTTAGTCATCTCTGTGTTTCACCGGATATTTTTTTTTTGTTTCACATTAGACTATGTCACATATTGTCAGCAGATAACTATTATTGTATGTTTAACTGACCTAGCTTTGGATATAAAAGAATTCTTGTTATATGAATGAACGATCGTTATAAAAATATCTCATATAAAAAAATCAAACAATTGAGTTCGTTTCATTCCCCACCCAAGCTTTTAGGGTGGATAAAAATAATCCCCATCCAGTGCGATAAACACTAGAAGGTCGATTATTTTTATGAGTGCAACTTCACAAAGTGACGAAAAAGGTACTGCCCAAAAAGACTGCTCTACCAGTTGTATTCTCAGTGCAATAAATATACTTATACAGTGGGTTAAAGCCTGATGTTTAAACAGCTTAACAATGTCTAGTACTTTCACAGAAAACATCGAATGTAGCAAAACTATATTTTGACGCCACTGGATTGGAGTAGCCAATAAAAAATACTAACTACTAAACTATCCCAAACACCTTTTATATCGTCAAATACCACAACCAAGACTAAAGTCACGCAAGACTTTTTTGATTACCTGCAGCCCCGTTGAAAGACCTTCGGAGTGTGAGCGTGCTAATTCCTGAAAAACTTGAACTTAAAACTTGAGTGCCTGCCGGTAGTCTACAGATATGCCATAGGCCACATACAGTTATCTAATCGACTAAGATAGATTCTCCATAAATGGAGAATTGGTATAAATAAATTATGGCGAAGCTAAGACATGCGAGTCACGAAATGACGCATGGACATTTTTTGGTGACTGGCAAACAAAGTTCGAACACAAAACAAACAAAATGTCATTCAACTAAATGAACTAGTGAGAAACTTCAATGAACTAGTTTATCTTACTGAAGAACCGAAAAAAGATTTGTTCATCTTAGTGGACTACTCTTTCGCATCTCTTGCACAATACGTATACGCGACGCGGGTCACTTATGTCTCATACACGCCCGTCACTTTATATTATATGTGAGCGAGCGAGAAAAATAAGTGTTTTTAACCACACGTGAGGTAGAGAGCGTGTCTTGCATGCCAGTGTCTTGCTTTATCGGTGTCCTTGAGCAAACTATGCAACGGAATTTAAATAATTATTTTTCGATATACAGTTATCAAAAGGTATGTGAAGAAAAAACAAATATTGAGTGTTGAACTAAGAGGAAGTGGACGTTTGTATCATGAAAAATAGTTTTGTTATTTTGGTGTTATTATAAAAAATAATGGTGCGTTTTTTATTATCTTTAAAAGTGTCCTGACACCTGTAAGACGTCATTTTTAAACAAAACTATTTTTATTATCAGAAAAATAAAATCGTGATAATTGGACACAAAAACTTAAACAATTTCAAACACCATTTTTTAAAGCGGCTTTCAGGCTTATGAAAAAATTTGCATACGCTAATTTAATCATGTTTTAGTCAACGTATGTTTGCGAACAATTATTTTCGTCGTTGAATTTTCGTCAAATCGAACATGTGAAATTGCATCGCTCAAGATTTGAATTCAGCATGAGTAGAATTAAAAGTTTCCAACTATAAACAAAAAGTCAAAGAGAGATCAGTCTACAAAAGTACAAAAGACTGTAAATAGGTTGGAATGAAATGAACACATAACTAATAGTTTATGAAAATGAACGAATTATCGAGTGGCTGAGACAGTTTATCAACAAATGTGGGAAATCTGACTACACACCGAAATACTGGATGAATGCATTGATTGTTTCGTTTTATAGAGATAAGGGTTCAAGAATGGAGTGTGGAAGTTACAGAGCCTTTGGTATAAAACAAAAAAATACTTGGCAAAAATTAAAAAGTGTATAGGGAGTTTGTGGACTTGAAAAAGTGCATTTGACCACGTTATAAATATGATCTTGAATGTAAACAAATACGTGGTATATCGTCATTATATTCCGAAAGCAGAACATGTATTAGAGTCAATGGTATCTTGATTGAATGGTTTTAAATTTTGAAATAAGACAATTAAGAATGCATTATGTCACCCTGGTGTTTCAACATTTATATAGTTTAATATATGAAGGAACTTCAGAGGTCAATTGGTGGCATAAAAATGTAAAATAGAACAGTATGCGGATTGTTGTATACAGATGTCGTGGTGGTATTGACGGAGAGTGATGGTGAATTGTAGAATTTGATAAGTAAATTGTATGAGAGATGCAAAGAGAAAGATCTGGAAATGAATATAGCAAAATCCAAAGTAATGGTGTGACAAATGAAAAAAATTGACAAAATTTAAAAAAAATTACGAATTATTCACAAGGAGGAAATACCAATAATGACAGTTATTTTACAACATATGACCTGAAGAAAATTTATGATTAAACGAAAAATGCTTGAAATTTTAAATGATTAAATAAAGATTACTTAATACAAAATCTCAAATAATGTTTTCGCATTCCCTTTTTATTTATGGTTCATGCACACGATATATGTTAAATTTTCAGACCAGTTAACACAATTAAAAAAATATTTCTGTTTTCTAAAATAGATAAAGCAATAAATGCAAATCAAAACATTATTATTATACTTTTCAAAAAAAGTTGTTTAAGATATTTTTTATTCGGTTGTAACATATGTGTTATATTTATCTAATAAAGTTTTAATTTTATTTTCAGGAAACTAAACAGAGAAACAATTTCAAACTTCGATTACGTTTCTCAAAATGTAAGCACTGAAGTCGGCTACAAATGTCGAAACATTCAAGTATCTGATAAACTCATCTGGGAACAAGACCTCAAGACAAGCGGTGAGTGAATATCAACTTAAAATGTATTACATACAATACTTAACCGATACAAAATTTCCAAGTTACAGGATAAAGTAGAGCTTATAATGCGAAGTTTCCGAACTATTACATTGAAGTTTAATTATGATTGATGGATAGATAATGGGGTTGAAGTTTGTCGGTACACGAGCAAAGTGTGAATAGTAATATCGATTTGCAAATTAATGACCGGGCTGTCAATATTCCCAGATAAATATTTATTACTGGATGACGTGAATAGATTTAATGTATATTGATACATATTAAGAAACCACCTACAAGCAAGTTTTATGTCTAAAAACCCTATCAAAGAAAAATAAAATCAATGAAGTATAAAAAAAACACTAAAAATTATTTTCATCAACTATGTTTCTTAGCATAACTCTTTGTTTTCTTTCCCTTTATTTTTGTGTATCCTCTCGTGACAAAAATCATAAAAATATTACTAGATTTTTCCGTTTTTATTCCTAATTGGCGTTCGAAAAATCGTAAAAAAATCGAAATTTAGTTCAAGTCAAAGTTATAGGGCTTCATCCAGTAAAAACAATGGACATTGAAGTGAATAATTTGTTGATAATAAAGGTGAAAGGATTTTATCCAGTAAGAACAGTGCACATTAAAATATATAATTTGTTGATAATAAAGATGAAAGGATTTTATCCAGTAAGGACAGTGCAAGTTAAAGTATATAATTTGTTAATAATAAAGGAGAAAGGATTTCATTCAGTAAGATTAACGTACATTAAAGCATAAAATTTGTTTGAATAGTGTGCATTAAATAATATAATTTAAGTCAACTGGACACAGGAACAACTCCGAAAAATTGTTTAAAATAGTGGAAAACTGACTTGAAAATTTTCGGGCATATTGTATTTATACAGTGTATTATTTTACAATTAAGCACGCAAATAACATGATTATTGTTGCGTTACTTATAAATTCTTACAACCTCTTTGACGTGGTGTATATTACAATATAATGATGTCGCTTACTAAAAACATTCAGTTGAGAATTAAGGCTGAAACCTATCCTTAATGTCGGTCATTATTTATGCCGACTAAACACGGTAACTATGAACAACATTTTAAAATGTAAGAGAAACTTTTTTTTTTATTCAAGAGAACAATTTTTCAGCTGGGTTTAATTTTCGTATACTGGAAGTGCTCTTGAGGATAAGTTACTCATTACAGGTGTTCGAAAATCTGTTGTTGATATAATTTTCAAATAAGTTCGGCTTGGTTATATCATCGTATTGTATAATTTTCAAATAAGTTCGGCTTGGTTAGATCATCGTATTGTATAACTCCTGTAAAACATAACCTCTATATTTTTCTTCAGACCGATCATTCGCTTGCCGTGTCCTTCCAGACTTACTCTACTTCCAGCATTTTGACTCTGCTGCACGTTATCATATATCCTCTGTCTTGGTCTACGAATTTCCTTGTTTCCATGTTGTTGGGTTTGCATAATAATTTTTATTTGGCGTTTCAATCACGTGAGCTTTGAAAACAGACAAATACTAAAAATACTTGGCTCAAAACAGACTACATGACAGTCTGAAATCTTATGAAGAACCTCGAAATTTGAAGATATACCCACTTTTTACCAGTGACATATAACTTCGCGAATATCATGATATCAGTGTATATGGTTAGCGATTATTAAAACTTTAAAATTAAGGATATTTTTTTTAATAATACAAAATAAAACTGATTGTTGGTAATACTACGTGTCACAGTTAAAAAAACCAAGCATGAAAGCTAACGTCAGAACTATTTTCATTGATTATATTCAGTAAAGTCATTGAAGGCGTGCATTATAAGTGAAAGACATATGTTTGAATGCAAAGCATTTCAGAAGTTGCTTCTGCTTTGCTTTCAGCGCTCAAATATGAAAATCAGCATTCAAACGACTGCTAACGATGGTAGAAAAACTTTTGTTACATAAAAAAAAAACTACTCTATACAGTGTTTTAAGTTGGATTTTTTCAATTCCTCATCGCATGGATATACGAGTATATATTTCCAAATTATTTAAAAATATTTATTTTATATATTATCTTGTATATATTTCCAATTTATTCAAAAATATTTATTTTATTTTAGTTTCATTCGTAAATGTACATATTGTCAATAACTACAATTTCAATAATCAAACATGTTTTTGTCAATTAATTTAATACATACGTACACGTCGTTTTCTTGTTGGAGTAGGCAGACAGGAAAGAGCGCCATATTTTCTTATCGTGACACACATTTTCCCTCCTCTACATCCATACACCTAATCATAAAACTCGCATGACTTTTTACATAACCTTCTTTCAAAATGTCATTCACTTGATCCATCCAAACTTTCTTTGGTGTTCTTCTACCCTGCCTTCAGCTCACAGTTGCATTGCACATTTGTTAGTATTTCTTCATTCTTTTGTTTTACATGCCCAATCCATCTCAGAGTGCTCTACATCATCTTATTTAATATGTTACATCCGCCTTACATTCGTATTCATCCCAAATCACTTAATTCTATGCTTTCTCATATGATACATTCTCTTCCCATATAAAATTAATGTACATTAGTTAATCGTGTTTATTTCAGACTTCATATCACACTCGTATATGTAATAATATTTCTTAACGTGATGCATATCACAAAGCACTTTTAAATTGATTAAATCTACAGGAACCAATATTTTGTTTTAAATTTATCCCAAATAATTATTATAATATTTTTTTAAACACTAAGTTAACTTTATATGCACGGAACAGTATTTAAATATGATAAAATGATTATTTAAAACAGTTTATATTTAATATACGAGTGTAAAATGTGGTTATAGAAAAATAATGAAATGTATCATATGAATTCTGTAGAAAAGCGTACACAGATGAACATAACATATGTGGCATGACAATTTATTACTGAATGTGTAATAAACATAATAAAAATACGCACTCTTCAATGGTTTGAGCACGTAAATCGAGTGAGCTATGAAAGGCTTATAAAACAAATACGTGAATCGTGAGAGTGGAAGGTCACAAAAAGTATTGTTGAACCAGAAAAATATAATCTTGAAAACAAAAAAATTTTCAATTTAGGAATACTGAACCATCTATGTGAAAAGGTGTATGGAGTGGAAGATGCTAAATATGTATGTTTTGATAGAAAAAAAAACGACTTCCGCGGCCTAGTTAACAAGTCGCCTGTTTCTTTGTGGTCTCGGTAACGGGTTCGATTCTCGTTGTATTCCAATTTTATTCAAAAGGATTCCAGTTTCGTTTTACTTTAGGACTCTTCCATAACTTTGTGGTTATTTTTTAAAGCTTTCTACATGACAATTAATTAAACAGGTTGTACTGTATACATCGACAACGTAAATAAATTTGGTGTTATCTCCCCTCAACCTACCCCAACCAAAAAAAAAAGAAAAAACATATGTATATATAGGTACATACATACTGTCACGAAATTACGCTTTCGGGTTAGGTGGCGAAGACAGATCGCTGGTTCTTTCTATTTCGATACACTTTCTTCGCTTCTTCTACATCCATATACCTTCTTCCATAACTCCTACGATTTCTCTGGCTTTCAACGTTTCATTTTTCAATATATTATTCACTTGATACAATCATACTGATACTGTCCGGTTTGAGTATATATGTGCTAGTGCCCCATTGCTTTGGACCTAAAGTTGACCTAAAAAGGCCGTTTTCACCCTTGTTACAATCCGTTTTCACCCTTGTTTGAACTTTTCATCTTTCAAATGTTTCAGTTTCAGTCAAAAACTAATTTCAGGTGTTTCTCTTAAAAGGTACGTGATGGAACATTTTCAAGTTCATATTCGTTATTAGCCCATAAAAAATGACCTAAAATGACTGTTTTCACCCTGGTTACAAAAACCTTGTTAATCAGTGTTATCAAATTAAGTATTTAATATCTACAAAGACTAATTATCAAAAGAAGTATTTATTATCTATAAAGACTAATTATCAAAATAAGTATTTAATATATTCTTCTTCCTCTTGGTTTAGGTCGTATGACCTATTTGTGACGGTGGGCTGTCCTGGGATGATGATGTCCAGCTGTCCTTCTACCTTTTCGGCGGCCTTCCTGGTAATATCCTGCTGTTCGAGTATTCAGTCTTAGCGATTCTTGCCAGTATTATGTCCTCCATGGGGTTCACATGATTTCTCCAGAAGCGCATTCTGCTTCTTCCCCACCTCACTATGTCTTAAACACCACAGACAGACCTTATCGTCTCATTTCTGATCCGATCTCTAAGAGTTCTGCCTGCGATGGATTTTCATTTTTGCCCCTCTGAGAAGGTTTTTTGTCCTGTTGGTATCGGCTTTTTGATATTTTGTATCAACAAAGATCTACAAAGACTAATTGAATATCTACAAAGATTAATTATCAAAAGAAGTATTTAATATCTACACAGACTAATTATCAAAAGAAGTATTTAATATCTACAAAGACTAATTATCAAAAGAAGTATTTAATTTCTACGAAGACTAATTATCAAAAGAAGTATCTTATATCTACAAAGGCTAATATCAAAATAAAATCATGTGATCAAATTTAAGGATAATCTTTTAAAACAAGAAGATTTGTCCTCAAATACCAATTACAGTTTTTAAGTCCCTTCGGATGAAAAACATTCTAAAATAATTGGTAAAAATGTATCCGGATCCTGGCCTCTGGCCAACTTTCGCCACAGGCTCGCCAATTTAGTAAAAACAAAATAAACCCACGATTCCTTATCTTTGGTTTATTTTTTTCGGTAATGTGAAATGTTTATGTTCAAACTATTTGTTATTTTGGACAGTATCAAATCATTCATAAGATTTATTTTGTGACATCTTGTTATTATTTTATTTTTGTTATAATACAGAAATTAAATTAAATAAATAATTATATCAATTGGTCAAAGATAAAACTTGCTGATAATGTTTGTACCTAAGCTTATCAAATATATGATAACACGGTGAAACCGCTCATTTAGGTTATTTAACCAAGTGATGTGTCTTCTTCTCACACTACTGCCTTGAAATTTCCCTTCCAATATCACTTGAAGGCTTCATGTTCATGTCCTCGAATAAAATTGTTTTATATTATGTACCGGACGGGGCACAAAGAACTGTATCTAGACACGTTCTAACAGGAATTGATAAACAACTAGGTCATTGTATGTCTAAAAAATCCCTTTTTTGCGGTGGATAAAAGTTATCTATCTTCATTCACCAGTGTAAGATTGTATATATAACAAACTTTGTCAACCCATGAGAATCTTAGCATTCTTTAATAGCTTCATATTCTAAAAGCTTTTAGCTTTTTCGGAGATGTTGCTTCGGAAAGGAATAGAACTTTGAGTTCGATTTCACACGGATCAAGTGGCGTGAAATGGTCTTCCTTAACATGTTAGAGATGTGGGTTGCGGGTGCAACTTTAGGAAGCACTTGAAGGCAACTATTTTTGGGATATCTGATCAAAATATATGATTTTATATGAACAATAAACACATACACTTCACTAAAACCCTCATGTGTAACAATGATATATTTAAAGATCTACGAAGGTGGCTGTGTAGTTTTCCTTAACTTAGTAAGTTTTCTAAAGTTTTCTTAACAAATGTATTTTTCAAACGTATGCAGAAAAGATGATTTTATTTCCTTACACTCAACAAAATATTTTTAATATGTCAATAAAAGTGTCCAGGAATCAATATTTTTATATACTTGATATAGAAATATAAATGTTACGTTTTAAAATAATGTCATAAAATATTGTTCATTTTTTAAATATTTTATGTCTGAATCCCCTATATTGTTACCTTTCGAAACAGAGTAAAACCCTTTTTCATGATTTATGGATATCATTAAGGCGTCTCGATTTCGTAATGAACATCGATCAACATTAAAATTATATTTTCAGTTCATTTGCTTTGTATTTTATTATTACTCATCCTAAAAAATTAAATAAATCCCAAAACAGGTAAATGAAAATAAAATATTATCATTGACGACGAGTACAATAGAAAATAATAATAAGTATCAATTTTGATAAATGGCTTTTTAAATATTTTCGTTTGCTTTAAACAGTGATTAAAAAGATATTACATCTCCCCTCAGTGACAAACTTTTTTTCTCCATAACTCGTATATCCTTGTCCTTTTTCATCTTCTTTCTCCCTTCCTAGTGTTAAGTAACATTCACAAAAAAACATATTTTTCCATTTGTTTTTTTCCAAGTGTGTTTAATCTTTATTTTTATCTTTAAGGAAATAACGTTGTTGCCTTTCACCCAACAACTGGCACTAATCTGCGTTGCTCTTTTCTGTTTAGTTAGAAAATTCTGTTTAGTTAGGCAAAAAAACTTTGCAATAATGTCTATAAATAATTAAATAAAAATAAGCAAAAAATCACTGTCTCATTTATTTCAAAAACTTTACCAAAACAGTTTCGACATCACCTAATTAACTAAACTAACGAACCGTGTATGTTTTTTTTTGTATAAGATCGCTTTTAAAACAAATAAAACATTATTTTTCGAATAACCTTTAAACAATAATCATATTTAATATTTTGTTTAAACCAGAGTCCTTTTTCTTTTACAAAAATAAATAGTAAATAATATAAATTTAGAACACCATAAAGCAACCAATATTTTATGAAATATATGGGTAGTATTTTGCAACAACCTTTTCATAGTCGATAAGATCCGGCGACCAATTGTTTCCAGCTAACTGATTACTTATCTTTTGTTTTCTGGTAATATTGTCGAGAGAGCTTTAGTGAAAGCCCTCTAAAATTATTCGTGTACCCTCGTAAACAACCCCGTAGCTTATCATTCCGCTATTTTTACCTAGAAAACCCATATCCTTGTTACATAAAAACGTTACATATATACCACACCTCCCTCAAACCCCGGCACGTTTCAAAAGGTATTGTTGTTCCCACACTTCGAGAAAATTCCAAATGCACATGAGTTTGCCGAAAAATATTTTTACGGCTCTTTTTGCCAACACCTGAAAAAATAAAAACCTTTTTTGTATTCTGGAGTGTTCTTAAAACGTAATGTCTCTGATAATACCATTTCATCCGGTCGACAGCTTAACATATATTTTTTGTTTCATAAATCTTTTGAATGTATAGTATTGTTTTGTAGTAAGTAAATCTTGTAATCGTTCAGCTTTCATTTCATGATGTAGGTGAGACAAAATGAACTCCTCTATGGAAAACAAGGATTTTTTTTTATTTTAACATTTACAGTATTTTTTTTCAGTTTTAAAGAACAAGAGTTAAAAATTAATGATGCGTTGATGCATATTACGACAACATGCAAAATTTATGGCTATTGTCATTAAAAAATCAGTTGCGCTAACTCAACTAGAATATACGAGAAAACATCATAATCAACGAGTGTCTGATGAAAAAAACATTTTATGCTTTAGTAAATCGAGTTTACGACTAAGGTACGACCTCAGACTTGCACCGGTCAGGAAGGTCAAGAACCACCCGTTCTGACGAAAACAGCACCCCTGTTAGTGAAAGTGTTACAGAGTATCTAAAACATCCTCAAGAAAACGTGTTCAAGAATTAAACATAGCTTCATACTCTCTTCGACGAATATTGAAAAAAGATTTAAATATTTTCCCATACAAATTTCAGTTAGTGCAAGAGCTATAGCCTTGAGACCATAATAAACGTTTGGAATTCAGTAATGCTATTCTGAATCTTGCTAGAGAAATTGTCCATTTTAGTGAAAAAATATGGGTAATGAGTGACGAGACACATTTTCACGATGTTCATGCCAATGGGCATGTCAATAAACAGTGGTCATTTCAATAAACCAAATTCTTCATTTTGGAGAAGGGATTGGAAATTTTGAAAGACTTTTCCAGGTCAATTAATACCACACTTCGGTGATTTGCATTTTCCTGCGAGATTTCCTAATGTAACAGTTTCATACTTCTTTAAATGGGGTAATTTAAAACAAAGGATGTACATGAGTTAACCTCAAACAAAACCCAAATTAAATAACAAGATTTAACTTGAAATCTAAAACACACCGGCTAAAATGTTAAAAATGTGAAGGAAATTTGAATAAAAAGAGTCGATTTTTAGATAGCCTTTAATGGCGAACATTTAATCGATATAATTTCCAAAAAATAAACAAACAAAAATAATAAATACAAAGTAAATATACTGTTTAAAACCAAAATAATTTATTATATAATTGTAAACAAAACAAATTAAGAAGTTAATTTGGCTTCACTCTATTATATTCGATATTCAACCGGTATCTAAAGCACGATCAATGAAAAGTTATAGTTCATCTAACCACTAGAACTTTGCTTTAAAAAAAATTATTAAAAGTTAATAACCCCTTGTTATTTTTTTCATATTTATCATTGTCAATCCAAGGAAATAACTTCTTAACTAGGGCAGAACGAAGATCGAAATATGTTATGTTGTGTTCAAATATTATCTGTCAGTATTTTGACATGAACTGAATATTTGACATACAAAATAAAATATTACAAAACAAAAAACCTATACAAAACCTTTTATATGGTTTCTAGTTGATTAACAAATGTTATTATGTTATTTTTAAAATCTTATGAAGTATGTGGTGTACTTGGTAAGACGACTATCTTTTGACTTGGAAGTTGCGGTTTCGATTCACGTTGGAACCAATTAAAAAGAAGGAGTTCCAGTATGGTTTTCACATATTATGAACTCTTTAACAACTTTTTGATTCGTTGAAAGATTTTTTCTTGTTAATAAGCTCGCCAGATTGCACTTTATACAAAGTGTATTTGGTTCAATAGCACTATTCAAGTGCTGAGAGTGACAAGAAATCCAGTCTAAAACAGGCGACTCTGGAAGAAGGAAATTGAAAAGTTTATCCCACGTAGTGGGATGAAGTTAAAAGGAAGAAGGGTGATTATTATCAAGATTATTATTCTCGTTTCCCTTTAACTGTTAAAAAAGGGAATAATTGAAACTGTTACTTAAAATCTAAATTAGTCCCATCCCTCTTGACAACATTATCAAATTATGAAAATTGTTAAAAGGAGATTAAATCACTCTGAACCCCACGAGATGACTACAAATTAAGCCCAAGCGCCGACAAACTAACTCGACACGGCTTATTGACTGAACTTTTGACTCCTGAAAGTTCTAACTCCTGAAACTTTCACTGATGAACTTTCTTCAAAATGCTGGGCTAAACTTTACTACACAAATTCTCTCATGCATCATCTTAAAAATATTATGTTTCGTAAAAAGGCTTAAAAAGATACGTAAAAGTTTTCAATGTTTTTTCATTACACTTTAGGTCATGTGACTGACAGCTAGCTGTACCTGCATTACCTTTCATTCCAAGCTTTCTGTTTCAATTGTAAATTATGATTTAGTAAACAAATATACGCTTTCTCTTCTTCCTGTTTTTACTCATTTGAGCTTTTTCAATTCTATTCTTCTACGTCGTGATCTCAATACTGAGGAACGTCACCCACACTTCTGCTCTATGTCATCCATATATTTTGCCTGGTCAATCCTTCAACCTTCCACAATTTTTGAGTGTATGTCCATCTATGTATGGACATACACTCAAAAACACAGCTCACACTTCACCCTATTTTTCAAAATTTCTTGCAGTTTGTTTTTAGCCTCTTATACATTTGTTCTCAATGTCTGTTTAGCGGTGTCGTTTCCAAAGAACAACAAATCACGGTGTTGTAATTTGTTTTATCAAATACCGTTTATTTCACTTTATGAAACGGTATAACACTACCGATTTCAAGGCTTTCACCACAAGACTCTTGACAAAGAAGTCTTATTTGTGATTCTTTGTCAAGAATATAGTTTGTGCTCCCTGATCATGAGGTGAAAACCTTGAGACCGGTAGGCTTATACCGTTACATAAAGTGGAATAAACAGTGTTTGATAAGACAAATTACAATATCTTTAAACTTCCACAATGCCTTAACTATAAATAATATACAAATCAGTGTTATAGAAACTGAAATGTGTGTGATCAATTGTTTTTTTCCTTGAGATTTATCTTTTGGTTAAAATACTATATATAATTTGTTGCTATGATAATTTAGTATTGCTAATAAATATATTTGAATAATCTTATGTGTATTTTTCGGTCCAATTCTGAGGTATTTTATTTTCTGTACCTTAAATCTTTATATACAGAGTAACCCACAATAAAGTTCAATTATGTTTTTTTTATTAAATAACGATTTTATGAAAAAAAAAAAACATAAATTACTACAAACATTTAAAAAAAAGCTTAGAAATAACAATGCTATCGAGATGACCACGATCGCGTTGACTACTTCTCTACTGTCTAATTTTGCTCAAAATTTTTGAGACACGTCTCTGCATGTTTCTCGAGGCTTGTTTCGATCTCTCGATGAATGTTTGGTTTCGATTGCAGCGTAGGCGTTTTTTACGGATTCCCTAAATAAATTCAATGGAAACAAATCAGGACGTCGTGGTAGCCACCCAATATCACCCCATCTTGAAATAAATTTTCAGGGTAACGTCTCTTGAACCACTTTTATTGGACCTGTAACTTTTGCCCCGTAAACTGACCAGTGACTAAAATTACCAGAATTCATCAAGCGAATGACGCCTTCTAGACCTTTTTTCCTTCATACATTCTCGAGAAGTCAAGGAAAGAAAAAGGCACTTTATTCAGGACTTACCTGTATTTCTCTATAGTTTAATTAATATGAATTGTGTTTTTCCTGAGTATTTAATGCTTATTATTTCCATACTTACTCAGACATTTTCTTATTAAGAGAAAGTGTTACGAAATACTGAGAACAAAAATGTATATGTCGTAAACGAATTGAGAACGAAGACAAGATAGAAGAAGAGTTGATAATAAGGAAAAGTTGTAGAAATATCAACTTGTAGAAAAGTTAAAATTGTTGGAAACAGAATAACATTTTTGACGAAATGTATGACTGCGAAAGAGATAAAAGTGTGTATGTATGAATAGAATAATATAAAGATCAGTCCTCTCTGCTTATCCAAAAACAGACATGGTGTGATGGTATGTAGTAGAAAATTCTTTATTTTATTACTAATTCGAAAAGCTTTATTCGAATTAAATTTATAATTACACACATACGTGCTATCATGCCGTTTCCCTGTGGAAGTAGGCATAAAGGATAGAGCGCCATATTTTTCTTACCTTAACACAAACATCCTTAGCCTCTTCTGAATCTAAACACGTTGTCATACAACTTCTACGATTAATCTGACTTTCTAAGTTACCTTTTTTCAAAACTTCAATCATTTCATATTCTTTCCAAACATCAATCATTCGTACTCATATTTGCACTGTATATGTTTTTTTTCTTGATCGTTCTTAAAGCATTCGTTCTTCTTGCTCAAATCGTATCTAAGTGCTCTTTGTAATGAAAAGTGTATAAATGCACGAAATTAAAACCACGGATTGAAAATCATATTGTTGTCTTCCTCAATACATACGCCTTTTTTCATACAGGGTTCATCATATATGGTGACACTTCTTTTTCTTTGTCAGTGCACGTATTTCTACAGCAATTGTTTGACTTCTTTCAATATTTCGTTACGTCCATGTTTCACTCTCATACATCAAAGTTGGTACTTAAATACTGGTATGGACAATCATTTTAACAGATGCAAGTAATTAACCTTTTATTATTTATTATTCCTGGTTACGTTCTAGATGCCTCTTTATCTCATTTTTTATTGTTACTTCTACGCAGTGATAATTACGATCAAAAATAGAGTTATTTAAGTAAAGAGACCGACGTCACAAAAAAGTTGGGGAATTTGGGGCAAAGAGACCCGGCTCTGTGTGGCCCAAGGGTTTATTCAATGTATAACAATGCAAGGGGTGCCGTCAGATACAGATATTCTTGCTCTTGATCCATGGGCAGCCAAACGTTAGTATACTATTTCATTTGATATATGAGCGACCCTAGATTTAATGGGCAAATATTAATATGCAAAGGTATTTTATTAAAAAAAACGTTCTTTTTAAAATGTAAATTAACCTATTTTATAACTTAACGGTATATAAAATCTAAGTTAATGTTTTGTATTGCACTTTCGTTGTGTATAATACAACCTGGCGGGCTTTTTTGTATTGTATATCACTTTTACTGTATACAATACAAACTGACAGGTTCACTGTCATTATATACGAGTATGTATAATCAATCACATTCGATTAACCAGAAAGGAGCTGAAGAGACCCGAAGTGAAAACAAGACTGAAACCGTTTAAAAAAAACAGGAAACGAGTCCTGCAACACGTGTTGAAAGACAGATGTCTTACCAGTTAGGTCACTGAATTCGTCAATTTATTGCTACGTAGCGATTTCTTCCAACGAACCGAAAGATGACTAAAGATACCTTAAATCTACAAACTTATAAACTATACACCACAACGCCATTTTCTTGTTGGGGTAGATATAGAAGAAAGAATTTCAATCTTTCCTATCACGGCATACCTTCTCCGCTTCTTCCACATTTATGTATGTTCTCATGCTGTTTAGTATGTTTCTCTTACTCCCAACTTTTCCTTGTTTCATTGTTTATTCACTTAATACATTCATGTTTTGTCGGCCCTCTTTTAGCCCTCCCACTTATATTTGCAATATTACGTCACTCATCCGTTTAATACCTATAAACTACCTTTACGTGATCTTGGTCGCCTTAAATAACATGTCCTCAGAATATAAACATTTTTTTAAAATGAACACAGAACACGTAACCCTTGGATCGGAACACAGATCTCTTGCCAATAATACAATACTATCAAAGGACGTCAGTTACCATCCCATAAATCACTTGGTGGAAAAATGCCTTATCTTTCCCAAAGAGAAAAGTTTAGCATGGGTTTCGACTTAATGTCATAATACTCAAAATGCTAGAGCATTAACCACTCTACTTATGATGTCAATAATTTATAGCATATTTTACCATTGTTGTTTATATTCAATCCAACATATTTCTTCAACTTGAAAGCATTCAGTGTAGATTGAGTCTCTGGAACCAGTTTACTAACTTATGTAGACATGTTTCATAAAAGAACTCTTAATTTCAAGTTAGCAATCGAGCATGCCTCATTCCCAATTTGCCTACTTTCTCTTAATACCTTCCTTCTTTCATCGAATATGATGTCCTGATTTTATTGTTCTTAATTGTTTTCATTAGGTACAAATTAATTACACATAATTTGAATCATTTTGCGAGCATGTTAGCACTTCGTTCAATTATTTTTGTTTAATTTGTAGAACAAGTCCAACAATATATCTACTTAGGACAAATTATTTTATTTGAGGATCGTACTCGGAATGATATAAATGGAAGAGCAAAACTAGCTTGGAGTTCCTTTGGACGGCTCAACTAAGAGCAATCTCTCAACCAGTCTCAAACGCTTTCTGCGCGAATGAAACAAAAACTCCAGACAGCACAACGCAGCATTAAGAAGTGCATGCTAGTTTATACAAGAAGAGACCGCAGAATCAATGAGGGGATTCGCACCCAAACAAAAGTTGACGATGTTATAGAAGTAGCAAAAACACTGAAATGGGAGTGAGCTGGACACATCGTCCGAACAACGACGTATGAAGTTATCCAGTGATACCCAATAGGAATAGGCTTGTAAGAAGACCGAAGGCACACTGGATGGGTAAAAAAACTGCATATTTTTAATAGTGTCTACCACTTAATTCATATTTCCTTAAATGTTACTTCCATATACCATCACGCCACTCACCTACTAGGGTAGTCAGAGAATAGAAAGTGCCATACTCTCATATATCGACATACATATTTCGCCCCTTCTTCATCCATATACCTTCTCATGCAACTCCTACGATTTTACTTACGTCTTATATTTCTGTCTTTCAAAATATCATTCACTGAATCCAACCATGTTTCCTTGAACTTCCTTTACTACGCTTTCCACTCGCATTTGCACTGTGTGTTTGTTTTCTTAGTATTTCTGAGTTCATTCGTTCCACGTACCCAAACCAATTCAGAGTAATTTTCTTCATCTCCATCAACCTATCAGCAAGAAGTTGATAATTATCTCTAATCCCTTCAATCAGTCATATTTAAAGAAACAATAAAATAAGTTTTTTATCGAATTATTGAATTAAACATTAAAAAAATTATATTTGATGAAACGGTATCTTCATCAAAAATGAAATTTTCATCTTAACTGAAATCTTCGTGTTTAATGAAGTAAAAACGAAAAAAAAATGTACTCGTATATACCCCAACTCCATTTGGCCCAGATATCTTTTAAAAAGAAAAAATAAGCAGTTTATTATACGGCTCTGAGTTGCGGTTTGCGTCCACGATACGAGATAAGATTAAGATAGCAACGACATCTGAAATTTGCCAGAAGAACTAAATAGCAGCATGAAAAAGTTTTACTCCGTAATTTGTTGATTGCCCCAACAAACTCGGAATATCAATGATGTTATTTGCTAATCTCGATTGAAAAACCGACTTTGAATTGCAAATCCAGGAACATTTATTGATAAAGGTTAACTCGAGACTCCCGAAACGTGTTCTGGGGTCTAAATATTTAAATCGAGTTTAAGAAAACATAACATGCATAATTTAAAGGAAATAAACCTTAAACGATTACAAAAATATGTGAAAACCTTTTTGGAGATAAAACGATAAGTAAACACAAATTTTATTTTATGTTTTTTTCTTTCGTTATGCTCATTTTCTAAATAAACTTTTAAACACATCAAAAATATAAACTTTTTTTGTCTTTTTTAAAGTAGGGCATACGTATGTGTTAAGTAGGTTGAAAATGCAAGTTGCGAGGGTTTGGAAAATTTGAACAGACGAGAAGACTAACCAAACAAATTTATAATGTAACCATAAGCCTCTGTCGTGAGACTTTGGAGTCAGTTACAAACCAATGTTTATTGGAATGCAATATTTGGAAGAAAAAAAACACAAAAAAATGTCATCTTAGGGACAAATTTTAAAGTGGTAATTGTTTGAAAGTTAAGAGTTAAGAATATTTTGAAATAAATAATATTCCTTTACTCTTTTCTTAAAAATCGATAAAGATTAAGCACATTTAATGTGCCAGGAGGAGAAGTGAACCGCAAAAAAAGTATATATGTTATGATGCGTTAATATATGAAGGAGTCTGTCTTCGCCAGATCGGAGAGACAGCCTATACTCTGAAAGAAAATTGAAATTTTCACCCAGATATTGAGGGTGGCTAGGATTGTTCAACACTCCTGAAAATGTTGACAAAACTTGGAGATTTATTCAGTGACTTCGCGATATTCGGAAATTCGCTCAACATCTTTTAAATTAAAAGAAATAAATTTCTTAGTCGAAAATTAAAAATTAAATATTGGAATACAAATCTTCACAAACGGCAAAGTATAAACGAACACCCATTAATTTGTTAGTTTTTTTTTTATTCTTTCCCATTTGTATAAAAATAATGTTATTTAAATTGTAAATCAAATTCAAATAGAGAAATTTGAATGATGTTAATCCAAAAATAATATTCAACGTCAATATTCAATCCATTTCGTTATTAAAATGTTAATTTTAATCCATAAATTAATGTTCCGAAAAGCAAATAGTTTAAACGAATTCAACAAAATGAAGGATCGCCTTTTTAAAACTGTAATTTTGCATATTTTAATACTTTAAACGGTAACAATTTATGATAATTAAAGTTTTAAATTGTAAATCTTCACAATCAATTACAAATTTTTTATTTATTCATAATTTTGTGTAAATGGTTATAGGTGGTACATCTGGCGGGGTTATTACTTAACAGCTATTTCTTCCAACCAATTTATTTGGATACGTTTAATTGCTTAAATCCATAAAAAAATTAAATATGTTTGGTTGTATTTAAGTTAAAAAATAAAATGAATAAATAATATTTAAATAATAATGTCAGAACTTGAGCGATGGAACTGGTTCAAGAAAATGGCAGGAAAACAAAGGAATATTTGCAAATACATAATATTTTGCATTTTTCTCTTGAAATGAAACTAAATAAGGATTATGCACATCCTATATATCTTTGTGATTTGTTCCATAGTCACGCCAAGTGAATTGCAAATACAATATGGTGTGCAAAGAAATCTCTCACTGCCCGACCAAAGAGAACTTAACTTTTTTTAAATTTCAATTTAGTGATATTACAACTACGTTAAGGTTATTGAGACCATCATTTTGTAACTGTATGATAAACAGTTCAACCTGGCGGGTTTTCCCTACTTGGTAAACTCTTTCAACCAAAAATATGTTATATTGGCATTTTTTTAAATGTATTGTGTTGTTACGGTAATCGATTCCGTACCCTTCGGTTTGGAAGACATGCAATTCACTAAGTAGACCACAAACCTCATCTATCCACCTTGCTGGAGAATATCGTCTTGCTCAGCTCCACTCTACATTGCTAGTCACTATCAGCTTTTACAAACTGTCTTAATATTTTCTGGTGACTTGTCCACAGTATCACGTTATTATCTTCTTATATAATACATCGTAGATAGTATTTGTTTTACATATAAATCCTGCAGGAAAGATACATTGGTGTGTTTTGTAATCCATGACATGGCAAGTATTCGGCTACAACACCACATCTTAGAAAAATCCAGCACATCACTTTACTTTTTCCTCAGCATATATTTATTCACTCCATAGAGTGCTATTTAGTAAACCAGAATTCTTAACAGACCGATTTTGGCATTGAGAAGTATATATCGATTTTTTACATTATTTATTAGTCTGGTTATTGCAAATTTTACCAAACTTAATTGTTTCCGAATCTTTGCTTCTCTTCCTCCAATTTTTTATTGGAGGTTGTTAAGTTTCCGAATCTCTGCTTTTTCGAAATAAGTGTCCTTAGGTACGAGTAGATAAATTTGTCAAGCTTTTTTAGTTTCGACGCGAATTGCGTCCTGTTTGCTTAAATCAGACAACAATCAGTCATTTTCTAGCAATACATTTTCCCAATTTTTTTGTACGTTACGTTTCTTTATTTTGACAGTACATTTTCTCTGTTTTTTTTCTATTTTCTACATTATTCATGTGAGCTTGACTCTCATCAATCTCTCCATCTCTTTGGGGGTTTGCTTATTAGTCGGCTTCCTATGAGGTAACCATGTGAAACTTAACGATGAATGTGGGTATCATTCATTATCTGAACGCGATCCAGCTACTAACCTCTTCTCTGTCTGCCCCATCTTACAATGTCTTCGATTTACAATATCAATTAAATTTATTTCTAATTCAATCTTTCTTAACTTATAGCATTGTTATAAAATATTTTCTAAAATTATGTTCAGTTTTAATAAAAAAAATCATCAAAATTTTGTACCGATTTCCAAGTCCAATTTCAACAGTTGATTGCAAAATAAAGCGGTCCAATCTGGCTTTTACGGCTCTATCCGATAGTTGCGTATTGAATGTTTTCCTTTCCGGATTTTATTGTAATTGGATACTTCATATTTTATATCCATGAAAGAAGCAATACAAATTGGTCCATAGACCCCGATGATACAAGTATTTTATTAAAATAAGGAATCTGGAACTATATGCATATTCCATATGCTCTATTGTTGAAGAAAAAATATCAAATTGAGGTGGTTTTTAAAGATTTTACTTTATGCATTCAAATATCTTTAGAATATTTTTTTATTATTTCTTGGTTACTTTATAATCAGCTCGCCTATAGAAATATGTTGGCTAGCTTCAAATATATCCTTCATATGACTTCCGTAGCATATTTGATATGATGACTATCCTTCAACCTGGGGGTTGCTGGTTTGATTCCCACTGGTATCCAAAAAAATAAAATGGGTTATATTTTGATTTTTAATAGCCTCTTCATCATATTTCTGCTTAGGTTGAAACAATTGCCACATGACAAAAATCCAGCCAAATTGTTGTAGGTTTCATTAAAACCACTGTTCCATTTATTTATTAAACACTTCATTGTATAATAATTTGACTGGTGTATTGCCTTGTGGCAATCTCTTCCTACCAAACAGAACAAGAAAAGAAATGAGTTGCATTTTATACAATAAAAATTAAAGTAAAATATCATCAAGCATAGGAAAAAGGTAGGGACGGTGGAAGGGAAAGGAAATTCGTGAATGAAATACGTTACATACACAAAAATAAAATGAGAATTTTTAAATGGCACTACGCAGTAAATGATATTTGAAAGTGTTATTCAAATCACAATTTCCATATATTCCAGGTATTGAATATCGTTGTTTTAAGATTTATTGAAAAAATGTTGCTTTAAGTACCTGCTCTTTTAATTAGCTCTGGGTAATCCAATTCGATAAAACACGTAATAGAAAGGTTAAATTATTATTTCTAAATGATGACATATGTGACTTAGCTAGTAAGACGCTTTACTTGCACCCGGAGAGTATTATTTCTAAAGGATGACATATGTGACTTAGCTAGTAAGACGCTTTATTTGCACCCGGAGATTATTATTTCTAAAGGATGACATATGTGACTTAGCTAGTAAGACGCTTTATTTGCACCCGGAGATTATTATTTCTAAAGGATGACATATGTGACTTAGCTAGTAAGACGCTTTATTTGCACCCGGAGATTATTATTTCTAAAGGGTTAAGATTATTATTTTTGTCTCTTAGCTAGTAAGACGTTTTACTTGCACCCGGAGATTACTATTTCTAAAGGATGCCATCTGTGACTTAGCTAGTAAAACGCTTGCACCCGAAGATTTCTAATTCGATTCCCAACGGTACTCAAAAATTATAAAAAATCCAAGTATAATTTAAAAGTTTTCCTGGTAACTATACTCATACAACACTAGACAAATGTGTGTGCTATTGCCACTTTACGTGCAGTAGTATCGTCCATATATATATATATATAGGATTACGAACTGCAAGCTCTAACATTATTAAAATAATCAATAAAATTATTTAAATTCATTGCAAAAAGCAATGATACTTTAAATGCTCCCTAATTTTGAATTATTTTAAGCATTCTAATTGGATACTAATATAAAAATATATAAGTTTTTCCCCTTATCTTTCGATTGCGTACCCATTCTGATGTTTTAAATATATATTAAAGCATTAATTTAATCTTTCTCATCTCTCCAAGTATGATGACATTATTACAAAAATTATAATCTGAATAAAAAAATGTTAAAATATTCAATTGAGACAATTTATTCCACCCAAACCAATTTAAGATAAAAACTGCTGCGGTCTACCCATAGTGGTAAAAAGCTCCTTTTAAAAACTCTTTTTCGATGTGATATTCCCCACACTCGATATCAATTTGCGGTACATTCAAATTCAGCGTAAAACCAATAAATTATTCGGCGTCAGAAGGCATGACCTTAAAATATTTCCAATTCTCCCACATTTCCATCCCAGATATTCTCCCAGAAATATGCTGGCTGGTGAATATGACCCGAAAAGGGATGAAATGTTTCGATATTACTAATATCAAGAAAGAATTCCCAAACCGCAACCCATGTGGTTTACATATTTGCAAGAGGAAAA
Source organism: Odontocerum albicorne (assembly GCA_949825065.1). Classification (NCBI taxonomy): domain Eukaryota; kingdom Metazoa; phylum Arthropoda; class Insecta; order Trichoptera; family Odontoceridae; genus Odontocerum; species Odontocerum albicorne. The sequence continues at coordinate 19,008,885 of OX463855.1, forward strand.
TATTCATTCACAGGTGTGGACCACGCCCTCGGGACTGACTGAATTTCATGTCAAAACAATTTTATTTTTAAAAGAGATCAAATATTTGTTGATACAATTTCTAAAGTCTTCGACGATACCTATTTTTATGCTACTTTTCTTATACATTTTTTATACATTCCAGTAAATATGGAATTTAATGAATAATGTTTTCACACAGTACATCTGACGAACGATACCAGGTTAGAACCTTTTTAAAACAATAAATATTTAAGGTAAACTTTGTAACAAATTCTCAGAACTTTTCAAGAGAATGAGATTTTTTGACGAAATAATAAAATTATAATCAACAATCATTAAAAAAAATTAATTTATTTATCCATGTTCATTTTCCCCCAGTAAAAAACATACTAGAAACAAGTTTATTGAGAGTACGACAAATAGTCAAAAAACCCTGATCAATATAATTTGAGAGTGTTCACTTGACATTGCATTATTTTATCTCCATTATTTTTTTCTCACATTAAATATGTACATATCTATTACTTGTCATGTAAATAAAATATTTTAATTAAAAATCTCAACATCAGGTTGACAGACAAACGTCTTACCAAATAGGTCACGTAGGTTGTAATTTTATCGAACAAACTTCTAGTCGATCGGAAAAAATGTCATCATTAATCACAATCAACTTGCCTGGTTGTTTTCTATAACACAAAAGTGTTATATAAAAAACGATTCTGTTACAACAACACATCTATAGAATTATGATACCTCACTGTGTTTCTCCTTCTGTTTAAAGATCCATTCTCCTAATAATAATAATAAAAGGGCAGTTTGTAAAGCGCCGTTAAGAAACAGGTATTCTCAAAAATGCTCTAAGTTGGGACTCAAACCCATTCTTATTGATAGATAAAGAATATTGCAAAATAAATAGTTATAAGTTGAGTGTAAGAGTTGGAAGGTGGTGACGACAGCTATCAAATGGGTTCTAGTTTGATATTCTCAAGAGTGCTATAAGTTGGGACTCAAACCCATTATTATTGATAGATAAAGAATATTGCAAAATAAATAGTTATAAGTTGAGTGTAAGAGTTGGAAGGTGGTGACGACAGCTATCAAATGGGTTCTAGTTTGATATTCTCAAGAGTGCTATAAGTTGGGACTCAAACCCATTATTATTGATAGATAAAGAATATTGCAAAATAAATAGTTATAAGTTGAGTGTAAGAGTTGGAAGGTGGTGACGACAGCTATCAAATGGGTTCTAGTTTGATATTCTCAAGAGTGCTATAAGTTGGGACTCATACCCATTATTATTGATAGATAAAGAATATTGCAAAATAAATAGTTATAAGTTGAGTGTAAGAGTTGGAAGGTGGTGGCGACAGCTATCAAATGGGTTCTAGTTTGATATTCTCAAGAGTGCTATAAGTTGGGACTCAAACCCATTATTATTGATAGATAAAGAATATTGCAAAATAAATAGTTATAAGTTGAGTGTAAGAGTTGGAAGGTGGTGACGACAGCTATCAAATGGGTTCTAGTTTGATATTCTCAAGAGTGCTATAAGTTGGGACTCAAACCCATTATTATTGATAGATAAAGAATATTGCAAAATAAATAGTTATAAGTTGAGTGTAAGAGTTGGAAGGTGGTGACGACAGCTATCAAATGGGTTCTAGTTTGATATTCTCAAGAGTGCTATAAGTTGGGACTCATACCCATTATTATTGATAGATAAAGAATATTGCAAAATAAATAGTTATAAGTTGAGTGTAAGAGTTGGAAGGTGGTGACGACAGCTATCAAATGGGTTCTAGTTTGATATTCTCAAGAGTGCTATAAGTTGGGACTCAAACCCATTATTATTGATAGATAAAGAATATTGCAAAATAAATAGTTATAAGTTGAGTGTAAGAGTTGGAAGGTGGTGACGACAGCTAACAAATGGGTTCTAGTTTGATATTCTCAAGAGTGCTATAAGTTGGGACTCATACCCATTATTATTGATAGATAAAGAATATTGCAAAATAAATAGTTATAAGTTGAGTGTAAGAGTTGGAAGGTGGTGACGACAGCTATCAAATGGGTTCTAGTTTGATATTCTCAAGAGTGCTATAAGTTGGGACTCAAACCCATTATTATTGATAGATAAAGAATATTGCAAAATAAATAGTTATAAGTTGAGTGTAAGAGTTGGAAGGTGGTGACGACAGCTATCAAATGGGTTCTAGTTTGATATTCTCAAGAGTGCTATAAGTTGGGACTCAAACCCATTATTATTGATAGATAAAGAATATTGCAAAATAAATAGTTGTAAGTTGAGTGTAAGAGTTGGAAGGTGGTGACGACGGCTATCAAATGGGTTCTAGTTTGATATTCTCTTAAGGCTTATTTAAAATCTTTCTGGATTGATGTAAGAAATTATTACCACAAGGCAGTAAACCCACCAGGTTATACTGTATACAACGAAAGTGAAATGCAATGTATGCCACCCATCAAATATTATATTAAAATATCGATTGTAAATATTTCATTGTACTCGTACTCGTATATTTACGAGTATAATCGATTTAAATGAGTTTTTCAAAAATAAATTTCCATACTGTAGATTACTAGACGATCTCAGAAAATCTTAAATATGAAATGTTTCGTAGACACTTCAGGGACAAAATAGCCAGTGCCTTTAGTCTAACGTGAATTTGACTTATTATTCATCATTGTAGTCTCCGTTTTTTTTAAATCGTTTTCATAACTCATTCCACCCGTATTTTTTAAACTACTATATACGCCTTTTTTGCAAATAAAATGAGCTGCCTTTTATAAATTAACGAACAATGTGCCTTTGAGAAAGTACAATCACAAGTAAATGTATATTAAATGATTTTTTTGCTTACTAAAGTTTTTTGTTTAAAGAGCCCTTTTAGTATATAACATATGACAAATATATTAAAATATTGTTTAATAATGACACCATTTCGTCAAAGGTCATGGCAATTGAAATGTTTCTCTTTACTCAGACATTGGAGATATTAATATTATTACACTCCATGGTTCCCCTTTTCTGTTAAAACTATGTAAATTTATATGATACATTGTTAATAATAATTCACCTTTCCATTAAAAATTTTATTAAAAACTATCTAAATGTATGTGATACATTGTTGATAAAAAAAAGCGTTGCTTAAGAAAAAAAAAACGTTGCTTTAGCCGTATATGTAAACAATCCATTTATTATATAATAGTCCCTGTTCAAAATAAGACGTATGATTTTCAGTGTGGGTCACATACAATTACAGCTTTTAGTTAAAGTGAATCAGTAATCCACTATTAAATGTTAAAAAAATTAAAAAATGTGACTTCTTCCTCAATAGGTATTAACATAAGTATGTTTAACATAAAATAATACTAAAAGACATAAAATTTTATTTAGCAATATTATTTACCGTAAAAATCTAATACATATTTTCTTCGGAATATTTTTTTCAAAAATATATTGTTTCCGTTGAAACTAAAAAATATTATATGTTCCTTCTGTATAAAGTGGTCTCCCATCTTGCTTTTTTTAGTCTCCGTTTTTTCTCCATCGACGAGCGTCTTAAATTGATATTGTTTTTTTTTTTAAATTTTGTTATTGCATAGTTTTTTCTTAACATAAATAATGTCAATCCGCCAGCTTTAATTGGAAATTTTATAAGCTTAATTGTATGATTAGTTAGAAGACATGACCCTTGGTAAAAAAGTTCGTCATATTGCAAACAACACAACAAAGTTTCGAAGGAATAAATTAATATACAAAATCAATGTTTTTCGATTTCTTTTGAAATTTGTCAATTTCTGTTCATAATAATTCTCAAATAAAGTTCAATAAATTAACAATAAATTAGAAAACAAAAGCCTATCAAAAAAGCTAACTTCGCTTTGTTATCGACGGCTTATTTAAATAAATTGAGTACAAAAACGCTCTTTTCACAGAATCAGAAAGTATTTTCATCTAATTAAATTATTTGCCATTGAAGTTCGTCCGTGAAAACTCTACTTTCTATTATTTTATTCAAAAAGTTTATCGTTAAATAAATACCGCAATCAATTCCAGGCTATTAATTATTCTTCTCTCCTTGGGAATTCCGAACCAGAATAAATGTTTTTCCATTCAAATAATCTTGATCTTTCCATGGGAACTCAGCATTTTGGAAATGAAGAGAGTACGACAAACATTTTCTTTACAAATCGGATGACTTTCACGAAAGTTTTCATCAATTTTATTTAGCGGAGGGATGTCTCTGTGAGAAATTAAATGATGCGAGACTTATTTAATCGACACTAGGCAACTTTCTGGCATAAATAAGTTGTAAGCCGCCGAGTTCCAATCGATAGTTCACTTCGATCTCAATGTAAAAGGTTTTT